>CANSZD010000781.1:1147500-1645000 GCA_947648045.1 Beta corolliflora
CTCGAGGGCAGCCTCGAACTAATGTAATTCAGTTATTGTTTTCTCTATATTTGTGTAAAAAAACATAATTTATGATACTAATATATATATAACTGTTTGGGAACAATTAAGACAAAAAAATGCAAAAAAAATTTTTTTTTTTTTAAATTATTTTGGGTCACAAGGGTTGCGGTTCGGGCAAAAACCGCAGCCCTTGGTGGGTTAAGGGCTGCGGTTTTTGCCTTTAACCCACCAAGGGCTGCGGTTTTTGCCTTGACCGCAGCCCTTAACGCGTTAAGGGTTGCGGTTTTTAACCGCAGCCCTTCCTAAATGCCAAGGGCTGCTAGTCTAATGGCTGCGGTCAAAAAACGCAGCCCTTGGGCCCCTTTTGACCGCAGCCCTTGGGCTTTTTTCCTCTAGTGGTAATTTTCAAGTTTCCAGGAAGAATCACATCTCCCTCATGCGTAGCATCTGTAGTACTTCCATCGGACAATCCAACTGGACAACCATTAATTCTTCGGGGCTCACACAAGTGAGAAAATGTGCCGGTGACAAGATGAGTGGCACCGGTATCCACAATCCATAAGAATTCACCAGTGAGCCTATTTGTAGGTTGAGGGAGATTTAATAAATTTAACAAAGTTTGCCATTGTTCTGGTGTGATCCCCACAAGACCAGCGGCATCAGGATCATGGGACTGCGGTTGGCCACATGTCGACCCATTGGAGGGACAAAGACCCATGGCTTTATGTATTGTACAAAAATTCAAGAAAGCAAAAGTATTTGGCTTCCTAATTGGGTTGGACGCTATTACGTCCTTCTTGAAACTTTTAGCACTTTCTCTCTCCTCTTTAATCTCCTGCAACTTCTTCATCTTTGCTTTTTCTTCTTTTTCATTTTTAATTCGAATACTCTGTGCTACTACCTTCATCATCTCCTTCAACTCCACGTTGTATCTTTCCAAATCAATGGTCGCAAAGTTATCTGCACGCGATTCTTCTTGATCAAGCGGTAGGGATTCTGCAGCTGTTCGATTTATGTTGATTAATGCGAACTGTGCAGTCGCGATTGGTTCTGAATTTGCAATGAATTTTGTTATCATCACCATGCGGGGTTTGGATTTCAGTTTGCTGGGTTCAAGATTTGTGATGAAAAAATTTGGGGTTCGAAAGTCAGTTTGCTGGGTTCAGATTTTCGAATTTTTGGTTTTTTTTTTTTGAAAAAAAAAAATTCTAGGTTTTAGGTTCTTGTTCTTTTGATCTTGATACCATGTTAAATTAGGTTCAATTTCCGTCCCCCTTCTCATTCATCATCAGTATATATTTATACAACCTAAGTAAAGAGTCTTACTTCATCACAAATTAGGAATAACAATCCTATTCCTAATACATATAATATATAGAGTCCTAACACATGTACAATCTAAAATTCACACTTATCACATCACCTACTATTGTAGGTATATTTCCCTTTCCCTTCCAAGCCTTATCAAACACCAAACTTCTTGCCATCCCCACCTATTAGACAACTGGTTGGGGGGAGTCGCCCCTGGATGAGTGGACATAATGAATGAGCGAAGAGTGGAAAAAAAATCTGAGTCTCATGTAAGATAGAGTTGTGTAACCAAACTTGCCCTCTTACTATTCAACCTTTTCCTATGTAGACACATAAAAATGTCTCTCCCCAAAATTTATGTGCAGCACTTGAGATACGCATTTCCTTTAATAATCAACTTCTAGTGTAACAAGTTGATTAATTGTCTCACTTAGTCCAAAAATTTCCAACAAGTCATGTGGTTCAAATCATGGTCCTTTAGTAGCCAAATTAGTTCAAACAAGTCAAATTGAAACTCATGTGGTTCATTAAACCTATGAGTTGATTTATGTGTCTTAAATGGATGGATAGCATGCACAAGCTTTCCATCAATGTATTACAAGTTCAATCCTGATATTAAAACGAAAACTTATGAGCAATTAAGTAATAATAGGCTCAAATCATATTTCACATCGTGCGTCACATTTGTTTTCGTTGCATATCAATTATCAAGTGGTTGAAATCGAAGATAGATGAAAGTATTTCTATGGAACATTAAGTTTCCTGGTTTTTGTTTTTCTATTCTATTTTATTTATAAACCTCAAATCTTTTTATAGCACCTTTTATATCTAATCTCTCGTAGTTTTTTTATATTATAATTTATCACCTATATTTTTGTTTACCAATTTTTCGTATTATTATTATTATTATTATTATTATCGTCATCGTCATCATCATTGTTCTCATTATTGTAGTGGTTATTGTAGTTGTTATTATTATTATTATTAATTTGTATGATTATGTATGGAATCTTTGTTACATTTTTCATATTTGTATTCTTGTACACATTAGATTTAACTTCTTTAATAAGAATATATTCATATATATCGTATATTATAACTATCACCCTTTTTCCTATTGTATTTTCCTATATATAAGACCTACTAATTGCAATTACTCTTGATAAGATAATATGAAGTACTGATTAGCATCTGATTACTAATAAATAAATGTCACATTTAATAGATCTATGTGCTATAAAAACCATTTTTAGCATAATTGTACATTTTAGGTCGTAAATCTGGAACATTTTAATAGAATCATAATGTCAATATCAAATTGATTAATTATGACTCATTAAGGTAATCGCAATAAATTTTAGGAAAAATTAATTCTAATAATTCAATATTCCTATTCGCTGAATTTATTCCCACCTATTGATTATTTTAGAATAATCCCAACTTTGGGGAATAGCTTCTCAAAATAATCCAACCTCTTATTTTTCTTGTCATCACCACTCCGTGTTGGGTCTATCATATGCAAGAAAAATAAGAGTTTGGATTATTTTGAGATTCTATCACCCAAAGTTGGGATTCTTCTAAAATAATAATCAAAAGCTGGGATTACATTTAGCAAACCGACCAAAGGTTGGATTATTAGAATCAATTTTTCCTAAATTTTATTAAAAAGTAATTTTTGACAATATGTGTTTCATAGAAGTTAATTTTTGACAAAATGTTCTCTTTCTAATAATAAGTTGGGGGGACAAAAATCGCAATACAATTTTTTTTTTTAAATTATCAACATATCGCATGACTTAACTTGGTAACGTTCAGTTTTGTTATATGTTTTCCTCATTTCTCATATATGTATATATTTATATTAATAAATGTACTTGTGTAGGCGTGATTTTAATTCGCCTACACGGTGTGAGCGCGTATTTGACTACTCCATTGTTAAGGTTTAATTAAAATACGTTTTTTGAAGTCGTCAACAAGTATTTAAAGGAAGACTCATAAACCTAATTGGATATTTGGAAAACTGAATAGACAACTACGAGACTTATCCAATGTAGATTTTCATGTCCTGGCTCCATAGATGTTCAATGAACCAGAAATTGAGTTCGGGGGTGAGGGTACGAATATGCTCATAATGAACCATCTTCACCCATTGCTGGTCTTTACTAAATATCGATTCATATCATTGTTTTATGCAAAAGAATAACCACATAATATTTTTCATTGATATCTTATTTATTGCTTTACTTTTTGACCGCTTTTAGTTGGTATTATAGTTGTTTTTGAGTTAGTTTAGGCTAGTTTGTTAGCTATTTCCTTAATTTGTGCAATTTTCCTCCTCGTATGCACTTTCTTTGGGCACTTTGTTTCATTTTAGGACTTAGGAGCATGCTTGGAGGACAATTACACAACCCCGAATATTAAGATCGAAGAGGAAGGTCAAGGAAGCATCAAGGAAGCATAACCGAGTTCATGGGGACAAATATAAGAAGTTTTGGAAGGGTTTGCTCAAAAGGGTCAACTTAAAATGGCCATAACTTTTAGCACACAAAACGTTTTTGAGCGATTCAAGTTGGAGATGAAATTTTGGCTCAATAGCTTTCCAACAAGTGGTCACAAGCTCAATTATGACCAAAAACGAGTGATATATGGTCGTTTGAAAATGAACTGACGAAACTGAAAACTGACCCGAGCGCTCGGGTCAACTGACCCCCCCGGGTCAATCTGCGGAAAAGTAAAATTTCATTCTTGTTGGTCCGACCCGCCCAGGTCAACCTCAACCCGAGCGCCCGGGTCACTCCACCCGCCCGGGTCGGTTTTTTCCGGAAAAAACTTTCTTCTCTTTATTCTCTTGTGTACGGGGGTTTTCTTGTAATTTTACTTAGTTTATTTTAGGACTATATAAGAGAAAATCCTCTTATTTTAGGTAAAGCTAATTTACATTATATTTTAATAAAGTGAGATTTAAAATTCTTAGAACCCTAGGAGAGAGAAAATCTCATCTTCTAGAGAGAGAAGTGAGAGAAACTTGTTGAAAGCTTGGAATTTGAAGAATCTATGAAGGAAACTTGAAGATTTGGAGGCTCCTTGCAACTTTTATGTGAATCTCTTAATCTCTCTCATATTTTATTGCTTTATTTTCTTACTTTCATGTCATTTTCACTCTATTTACTTGTTCATCCTAGATTATTGTTTTAGTTCATGTTTATAGTTGTTAATGTCTTTTAGTTTATAATTTATCATGATTTGTGAGCAGCTATTTCTTTGAGAAGGGTTTGAAGCCATTAATCAGTTCATGACCCTTTAAATCCAACATTGGGTTTTGACTTGGGATAATTTTCGTTAATTGATTTGGCATTTTCATGAATGTTTGTGTGATTGGTCATCATAGGAGCATAATTTAGGTACCCTTAGTGAATGATCGAGAGATGAAGTTAAGGGGTTGCCTTAAATCGATTATTAGGCTTGAAGGACCATGAGAATAGGGACTACCTAGCCTAGGGGACTTAGTTTGCTTGTATAAGTTCATTATGTTTATGGATATGCTTGGTTGAATGCCTTAGCCATGAGAATAAGTCTTCGATAAGAGACTAGGCCAATCTAGCTAGCTCGAGAGAGTGGTTAGAGTACCAATGGATGAACAATTCCCCTCAATTGATCCCCATTGTTGATTCCCATTGTGATTGCTTGGTTTGTGAATGAGTTGATTGGTGGATAGCCCTTTCCAAAGTCATTTTTTTATTGTCTTTTCATCTTTAAATCTTCAAAAACATAGACTTTGCTTAGCTTATCATAAATCGATACTTATTGGTTCTTCCCTTAGTCCTTGTGGATTCGACCCTTTACTTGCCCTATTTTGGTAGTTTAGGTATCTTTGACGTGTTTACAACGAGCGCGTCATTCATGCACCCTAAAAATATTAGTCTAGGTTGGTTCAAGAAACACATAAAGACTATTTATTTAGTGACATGCTATTAAGCAATCAATTTACAAGGTAACTAGCAGGTTGTCCATATTATCTGATTTAGTTAGAACAGTTCCTTAGGTCTTGTTTAGCAATAATAACATGTGGGTGATAAAAATTATGCATAGGACAATCAAAGTAACATGAATATTATATACAAAAAATAGAAGGGAAAAAGGTTAGAATGTACAATAAATATGCTTATTTAATTAAATATCTACATCATGACAAGAAATCATTAGTATCTTCAAGGCAATATAAATAAAGGAATTATTCAAGGGTCCTCAGGAGTATACCTATGTGGTTTAGGCCTAAGAGCGTAACAACCTTCAGGAGGAGTAATCTTGAAGCCAAAAGCACGATATAATTAAGAACGTAAATGTATTTAATGTGTTTAGTGTGTTTGATGTATGTGGAAGCACAGAATTATAGTACGAGAATATTCGGAAAATAAAGTGTATGATAAATAATATTGAAAAAGCCGTCCTTTGATTCGGGAAATCAAGGAGTATTTATAGAAAAAGCGAAGGTGCGCTTCACGCGCCCACTGCGCCAGGCGCAGGAGGATGTGTGAGGCACAATCACACGTGTCAGGAGCACCAATGTGCGCCACACAGAGTGTTGCGCTAGGCGCAGGACTCTGTGTGACTCACAATCCACGTGTCAGGCGCAGATTGGCGCGCCTGACACACCATGGCAAATGCGCTGGGCGCACGTGGTGCGCTAGGCGCACTGCCTGTGTGCAGCTCATTTGACAGCCTTTTTCATTTAAACGCGTTTTTAAATGATTATTTTATCCCTTGAAATCCGGAAATTCACTATTGCGAATTAAAATCTGATTTCAATTTATGAAAATATTTATTAAATATAATAAATAAACCATTGGGCTTTTAAAATATTTTTATGGGTTTATAATATATTTAATTATCATGAATAATTAATTAGGCTTTAGAATAAGACTTCAAAATACACTTTAAATTTATTTTGGGTGGGCTCTTCGGACTGCTCTTCCGTTGGGTTGCGCCACCTAAAACCGCGTTATGTTTCATCATTGGACCCTTAAATGGGGAGACATGATTTTGTGTCCACAGAATCCCCTACTTTGACTGAGGTTTGTAAAACCGAAAGTGAAAGTATACGTGTCGGGACGGAGAATGATTCTAGATGCTCTGCAATCGAAAATCACTCTTTTATGCCGGTACCTGCAAAACAAGCAAAAGTTTCAAGAACAGAGATATGTGAAACATATTTGCAAAAGAATCGTAAATTTGCAAAAATGAAATGATATGTGTAAAAGGGAATCATGAGCTATTCTGGTTCAGTCATGACGGAGTCGAGCTGCAACCCGCTCCAATGCTATATTTATCACGAGCTACTCTGGTTCACTCCTAACAAGGTAGAGCTGTATCCCGCTCCAAGGCTATATTTATCACGAGCTACTCTGGTTCACTCACGACTAGGTAGAGCTGCATCCCGCTCCAGGGCTATATTTATCACGAGCTACTCTGGTTCACTCACGACTAGGTAAAGCTGCATCCCGCTCCAGGGCTGATATATGACTGAAAACTAGCGCTGGATTTGACCGCTGTCGTTGTCTTCAGAAACACGAGCCATATTAACGCTTGTTTTCCGTTGTCTCGGCTCGTAAGGGTCCGCGGACCTAGCGTTGGAATTATCGCTGTTAATACTCTTGAGCACTTGTTATCTCTTGAGCAATGTATGTTGAAAAATTTGTGTAAAGTATTATACGTTGTAAGAATGGCAAAATTGTATTTTTGCGAAGTTTTAAAGTTGTATAAAGTATTATGCGCTGTTAAAACGCGGGTTTTACCCGGAAACCCCATTTCATTTCTTCACCTCTTGTTGCGCTGCTTTTTCTTCTTCTCTCTCCTCAAAGCTTCAAGCTTCCATTGTTGTAGCTCTAAAGCTTCGAATTTCGCCTGAAACTCGAACATTTTTCCAGATCCGGGCTAGAGGAGTGATTATTTTCACTCGGTGCAAGTCTTGGTGCGATTTGTTGAAGGGTTTAGGTTCGAAATTTTCAACCCTCTTCGCACATTTGTCGGCGGTTTTCACCCATTTCCGGCGACTTGCTACCAGTTCCGCCAAGTTCAGGTGAGCTTTTTGCTTCTTCTTTTTGTTTTTTGCATTTTCTTTCCGGGTGTGCGAATTTTGACCGGATTTTTCTTGGCCTTTTGTTCTCTTGAAGTTCCGGCCTAGTGTAGGAAGTGTTTGCGGGTGGTGCGAGCTCTGGCAAGTTTTCCGGCGAGTTCCCACGGTTTCCGGCTGCCTTTTTTGTTCTTCACGAGTTTAATACTCGTTCCATGTGAGTTTGTATCAGTTTTGTAGTTAACAATTCTTTAGATCATGAATCTAGAATTATATTTAGATTAGCATAATTTCTAAGTCCGGAACCTAGAAACATGTTTAGGGAACTTTAAATGTGCGGATTTGCTGCTGGTAGAAATCCTGTTTAGGCAACTGTGTGTAGTTCCTTGTTGTAGCTTGAAATTTTTTTTTTAGTTTTATTTTTCTGACGAATTCCTGAAATCTCATTAGATGTGATGATTATGCTCTTTAGGAAGTAAATTTGCGATTTAAGATTACCGATTCGCGAAATCTAGTAAACTTGCTTGTTATATGCTGTTAGAGTATGGAACTCTTTTATAAAAACTTTTAGTCAAACTTTATGGTTTAAATCCGATGAGCATGTCGTCGGAAGATTCTGATAGAGAGGAGGTGGGCATAAAGGTGACGCACCACATACGGGCTTGGAAGGCCCCAGGTTGGACTTCGGATCAGTTGCGCTGCTTCCCGGAGAACCACATCTCCCATCAGCCGCTTTTTCCGGTCGCGTGAGTATCTGCAACACGCTGCTTTATTTTTTCGCTAGATTAGTACTTAGGCATCTTTGTTGATTTTAACCGTATTTGCAGGCTGACGGTAGATGTCGTCATTTTGGTATTTTTGATTTCAAGTTGCTCAAGAAGGTTCGCAAGAACCGCGAGCAGGCGACTTTGATTTACTAGAGTGAGCTGTCCCACTTTATCCGTGTTTATGCGACCATAGGGGATGTTCACTCCTCCCATATTTTGTTTCACAGCCTGCTGGAGTGGTGGTGGGATACCACTAACTCCTTTCACATACCTTGGGGGGAGATGACCATTACCCCCCTTGACTTCTCGTTGATCTCTGGTTTGTCTTTTACTGGCACCCGAGTGCCATTAGATGACAACTTGGTGTTCAACAGTCAGGAGGTCAGGTTGCTAATTGGTCCTGTTGCTGGCACTCTTTCCCCAGCATTGACATATACCTCCCGCACGGAGGCAGGCAGAGGGCTAACTATGGACGGGACATTAGAGGAGCAGAAGGTTCGCATTCTGCTATGGCTGGTCATCTGTGGTATACTGCGTACTGACAAGGGATCGCGAGTTTCAACGCGATACCTAGGAGCTTTGGCCGACTTGTCCAAGGTGCTTACCTACGATTGGGCCGAGTTTGGCTATTGCAGTCTGTTTTCTTGCCTGCGTACTGCGTGCAGGCAGGTGGATGATGATGCGCCGGTCTCCCTCTCTGCTCCTTGGAGAATTCTTGAGGTACGGACCTGCTTATCCTCTATGTTTTATGTTGTTATCGTGATTTAGACTGATGTTTTACTGCTGCTGCAGTTCTGGATTTATGAGTACTTTCCGAGCCTGTCTCCGAAAAGAGTTTTGTATCGCTCCTTCCCTGCTGCCATCTGTTAGGAGCAACACACGGGCGTCTAATATACCTTAGTGAAGGATGCTCGGAAGACCATCGGGCGAGCCAGGGTGGATCAGGTTATTAAGGTGAACTGATCTTTTGTTATTTTTTTTTTCTAGATGCGCAAGGCATTGACTCTTGATTTGTTCAGCAAATCTCTTTCCAGCCTTGGGTTTCGTACCCAGAGTTGCCTGACTGGGATGAGATGGTCTAGGCCCTGACTTTTAAGAGGGTCATCTTCTACGGGGAGGATTGCCCCGTATGGTATCTTGGCGAGCGTGTCATGCTTCAGTTTGCAACTTCACCCTTACTAGTAGCTCAGGATCCTCCTGCCACTATGATGGATGCGGATTCCCTCACGCGGGCGATTGAGTATGGGGCGGCGCTCCGGTCAGATTATCGAGATTTTGTTTATCATGGGCAAGACTACACTGCCGAGCTTTTGCCTCGGTTGGCCCCTCGTGTACGTTTTGACAAGGTATGAGTCCTGAACTCGTTTACTTGCATTTATTTTTTACTTGATCAAAATACTAAAAATTGTTATTTTCTTTTTTTACAGGAGACGTCCTAGGCTCGTGTTTCGTTCGTTCCGGATATGAGAATCTGGTACGTTGGTGAAACCGGGCCTATTGAGGAGACTGTTGACGTTGCCCCAGAGGCGAAGCAATATGTTATTCGTGCTATGCCGACCCATATACCATCGGTAAGTATTGAAAGTCAGGAACTTTCACATACTTGTTTTGGATTGCGTTGACTTATGTATTGCATTTATTTTCAGGTTCCTCGGGAGACTGTCATTCAGATCCTCCGAGTAGTCGATTCTCTGAAGCATGGGATGGCGAAGGTCAAGAGGAGCATATTCTGTCGGCGATCTGATGCACATACACAGGTGGTTTATCATATTGCCATTTGATTATACTTTTGTTTCTTATTTCTAATGCTTTGTGACATTTTCTTGCAGCCTCGTCCCAATGAGTGTGGTCCTCGTCCCGAGGCCAGAGTCTCGACCCAGTCTAGGCTTTCGACCCTGACTCCTCGAGATTCGACTTCTGAGAGGCCTCAGACGGATCCTTTCGCTGGCCGGTACGATATGGGGAACATGGGGTTCATGGGGGACCCCAGGTTCAACCCTTACTCTTGGTCTAGTCCGATGTGGATGCCGCATATGCAGATGCAGCAGATGCATCAGATGCAGTAGATGGCGCAGATGCAACAGATGCCGTAGATGTAGTAGACGCCCCCGATGCCACAGATGTATCCCATGCAGCAGCCGTGGATAGGATATGACTGGAGAGGCTCCTATAGAGGCGAGTCGAGCGGCATTCGGATTGAGGAGCCGGAGGATGATCCTTCCTCCTCGAGGGATCCGGATCCTCCCGCTTCGTAGATTTCTCCCCTGCTTTTGTACATCTGTGACCTGCATTCTTGTTATGACACATGTTTTTTTTTCCACATTGATATGTATTGCACCTTTATTGTTGTTTTCATCATTATTATTATTTGATGCATTTGATCGACTCAAATTCTAAAAATGCAATGCATGGACGCAAATTAAAGAAATTGAATGCGGGGTTCAAGATTTGTGATGAAAAAATTTGGGGTTTGAAAGTCAGTTTGCTGGGTTCAGATTTTCGAATTTTGGGTTTTTTTTTTTTAGAAAAAAAAAATTTTAGGTTTTAGGTTCTTGTTCTTTGGATCTTGATACCATGTTAAATTATGTTCAATTTCCGTCCCCCTTCTCATTCATCATCAGAATATATTTATACAACCTAAGTAGAGAGTCTTACTTCATCACAAATTAGGAATAACAATCCTATTCCTAATACATATAATATATAGAGTCCTAACACATGTACAATCTAAAATTCACACTTATCACATCACCTACTATTGTAGGTATATTTCCCTTTCCCTTCCAAGCCTTATCAAACACCAAACTTCTTGCCATCCCCACCTATTAGACAACTGGTTGGGGGGAGTCGCCCCTGGATGAGTGGACATAATGAATGAGCGAAGAGTGGAAAAAAATCTGAGTCTCATGTAAGATAGAGTTGTGTAACCAAACAAGCCCTCTTACTATTCAACCTTTACCTATGTGGACACATAAAAATGTCTCTCCTCAAAATTTATGTGCAGCACTTGAGATACGCATTACCTTTAATAATCAACTTCTAGTGTAACAAGTTGATTAATTGTCTCACTTAGTCTAAAAATTTCCAACTATATATATTATTTATGATGAAAGTAAAGGGATCATGGTCCTTTAGTAGCCAAATTAGTTGAAACAAGTCAAATTGAAACTCATGTGGTTCATTAAACCTATGAGTTGATTTATGTGTCTTAAATGGATGGATAGCATGCACAAGCTTTCCATCAATATATTACAAGTTCAATCCTGATATTAAAACGAAAACTTATGAGCAATTAAGTAGTAATAGGATCAAATCATATTTCACATCGTGCGTTACATTTGTTTTCGTTGCATATCAATTATCAAGTGGTTGAAATCGAAGATAGATGAAAGTATTTCTATGGAACATCAAGTTTCCTGGTTTTTGTTTTTCTATTCTATTTTATTTATAAACCTCAAATCTTTTTCTAGCACCTTTTATATCTAATCTCTCGTAGTTTTTTTATATTATAATTTATCACCTATATTTTTGTTTACCAATTTTTCGTATTATTATTATTATTATTATTATTATTATTATTATTATTATTATTATTATTATTATTATTATTATTATTATTATTATTATCATCATCATTGTTCTCATTATTGTAGTTGTTATTATTGTTATTATTAATTTGTATGATAATGTATGGAATCTTTGTTACATTTTTCATATTTGTATTCTTGTACACATTAGATTTAACTTCTTTAATAAGAATATATTCATATATATCATATATTATAACTATCACCCTTTTTCCTATTTTATTTTCCTATATATAAAACCTACTAATTGCAATTACGCTTGATAAGATAATATGAAGTACTGATTAGCATCTGATTAATATAATGCTAATAAATAAATGTCACATTTAATAGATCTATGTGCTATAAAAACCATTTTTAGCATAATTGTACATTTTAGGTTGTAAATCTGGAACATTTTAATAGAATCATAATGTCAATATTAAATTGATTAATTATGACTCATTAAGGTAATCACAATAAATTTTAGGAAAAATTGATTCTAATAATTCAATATTCCTATTCGCTGAATTTATTCCCACCTATTGATTATTTTAGAATAATCCCAACTTTGGGGAATAGCTTCTCAAAATAATCCGACCTCTTATTTTTCTTGTCATCACCACTCCGTGTTGGGTCTATCATATGCAAGAAAAATAAGAGTTTGGATTATTTTGAGATTCTATCACCCAAAGTTGGGATTCTTCTAAAATAATAATCATAAGCTGGGATTACAATAAGCGAACCGACCAAAGGTTGGATTATTAGAATTAATTTTTCCTAAATTTTATTAAAAAGTAATTTTTGACAATATGTGTTTCATAAAAGTTAATTTTTGACAAAATGTTCTCTTTCTAATAATAAGTTGGGGGGACAAAAATCTCAATACAATTTTTTTAAAAATTATCAACATATCGCATGACTTAACTTGGCAACGTTCAGTTTTGTTTTATGTTTTCCTCATTTCTCATATATGTATATATTTATATTAATAAATGTACTTATGTAGGCGTGATTTTATTTCGCCTACGCGGTGTGAGCGCGTATTTGACTACTTCATTGTTAAGGTTTTATTAAAATACGTTTTTTGAAGTCGTCAACAAGTATTTAAAGGAAGACTCATAAACCTAATTGGATATTTGGGAAACTGAATAGACAACTGCGAGACTTATCCAATGTAGATTTTCATGTCCTGGCTCCATAGATGGTCAATGAACCAGAAATTGAGTTCGGGGGTGAGAGTACGAATATGCTCATAATGAACCATGTTCACCCATTGCTGGTCTTTACTAAATATCGATTCATATCATTGTTTTATGCAAAAGAATAACCACATAATATTTTTCATTGATGTCTTATTTATTGATTTACTTTTTAATCGCTTTTAGTTGGTATTATAGTTGTTTTTGAGTTAGTTTAGGCTAGTTTGTTAGCTATTTCCTTAATTTGTGCAATTTTCCTCCTCGTATGCACTTTCTTTGGGCGCTTTGTTTCAATTCAGGACTTAGTGGGGCATGCTTGGAGGACACTTACAGAACCCCGAATATTAAGATCGAAGAGGAAGGTCAAGGAAGCATCAAGGAAGCATAACCGAGTTCATGGGGACAAATATAAGAAGTTTTGGAAGGGTTTGCGCACAAGGCAGCACACAAAACATTTTTGAGCGATTCAAGTTGGAGATGAAAGTTTGGCTCAATAGCTTTCCATCAAGTGGTCACAAGCTCAAGTTTGTATACAATAGTATCCTACCAAAATCATAGTCTCCCCCCTCTCTCTTTCTCTCTCAAACCCTAGCCTCCCCTACCCCTTCTTCTTCAGTTAGGGGCTGCCATGGATGATTTCATCCATGGTAAGCCCTTTTTCCCTTTTTATTTTCAGTTTTTAATTTATTTTCTTGTTTTGTTTAATAAATTAGTCTCTCTTTATGAGATCTTTTCAAACCCTGTTATGGGGTTTTTAGTTTCTGTTTTGGAAATCTCCTTCTCACCTATGGGAGTTGTGAGTATGGTTTTTTTGTTTTTAGGTATGAGAAATTGTTCTCATTGGTTGAAGTTCGAGACTCAACATGAAGGTATTGGAATCTCGGATGCAGTCAACATGACTCGATCAAGAATGTTCTTCTCAAACTACATCAAAATGATAGACTTCCTCATCAATAGCTGCTTGATTCAGCAAATACAAGGGGGCTGCACTGTATTGCTCGATCTGGTTCATTGTAGTTCATTCGAAGACGAATTTGATTTAGCCTTGTTTAATTGTATCTTGTTTTTCTTTAATACTTATTATAGATGCCGTTTGGCCTTCAATTAATGAAATTTCTCTTTCAAAAAAAAAAAAAAGTGGTCACAAGCTCAATTATCATGAAAACCGAGTGATATATGATCGTTTGAAAATGAACTGACGAAACTGAAAACTGACCCGAGCGCTCGGGTCAACTGACCCCCCCGGGTCAATCTGCGGAAAAGTGAAATTTCATTCTTGTTGGTCTGACCCACCCGGGTCAGACCTCAACCCGAGCACCCGGGTCATTCCACCCGCCCGGGTCGGGTTTTTTCGGAAAAAACTTTATTCTCTTTATTCTCTTGTGTACGGGGGTTTTCTTGTAATTTTACTTAGTTTATTTTAGGACTATATAAGAGAAAATCCTCTTATTTTCGGTAAAGCTAATTTACATTATATTTTAATAAAGTGAGATTTGAAATTCTTAGAACCCTAGGAGAGAGAAAATCTCATCTTCTAGAGAGAGAAGTGAGAGAAACTTGTTGAAAGCTTGGAATTTGAAGAATCTATGAAGGAAACTTGAAGATTTGGAGGCTCCTTGCAACTTTTATGAGAATCTCTTACTCTCTCTCATATTTTATTGCTTTATTTTCTTACTTTCATATCATTTTCACTCTATTTACTTGTTCATCCTAGATTATTGTTTTAGTTCATGTTTATAGTTGTTAATGTCTTTTAGTTTATAATTTATCATGATTTGTGAGCAGCTATTTCTTTGAGAAGGGTTTGAAGCCATTAATCAGTTCATGACCCTTTAAATCCAACATTGGGTTTTGACTTGGGATAATTTTCGTTAATTGATTTGGCATTTTCATGAATGTTTGTGTGATTGGTCATCATAGGAGCATAATTTAGGTACCCTTAGTGAATGATCGAGAGATGAACTTAAGGGGTTGCCTCAAATCGATTATTAGGCTTGAAGGACCATGAAAGTAGGGACTACCTAGCCTAGGGGACTTAGTTTGATTTGGCATTTTCATGAATGTTTGTGTGATTGGTCATCATAGGAGCATAATTTAGGTACCCTTAGTGAATGATCGAGAGATGAACTTAAGGGGTTGCCTCAAATCGATTATTAGGCTTGAAGGACCATGAGAGTAGGGACTACCTAGCCTAGGGGACTTAGTTTGCTTGTATAAGTTCATTATATTTATGGATATGCTTGGTTAAATGCCTTAGCCATGAGAATAGGTCTTCGGTAAGAGAATAGGCCAATCTAGCTAGCTCGAGAGAGTGGTTAGAGTACCAATGGATGAACAATTCCCCTCAATTGATCCCCATTGTTGATTCCCATTGTGATTGCTTGGTTTGTGAATGAGTTGATTGGTTGATACCCCTTCCCAAAGTCATTTTTCTTATTGTCTTTTCATCTTTAAATCTTCAAAAACATAGACTTTGCTTAGCTTATCATAAATCGATACTTATTGGTGCTTCCCTTAGTCCTTGTGGATTCGACCCTTTACTTGCCCTATTTTGGGTAGTTTAGGTATCTTTGACGTGTTTACAACGAGCGCATCATTCATGCACCCTAAAAATATTAGTCTAGGTTGGTTCAAGAAACACATAAAGACTATTTATTTAGTGACATGCTATTAAGCAATCAATTTACAAGGTAACTAGCAGGTTGTCCATATTATCTGATTTAGTTAGAACAGTTCCTTAGGTCTTGTTTAGCAATAATAACATGTGGGTGATAAAAATTATGCATAGGACAATCAAAGTAACATGAATATTATATACAAAAAATAGAAGGGAAAAAGGTTCGAATGTACAATAAATATGCTTATTTAATTAAATATCTACATCATGACAAGAAATCGTTAGTATCTTCAAGGCAATATAAATAAAGGAATTATTCAAGGGTCCTCAGGAGTATACCTATGTGGTTTTGGCCTAAGAGCGTAACAACCTTCAGGAGGAGTAATCTTGAAGCCAAAAGCACGATATAATTAAGAACGTAAATGTATTTAATGTGTTTAGTGTGTTTGATGTATGTGGAAGCACGAAATTATAGTACGAGAATATTCGGAAAATAAAGTGTATGATAAATAATATTGAAAAAGCCGTCCTTTGATTCGAGAAATCAAGGAGTATTAATAGAAAAAGCGAAGGTGCGCTTCACGCGCCCACTGCGCCAGGCGCAGGAGGATGTGTGAGGCACAATCACACGTGTCAGGAGCACCAATGTGCGCCTGACGCGGCATGACCAATAAAAAGCGTACATGTGGTACGCGCTTTTGAAAAAGATAAGAAATAAGACCTGCGTGCCACACAGAGTGTTGCGCTAGGCGCAGGACTCTGTGTGACTCACAGATCCACGTGTCAGGCGCAGATTGGCGCGCCTGACACACCATGGCAAATGCGCTGGGCGCACGTGGTGCGCTAGGCGCACTGCCTGCGTCCAGCTCATTTGACAGCCTTTTTCATTTAAACGCGTTTTTAAAAGATTATTTTATCCCTTGAAATCCGGAAATTCACTATTGCGAATTAAAATCTGATTTCAATTTATGAAAATATTTATTACATATAATAAATAAACCATTGGGCTTTTAAAATATTTATATGGACTCAAAATATTTTTATGGGTTTATAATACAATTAATTATCATGAATAATTAATTAGGCTTTAGAATAAGACTTCAAAATACACTTTAAATTTATTTTGGGTGGGCTCTTCGGACTGCTCTTCCGTTGGGTTGCGCCAACTAAAACCGCGTTATTTTCATCATCGGACCCTTAAATGGGGTGACATGATTATGTGTCTACAGAATCCCCTACTTTGACTGAGGTTTGTAAAACCGAAAGTGAAAGTATACGTGTCGGGATGGAGAATGATTCTAGATGCTCTGCAATCGAAAATCACTCTTTTACGCCGGTACCTGTAAAACAAGCAAAAGTTTCAAGAACAGAGATATGTGAAACATATTTGCAAAATAATCGTAAATTTGTAAAAATGAAATGATATGTGTAAAAAGGGAATCATGAGCTATTCTGGTTCAGTCATGACGGAGTCGAGCTGCAACCCGCTCCAAGGCTATATTTATCACGAGCTACTCTGGTTCACTCCTAACAAGGTAGAGCTGAATCCCGCTCCAAGGCTATATTTATCACGAGCTACTCTGGTTCACTCACGATTAGGTAGAGCTGCATTCCGCTCCAGGGCTATATTTATCACGAGCTACTCTGGTTCACTCACGACAAGGTAAAGCTGCATCCCGCTCCAGGGCTGATATATGACTGAAAACTAGCGCTGGATTTGACCATCGTCGTTGTCTTCAGAAAAACGAACCATATTAACGCTTGTTTTCCGTTGTCTCGGCTCGTAAGGGTCCACGGACCTAGCGTTGGAATTATCGCTGTTAATACTCTTGAGCACTTGTTGTCTCTTGAGCAATGTATGTTGAAAAATTTGTGTAAAGTATTATACGTTGTAAGAATGGCAAAATTGTATTTTTGTGAAGTTTTAAAGTTGTATAAAGTATTATGCGCTGTTAAAACGCGGGTTTTACCCGGAAACCCCATTTCATTTCTTCACCTCTTGTTGCGCTGCTTTTTCTTCTTCTCTCTCCTCAAAGCTTCAAGCTTCCATTGTTGTAGCTCTAAAGCTTCGAATTTCGCCTGAAACTCGAACATTTTTCCAGATCCGGGCTAGAGGAGTGATTATTTTCACTCGGTGCAAGTCTTGGTGCGATTTGTTGAAGGGTTTAGGTTCGAAATTTTCAACCCTCTTCGCACATTTGTCGGCGGTTTTCACCCATTTCCGGCGACTTGCTACCAGTTCCGCCAAGTTCAGGTGAGCTTTTTGCTTCTTCTTTTTGTTTTTTGCATTTTCTTTCCGGGTGTGCGAATTTTGACCGGATTTTTCTTGGCCTTTTGTTCTCTTGAAGTTCCGGCCTAGTGTAGGAAGTGTTTGCGGGTGGTGCGAGCTCTGGCAAGTTTTCCGGCGAGTTCCCACGGTTTCCGGCTGCCTTTTTTGTTCTTCACGAGTTTAATACTCGTTCCATGTGAGTTTGTATCAGTTTTGTAGTTAACAATTCTTTAGATCATGAATCTAGAATTATATTTAGATTAGCATAATTTCTAAGTCCGGAACCTAGAAACATGTTTAGGGAACTTTAAATGTGCGGATTTGCTGCTGGTAGAAATCCTGTTTAGGCAACTGTGTGAAGTTCCTTGTTGTAGCTTGAAATTTTTTTTAGTTTGATTTTTCTGACGAATTCCTGAAAGCTCATTAGATGTGATGATTAAGCTCTTTAGGAAGCAACTTTGCGATTTAAATTACCGATTCGCGAAATCTAGTAAACTTGATTGTTATATGCTGTTAGAGTATGGAACTCTTTTATAAAAACTTTTAGCCAAACTTTCTGGTTTAACTCCGATGAGCATGTCGTCGGAAGATTCTGATAGAGAGGAGGTGGGCATGACGGTGACGCACCACATACGGGTTTGGAAGGCCCCAGGGTGGACTTCGGATCAGTTGCGCTGCTACCCGGAGAACCACATCTCCCATCAGCCGCTTACCGGTCGCGTGAGTATCTGCAATGCGCTGCTTTATTTTTTCGCTAGATTAGTACTTAGGCATCTTTGTTGATTTTAACCGTATTTGCAGGCTGACGGTAGATGTCGTCATTTTGGTATTTTTGATTTCAAATTGCTCAAGAAGGTTCGCAAGAACCGCGAGGAAGCGACTTTGATTGACCAGAGTGAGTTGTCCCACTTTATCCGTGTTTATGCGACCATAGGGGATGTTCACTCCTCCCAGATTTTGTTTCGCAGCCTGCTGGAGTGGTGGTGGGATACCACTAACTCCTTTCACATGCCTTGGGGGGAGATGACCATTACCCCCCTTGACTTCTCGTTGATCTCTGGTTTGTCTTTTACTAGCACCCGAGTGCCATTAGCTGACAACCTGGTGTTCAACAGTCAGGAGGTCAAGTTGCTGATTGGTTATGTTGCTGGCACTCTTTCCCAGCATTGACATATACCTCCCGCACGGAGGCAGGCAGAGGGCTAACTATGGACGGGACATTAGAGGAGCAGAAGGTTCGCATTCTGCTATGGCTGGTCATCTGTGGTATACTACGTACTGACAAGGGATCGCGGGTTTCAACGCGATACCTGGGAGCTTTGACCGACTTGTCCAAGGTGCTTACCTACGATTGGGCCGAGTTTGGCTATTGCAGTCTTCTTTCTTGCCTGCGTACTGCGTGCAGGCAGGTGGATGATGATGCGTCGGTCTCCCTCTCTGCTCCTTGGAGAATTCTTGAGGTACGGACCTGCTTATCCTCTATGTTTTATGTTGTTATCGTGATTTAGACTGATGTTTTACTGCTGCTGCAGTTCTGGTTTTATGAGTACTTTCCGAGCTTGTCTCCGAAAAGAGTTTTGTATCGCTCCTTCCCTGCTGCCATTTGTTGGGAGCAACGCACGGGCGTCTAATATACCTTAGTGAAGGATGCTCAAAAGGCCATCGGGCGAGCCAGGGTGGATCAGGTTATTAAGGTGAACTGATCTTTTGTTATTATTTTTTTCTAGATGCGCAAGGCATTGACTCGTGATTTGTTCAGCAAATCTCTTTCCAGCCTTGGGTTTCCTACCCAGAGTTGCCTGACTGGGCTGAGATGGTCTAGGCCTTGACTTTTGAGAGGGTCATCTTCTACGGGGAGGATTGCCCCATATGGTATCTTGGCGAGCGTGTCATGCTTCAGTTTGCAACTTCACCCTTACTAGTAGCTCACGATCCTCCTGCCACTATGATGGATGCGGATTCCCTCAAGTGGGCGATTGAGTATGGAGCGGCGCTCCGGCCGGATTATCGAGATTTTGTTTATCATGGGCAGGACTACACTGCCGAGCTTTCGCCTCGGTTGGCCCCTCGTGTACGTTTTGACAAGGTATGAGTCGTGAACTCGTTTACTTGCATTTATTTTTGACTTGATCAAAATACTAAAAATTGTTGTTTTCTTTTTTTATAGGAGGCGTCCTAGGCTCGTGTTCCGTTCGTTCCGGATCTGAGAATCCGGTACGTTGGCGAAACCGGGCTTATTGAGGAGACTGTTGACGTTGCCTCGGAGGCGGAGCAATATGCTATTCGTGCTATGCCGACCCATATACCATCGGTAAGTATTGAAAGTTAGGAACTTTCACATACTTGTTTTGGATTGCTTTGACTTATGTATTGCATTTATTTTCAGGTTCCTCGGGAGACTGTCGTTCAGATCCTCCGAGTAGTCGATTCTCTGAAGCATGGGATGGCGAAGCTCAAGAGGAGCATGTTCTGTCGGCGATCTGACGCACATTCACAGGTGGTTTATCATATAGCATTTTTATTGTACTTTTGTTGCTTATTTCTAATGCTTTGTGACATTTTCTTGCAGCCTCGTCCCCATGAGGGTGGTCCTCGTCCCGAGGCCAGAGTCTCGACCCAGTCTAGGCTTTCGACCCAGACTCCTCGAGATTCGACTTTGAGAGGCCTCAGACGGATCCTTTCGTTGGCCGGTACGATATGGGGAACATGGGGTTCATGGGGGACCCCAGGTTCAACCCTTACTCTTGGTCTAGTTTGATGTGGATGCCGCATATGCAGATGCAGCAAATGCATCAGATGCAGCAGATGCCGCAGATGCAACAGATGTCGTAGATGTGGCAGAAGCCCCCGATGCCACAGATGTATCCCATGCAGCAGCCGTCGATAGGATATGACTGGAGAGGCTCCAATAGAGGCGAGTCAAGCGGCATTCGGATTGAGGAGCCGGAGGATGATCCTTCCTCCTCGAGGGATCCGGATCCTCCCGCTTCGTAGATTTCTCCCCAACTTTTGTACATCTGTGACCTGCATTCTTGTTATGACACATGTTTTTTTTTGCACATTGATATGTATTGCACTTTTATTGTTGTTTTCATCATTATTATTATTTGATGCCTTTGATCGACTCTCTAAGAATGCAATTTTTGTTTTGACTCAAATTCTAAAAATGCAATGCATGGACGCAAATTAAAGAAATTGAATGCGGCTCAACATTTATAATGCAAGGCAAACGATTTATGCTATATGCTTTTTAAAAGTGTTTAAATGGAGCGTAGTCGACCTTCTCCCAACAAAAGAAGAAAATAATGAAACGGGAAGAGAAGAGGTGTGGGAGGGAAGGTGTGAAAAAATCTTTATGCTTTTGAAATGTCGAATAAAAACAAAGGAGGTGAAAGTCCTATAGAGTGTCTCATGTGAGTTGTACAAGAGTCAGGAACACATATGCAGTAGGAGATGACATGAGCCTGGCGCAATTAGGCTGCGTTTGGGCCAGGAACCCGCGTCCGGCGCACTTGGATGCGTCTGACGCATTAAACTGCGTGGCGCGCAGTGAGACGCGTGTCACGTAAATTTTTTCCGGAACATAAAATCCGAATCCGTACTGGATTAGAGCGTGGGGTATACATATAAGAGAGGACGCGACAGAGATGTATTATTTTTAGTTTTGCAAATTCTCTGTGCAACCTCTCTGCAACTTTTTCTCTATATTATTTCCTTGCAAATCTCCGACCGTTCCAAATGCCTTTTGAACCGATGTTGAGCGGGTGGCTGTCCTCGTTGACCAATGCTGAGAAACAAGAACTAGAACGGCGACATCTGCATGTACTGGCATCCCTAAGGTTTGTGCAACTGGACTATAATTTTCTGTATGCAGCTGTTAATTTTTGGGATGTTACCAATCACTGTTTTTGCTTTGGAAATCATGAGTTAACTTTATTGCCTGAAGAGTTTGGTGCTATTATTGACTGGTCTCGTAGTCAATTACCCTGTATCCCTAGTCTGGAGGATTATTTTTTTAAGGATTTTCAAAGGTTTATGGATCTGAGGGATGAAAATTTATATGAGATTGTTTATGGGAGGAGGGTGAATTTTGACTAGATTAGCTGTAATATATATTCTCCTACTGAAAGGGCTAGGCAGATATATCATATGTGGGCGTTGGTATTTTGTCTGCTTAGTCGATTTTTATTTGTGAATGGGGACAACGGTGATGGATTTTCGCCCTTGATTACTGTGGCAGAGCAACTGGAGGTAGGACAAACACCGATGCCGCCATGTGTAGGGGAGATGATCACCAGTTTAGATGTTGTGAAGAAGGAATCGAAAGGGCAATTTTCAGGAAGCCCCCTACTATTGCAGGTAATAATACTTTTAGTCATGAACCAAAGAATTTATTTTTCCCTATTTATTTTGATATATTATTACTCTATGTGAAGCAATAATAATTATTTTTTGTCTTATTATTACTCTATGGGATGCCATAATAATATATATATTTTTTATTTTTTTATTATTACTCTATGTGAAGCAATAATATATTTTTATTATCTATTGATGCAAATTTGGTTGATAGAGCACTTGAGGCTGATCGATCCTCCTGAGAATATGGAGAAGTACAACAGAAAGGGCTTCACCGGCAGGAAGAAGATTTTTACCAAAAAAATCTTTTGAAGACTGGACCCTGTTCTTCGGGGATGATGAGTTGAGTGTGAGGTGGGTAGTGTTGTGGTGGAAAATTGGTTCGATGGTAGGTATTCATGATGACTCCCCTTATGTTAGGTTGTGCAGCCTGTATACCATGACTTATCGACAATTAATTCCTACATATGACACTATTGCTCCAAAAATATATGGCCTAACCTGGAGTGGAATTAGGAAGTGGGAGAGATATTGGGGAGAGCGCCCGATTTGGTATACCCAAGAAAGGTTAGAATTTGAGACGATATCCAAAAGTTATATAGTATGGATGCTTACTAAGGATGCTGCTATGAGGAAGGAGATGAGATAAAAGGAATCCTCTGAAATGTCTAAAAAGTGGAAATTTAATCCGCGCACTGTGGCAATTGTTTTAGAGATTTCCAACAATAAGGGTAGAAAACCAGCTGTAACTCCATCTGCAGGGAAGAGTATCCAGAGACCTATTACTAAGACTTCATCTGTGAAGGATCGCTTAGGGCCAAAGGTAGCACCAGTGCGTGGAAGACTCGGACCACGGGTGGCACCGACAAAAAGAAGACTACGCTTATGGGGTGTAGTCATTAGGAAAAGGACTGACGCAGGAAGTACGACTCAACAGAAGGACACTCTTACAGGAAAAGGGAAGGAGAAGATGGTGTATTGGGATAGAAGAAAACAACCTAGACCAAAACTACAGATGGAAAAAGGAGAGACTTCAACCAATGACAAAGAAGCGGAAAAGGCTAGGAATTGAAGGAAAAGGAGGATTGACTGCAACAATGCCTCTGTTTTGTTTTATAGTTTTGTTTTGTTTCGTTTATTACTTTCAATAAGGCTTGCATGCCACATAGTTATTTTATAGTGTAGTTACAACTTATGTTTTTTTATTCAGCAATAAAAAACAAGTATATTTTTATTTAGACCGAAGTGAGCCTAAATATGTCCGAAAACATGTTGTCGCATATTTTCTAATAGCATCGTAGCGAATGCCGGAACAACCGATCGAATCAGTAGCACTGCAGGGTAGCGCGCTAGAAGCAGAAAGGTGCGTCTAGCGCACTCAGCTGCGCATGGCGCTGCTTTGGTGCGTTTGACGCATTGTAGTGCGCTAGGCGCAGTCGATCTTATTTTTTGTATTTTTATTAATTTTTTATTTTATAAGACTCTTATGGACCGAAGGAGGTTTTATTTATTAAAGGGGCCGAACCTTGTACAAGGTTGCCTATGTATCCAATTAGGAATCAGGCCGCACGTAGATCTTGATAAAGAATTGGACTAATTTTACCAATCAATGAATTGGTTGTGTTTTACGCATAGAATTTCTTGAGTTGATCAAGATTAGTTAGATTGTGAAATTCAGTGCCGTCCATGTCGATGAGTTGAGCTGCGCCTCCAGAGAGGATTGTCTTGACAATTTATGGACCGGCCCAAGTAGGTCTGAATTTAGCGCGAGGGTCTAACACATTTTTCCTTAATGCATTGAGCACTAAGTTGCCTTCTTTGATGTTTCGAGTTTTGACCTTCTTATTGAAAGATCGTGCGATTCGGTTTTGATAGACTTGCACATGATGCAAGGCTGCTAATATTCGTTCATCGAGCAATATGAGCTCTTCGAATCTAGCTTTGATCCAGTCAGCTTTAGGGATTTGACTTTCCAAGACAATGCGCAGGGATGGTATTTTTAAATCAATAGGTTGGACAGCCTATACTCCATATACAAGGGAATAAGGTGTAGCTCCTGTAGATGTTCGTATAGAAGTACGGTATCCCCACAGGGCAAAGTATAATTTATCTGTCCAATCCTTATAATTTTCAGTCATTTTTTGTATAATGACATTGATATTTTTATGGGCGGCCTCCACAGCGCCATTAGCTTGAGGTCTATATGGGGAGGATCGATGGTGCTTGATATTATATTTTTCAAGGACATGCTCACATTCGGCCTGGAAATGGGTACCTTGGTCACTTATGAGTTCATGGGGTACTCCATAGCGACAAATGATTGTCTTTTCTAAGAATGCGACTACATGTTTGGCTGTCAATTTTGCATAGGTTGCAGCTTCTACCCATTTTGTAAAGTAGTATATGGCTACAAGGACGAACTCATGCCCCCCAGTACCAGGTGGAGTTATTTTAGCAATGATGTCAATTCCCCAAGTTGAGAATGGCCAATGTGAGGTAGAGGTGTATAGCAGTGAGGGTGGGACATGTTGCATATTAGCGCATAATTGGCATTTTGGATAGGTTTTGGCATAGAGATAACAATCTTTCTCCATTGTAGTCCAGTAGTAGCCTAAGCGAATGATTTTTTTAGCTAACATGCGCCCGTTCATGTGTGTACCACAGATTCCATTATGGACTTGATCCATAACTGTCATGGTGTCTGGTTTATCTATGCAGAGAAGGTGCACGCCTTGTGGTGTTCTTTTGTACAGTATTCCATTATATTCGACATATTGGGAGGCCAGGAGCCTTAAGGCACGTCGGGCTCTAGTTAAAGCGTCAGGTGGATATTCCTTTTTGGTTAGGTAGTTGAGGATGTCAGTGTATCAAGGCTCCGAAGGAGTTTGATCTAGTTCTGTGTCCAAGGTGTGAATGTAAGCAGGTTCTTGCCGTCTCTCAATGATAAGGGGCATTTCACGCATGGTGCAAGGAATCCTAATCATTGAGGCTAAAGGGGCCAAAGCAACGACAACTTGGTTTTCTTCGCGGAGAAGGTATGTGTATTGTATTTCAGGTATTTATTCAGCGATGGTTTCTAGATGGGCTTGGTATTGTAAAAGTCTTTCATTTCTGACTTTCCATCTTTTGGAGATTTGGTTGATGATCCAAGATGAATCACCATATACCCTTAGTTTCTTAATGTCGATGGATACTGTGGCCTGGAGCCCTATGATGCATGCTTCGTATTCGGCTGCGTTATTAGTAACGTCAAAGTCGAGTTTAACAGACAGTGGAGTGTGTTCGCCTTTAGGTGATACCAGGAGTACCCCAACACCACATCCCTTTTGATTGGAAGCACCATCGAAGTACATTGCCCAACTTTCATCTTCCGTCATGAGAAGGTCTTCATCTGCAAATTCATACTCTTCGCGAGATTCGTCTACGGGGAAATCTGCTAGGAAGTCTGAAACGGCGTTGCCCTTGATGGATTTATGAGGAACGAACTTTAAGTCAAATTCGGCCAACATTACTACCCAGCGGGGGAGTCTTCCATTAAGGGCTGGCTCTTCGAATAAGAACTTGAGAGGGTCTAGTCGCGACACTATGTGGATTGTGTGAGTGAACATATAGTGCCTAAGCTTCTTGGTAGCCTAGACTAGTGCGAGGCAAAGCTTTTCTAGAGGAGTGTAACGGGATTCCTAGTTTAAGAGCTTTTTACTAAGGTAGTAAATGGCACACTCGTTCCCATCAACCTCTTGTGCTAACATGGCCCCAACTGCGGTCTTAGTCACAGTCAAATAGAGTCTTAAAGGTATGTCGGGTAAGGTCGGTGCTAAGATAGGTGGATTAGATAGATATTCTTCGATTTTGTCAAAGGCTTTTTGGCAATCCTCATCCCATTCGACAGCGACACTCCACACACCATGGTTAGTTTAGAGATGAACCTACTGATGTATTGAATTTTACCTAACAACCCCCTTATCTTCTTTTCATTTTTAGGTGGAGGCATGGTCATGATGGCTTTTATCTTAGTAGGGTCCATTTCAATCCCTCTAGAGCTGATGACATAACCTAGGAGTTTCCCTGAAGTGACCCCAAAGGCACATTTTTGTGGGTTAACTCTCATGTTATATTTTCGAAGTCTCATGAAGAACTTCTCAAGAGCGGTATGGTGTCTCTCTCTATCCTTGGACTTAACTATCATGTCATCTACATACACTTCTACCTCTTTATGCATCATGTCATGGAGAAGGGTAGTCGCTGTTCTTTGATAGGTTGCCCCAGCGTTTTTCATTCCAAAAGGCATAACAGTGTAGCAAAAGGTTCCACATGGTGTGATGAAGGTGGTTTTTATATCTTTTTCGGCCATTTTAACCTGGTTATATCCCGCGTATCCATCCATGAAGGAGAGAAGGGCATGGTTAGCAGTATTGTCTACTAGGATATCTATGTGAGGTAATGGGAATCCGTCTTTAGGACTTGCTTTGTTGAGGTCTCTATAATCAACACACATTCTAACCCTTCCATCTTTTTTTGGCACAGGCACAACATTAGCTACCCAATCAGGATAGTTAGCTACTTTTACAAAACCTGCATTGAGTTGTTTGGTAACTTCTTCCTTGATTTTCAAGGCTACATCAGGCATCATTCTGCGCAACTTTTGCTTGACAGGCTTCATGCCTTCGATTAGAGGTATGGTATGCTGAGAGATGTCACGATCAATGCCTGGCATGTCCAAATAGGACCATGCAAATACGTCGATATATTTAATTAACTTTTTGATTAATTGGGCGCGTTCGTATTCATTTAAAATTAATCCAAATCTTACCTCCTTTGGTTCATTATCATCGGAAAAATTAATTTTTTCCGTTTCTTCGATGATTGGTGTCTTATTTTCATGTTCTTCCACTGCTTTAATTATTTCTTTTCAGATTCATTGTTGCAATCGGAAGGAGAAGAAAAAGGAGAAGTAGAGATAGTGCACAAGTCATAAGCAAATGAGATCATATTATTAAAATCAGAAATCATAGAGTTGAATAATGACTCGGTAGAAATTAAAGACCCTACTTGGACACTAGGATTACCAGACTCAGACATAGTCCCAATTGGGACACTAGACGCGAGAGACTCAGACTTAGACTCTGACTCTGACGACTTGGATTCTTCGAACATCGGCCCTTCCACGGTGGTGAAGATCATCTTTTTTCCATTTGGAGTAGTCAGCTTGATAGTATTCCTCCATCCTTGCATGGTGCCACTTGCAGGGGTGATTAGCATAGCAGGATTAAAGGCTTCGTGTTGTAGTACAGCCTAAATGTGAGCAGTGTCATTTGGGCATTCAACTCTTTCTTGACCGAATAGAAGTCCTAATGCCTTGTAGTCTAAACAGTCTTCAGTGAGCTGTTTAATTGCGGGGTCAGGAATCCCTTCTTCCAGAAAGTGACAGTCCAGGAATCCTGGGTAGATCACTCCATTAGAGCACTGTAAAAAGGTTCATAGAATTCGTAGCAAGGATAATCTTCTCCTTCCCTTATGAATTGCCCATTTAGAGTGGGTTGATAGGGAGGCAAAGGAATATTGTCCTTATCCTTGGTTTTGCGATATGCTATTCGTTGTGCAATACGCTCTCTTAGCTCCCTCCTTGTAGGCTTGTATCCTAAGCCAAATAGATTTTCCACTGCTTTGGATTTAGTGACGTGAGGCCAGGTGCTCTTGATTTGTTATTTCCCAATGTCACGCCTGGGAAATGTCCTATTTGCAATTAAAATTTACCTTTCCCAAAAATGTTTTACTATAGTTTAACATATCATTAAGCTAATAAAATACAATTAACTTTTAGTTAAAGCTGCTTCATATTTGGCCTGTTACATACATGCTTCCTTATCATAGTCACTTCCTTCAGTGACATATTCGTCTTCATCATCACTGGCCCATATACCATTGATATCGGATGATGCTTCAGCAATAATAATAGTGGGGACAGGCTCCCGTATTGGTGCAATCAGGAGGGAGGGATCATAACAACATTGTTCCTCGCAAATAGCCAAGACTTTATTTAATGGCCCATTTTGGTTGTTAGGTTTCTTTCCCGCAGGAGGAATGAGAAGTCTACCTTCGTCAACCATGTCCTGGATGGAATCCCTTAACTTATAACAGTCTTCAGTTTTGTTACCATTTCCTGTGTGGTACTTGCAGTAAGCATTCTTGTCCCATCTTGAACTCTTTTTACTTTCTCCTGGATTAGGAGTTGGTCCAATGGGAAACAGAGCGCCTTTTGAGTAAAGGCGGTCAAAAGCTGTGGCATATAACATGCCTATTAGAGTGTATGTCCTCCATTTCCTCCTCTGGAAGGATTTGTTCGGTGCCTCAAGAAGGTTCACCTCTCCACCTTTAGAAGTGGATCCATAGTCATTTTTATTGTTGTTGTTATTATTGCCCTTATAACGATTGTTGTCATTTTGGGCATTTTTCAACAAGTCATCTTCAATTTGCACGCCTATATCATACAGCTTTGTAAAATTTTCGATACCTAAATACTTGAGATGGTTTCTGTATTTAGGCAACAAATTGGCGATGAAGATGCGAATTAGATCTTTTTCAGGGGGCCTGGAGACCATGTGAGAGGACTTTCCTCTCCACCTATTAAGGTAGGTGGTAAAGCCTTCGTTATTTTCTTGCTTCAGTACTACCAATTCCCTTAGTGAGGTTTGGATTACAGCATTGTGTTCATATTGTTTCATGAACTCCCTGGTATTATGGCCCCAAGTTTCAACATACCTGGGATCTAGTGAATAGAACCAGTTTTGACAGATGGGTCGAACGACATCGAGAATACCGTTGGATACAGTTCGGGGTCCATATTCTTAATGATCATAGTGGCCCTAAAATTCCTTAAGTGATACTTGGGGTTGTCAGTATGCTTGAACTTGTGAAAGTCACTTGTGGAAAACTATTCAGGTAGTTTTCCCTTGAACTTACTATTCTCATCCAACTCAAAGTAGGACTCTTTGTTGGTGACCTTGTGAATAACATTTTCCATTTGTTTAGTGAATCCGGTAGATTCACCACTTTCAACTTGATGCAGACGAAGAGTGACCTCTTCCAAGTTCTTAGACAGCCGTTCAATGATGCCAGTTAACTCAGTAATCTTTTGGTCACCCATTCTTGTTTCTGAGAGGGCCCTTACTTCAGCTATTTCAACAGATTGATACTTTTTTTGTACGAGTACGAGCTCTCGAATACGTTTTCTCAATCCTCCTGTTTGACAAGGACACATTGACTTAGGACTCACTAAAATAAAAAATGGACAAGACATTAGAGAGAGGAGAACGTTTTGGAAAATATGGAGGGACAAATATTGCGTCAAAACAAACAATAGTGTGGGGCGAATAATACTGCGCGTCGCACGACCAGGCTGCGCATGGCGCAATATGGTGCGTAGGGCGCGACCTTTATGCGCCTGGCTCAAGGGCTGTGCGCCTGACGCATCAATGTTGCGCTAGGCGCACAACTTTGTGGCACACAATTTGTTGGTTTTGACATTATTTTGGTTATTTTTTGCGAAAATGAGTAGAAAAATGGTAATTTGATTTGTTCATATCTTCTGCCAAAAGGAAAGAAATGAAAGTATTTATGGATGGAAGTTTGATTTGTTATGGTGATGTATTTGGTTATGAATTTGTGATGTAGGGATGTGAAAAGTATCATTTTGTGGAGATAATTTATGGTAATATTTTGTGATGTCAATATGGGATGTAGTGTATGCCAATTTGGATCTTCATGATAGTAATTTGTGGGGGTATGGAATGGGGACTTGGCAAAAGTCTTTCACAAATCCAAATGAATTTTCGAAAAAGATGAGAAGGTTTTGTGAAAACAAAGTGAAAAAGTTTTTTTCATAAAAATATATTGTGGTAAGTTGTTGGGAGGATAGGAATATCCGACTTTCTACAAAAAGAAAAGAAAATAAAAAGGAAAATCCTAAGTATGACCGTTCACCTAAATGAGACCTAATAGTAGTGAGACGCAAAAAAAGGAAAAGACTAATTTTTTTATTTTCTGGAATTAGGTGAGGTTAATTTTAGACCCTAGGATGCACTGAACGTTCATTAACTCTACATGCATGCGAATGGGAAAATTGCGAAATCGGCCACCACATCATCTAAATTGGTAAAAAACATGAGACGTACAAGAAGCGCGCCACACAGCAAAGGTGCACGCGGCGCGGGTCTGTGCGTATGGCACAAGAGTTGTGCGTCAGGCGCCTCCTCGTGCGTCTAGCGCACTGTTCCAGACACAATTTTTTTGGCAATTGAGGCGATGTTTTAGTGAACTCTACATGATTTCCGGACGCTACGACTGACATAATAATGACAACAATTTTGACAGACCAACACCAACAAGCGAAGTGACAGACCTTGTTTTTTTTTTGACGTGGAACAATGGGCAAATTAACAATAAACATGGGAAGAATAGTGTAATACCCCTCATGATTGCTTTAAAGGGATTTAGTAAGCTACTCATTCCAACAAGATGCATCTTTCTTTTAGGAAGCTCATTTCCTTAGTTACTCCACTGTTAAGCGTGCTTGGCTGGGAGTAGTCCTGGGATGGGTGACCTCCTTGGAAGTTTCTCAGATTGCGCATGAGTGAGGACAAAATGCACCGGAAGAACTTGTGTTGGTTATTGAGGACAGTTGTTGGCCCTGGATGCGCATTGGTGACAATATACTAGACTCCGGATGGGTCGGGTGTTACAAATGTTATCAGAGCAACCCTGCGACCGCGTGCTGATAATTAATCCTAGGTTAGTCGCCTAGCGGGGGAGGATTCTGGCGCTATATCACCGACTGCGTGTCGAATATGTGACTAGTTTCTAGGCTGGGGTGACCCACAGGTCGTTGTGGCCGAATATGTGGAGTCCTCAGGCGCAACGAGGGCGTTGTTGTCCTCAAGTCGGGGTGTATGTAATACCGCTCATGATTGCTTTAAAGGGAATTAGCAGGCTACTCATTCCAACAAGATGCATCTTTATTTTAGGAGCTCATTTCCTTAGTTACTCCACAATTAACCGTGCTTGGCTGGGAGTTGTCCAGGGATGGGTGACCTCCTGGGAATTTTCTCAAGGTGTGCATGAGTGAGGACAAAATGCGCTGGAAAAATTTGTGTTGATTATTGAGCACAGTTGTTGGCTCTGGATGCGCATTGGTGACAATATACTCGACTCCGGATGGGTCAGGTGTTACAAATAGACTGCGCGCCACGCTACTTTTTTGTGCGCGGCGCACAAGCTATGCGTCTGGCGCTGGAGCGGTGCGCCATGCGCAAATAAATGCGTTTGGCGCATTGCTCCCCGGCATGCATATTGGCGATTTGGCGAAAGTTCGGACGAAAATTACGATATTTTAGACGCGAGTTTTAATCGATGTTTTAGACGCGAGTTTAGGTGCAAAGCATATCAATTAGTTAATAGATTAACAGCAGGCAAAAAATTGCAATCACACACAAATGTCAAGTAACATGGATGCAAGAGTTCTCAACCTAAAGTCCATTTCTACATTCAACTATGGTCAGGTTTAGGTTAAGGCTGAAAGGGTCCATGACTAAGAGATTGATCCCACGCTTTGTACCCCTGCTTAAAGAGGTGGCCACGTATAAGACGCACTCCAGTTCTCAAGTCAGGAACAAGAGAACAATGCCATGGTTGGGTAGGTTTGCTTATGACTAAGATCCAACACTATCGCTCAGGAAGCTTTTTGGAAGGACAAAGCGCAAACCCCCCGGGGGTGACCTCACACATAGAACATGTGCTAATGACGCAAGGTAGATTGTCCTTATGGTGGCTGAACAATAGCCATGCATATGCAAAACAATATGTTATTCAAAGGCATAAAAAGAGAATGAATCGTATTTTTCAAGTTTCACCCACTCATTCCTCCCGAGTGAAGTCGCCAAATTGTAGGCGTGATTTTATTTCGCCTACGCGGTGTGATCGCGTATTTGACTACCCCATTGTTAAGGTTTTATTAAAATACGTTTTTTGAAGTTGCCAACAAGTCTTTAAAGGAAGACTCATAAACCTAATAGGATATTTGGGAAACTGAAGTGTAACAGACGGTCCTTCTCCTCCAGCTTACAGAGGATTAATGCACAGCGGAATTAAAGAATCTGGTCGAGCTAACCAACTGCTGCCATCACACTCACTAAACTATATCAGAGAATGTGGAAACCAAAATCTAAACTCCATTTAATTTGAATTAACTATTACGACGCTTTGATTCTCATACTCAATAAATTCCTCTGCCAAATCCGGCAGAGTTTCCTTTGAAAATACAACTAATTAACGACTAACTATTACATGAGCGTCCTCGCTTCGAAAGCAATTATAACATTACAATCACACTTCTAGCATTCCGAAACCTTCAACTTTAAATAATAAACTTCACGTCTTAAACCTGCAACAAATATGACACTGCCACCGACCAAGTGACAGGCCACAAAAATGACAAAACAATGCAAATACGTACACACATCAGCAAAGTTGAGTACTAACTCATCAACTAGATCTAAAACATGCTTTGGTGCTCCTTTGCATGAAAACCATTCAATCGCAATAACAACAACAAAGCAACAGCAATAACAATAGCAACAACAATAACAATACCAGCAGTTACACATGTTCTAAGCTTGTCAACTAATACCCTTGGTGACTTCACGGTTCCTCACAGAATAACCTTTATTCATTCAAACAATTCCTTTACACGCAATCACATACTTTCCATTTCTTTTACACAATTATTTGGCAATAGGTAAGGGAACGACGCGAAGGTAGCAACACTAGATTGCAGACACATCGCTTATCGGGGAACGTCTTCCCATCTTATAATAAGGCCTACAGTAGTCTTCAGTGTATACACCCCATGAAGCAACCCACCAGAGGTAATACTTTCAAGGTGACTATCATAATACCCCACCAGAGGGTTTCCCCTTAAGACACTCCACCAGAGAGTAATCCTTAAGGTCCTTAGGGTCAACCACCAGAGAAGCCCTAAGCCTTTCGACATGTGTTCATAACCTATGAAGGGCTCACCAGAAGAGATCCTCATCGGCTCCTTCTAACCTTTGCCATTCTTTCACTTTACATGATTAGTTCTTTAATCACTTTTATTCCAGACAATTCAGTTTACATAACCAATCGAATTCCAAATTAGTACACATACGTAATTTGAACAACAGAACCAATAACAAACTATTAACATGCCAATCACATAATTACGTGGAGCGACTCTACCTCATATCCAATTAGTAAACCACTCAATCAAATAATGAGCTTAGCCTCAACTTATACTTACATACATATTTGAACTCGTCACTTAATTACTTTAATGGAAACTAATCAAACAATCAGACTTAATTATATAACTCCATTGTTGTTATTTAAACTGAAACCTCTTCTTAAATACAACCTCACTGATCTAATACATAATTAATAAAACTATCTCAAGTACACTTCATATTACTAATATGGACTAGTTAATTTTCTTTCTAACTTCATATGAGGAAACTATTTAAATTAATTCACTTTTTAAGTCTAATCAAATGATTACTCCTCAAGACACCCTTGAACAATTCCAGTCAGATTATGCTCTTTTTAGAAACTAACTAATTTACCTCATGAATACACTCTAGTGTAGACTTTCGTCTAATTATTCATCTTCTTATAGTTAGACTCAACCAATTTTAAAACACCTTCCTAGTTAGACCATCATCAAAAGATTACCCACTTATTTCACATATCATTATTATACCCTTCTTAATTATAAACTTTCAAGAACCATAAACCAGATTCCAATTGCATACTAAGTGAGCCATTCACATAATCCTACGTCAACTAACACGACACCCAATTATAACTTGATACTTGCAAATTAGTAACATAACTAAACTTAGTAAATGGAACCCAATTCATCACATGATTTCATTTGTAGTTTAACTAAATAGAGATATAATCTAATTAAGCTTGCAAAAGGATCCTAACAACAAAAACGACAACTCACAACATAACTCGCAACATCAACCACAACCACAACAACACTAACCACCACAACAGTAGGAACAACAACAACAACAGTACAACAACGATCAACAAGAACAACAACACAACACAACACACCCACAACAACCAAAATAATACATCAACAACCACAAAACAACCACAACAACAAAGACAACAACACAAGGGGAAAGTACATGTGGTACTTCACCGGACAACCAACAAAATGACAGCAACAACAACACGACGACGAGAACCACCACCAGCAGCACCGCGACGGAGGAGAGACAAAGAGCAAACCAAAACCACCACCAGCAGCGCACAAGAAAGACAGGAGTAAGGGAGGGGAATTTCGGGCAGCAACAACAACAACACCCACAGCGGCACCGGCGAGAAGAGAGCGGCGCTACAGCGCATGGCGACGGCAACAACGAAGGAGTAGCACCACAAACAGAACACGGACAGAGGAGAGATAAAGCGAGTCGGCTCCGGCGAGCAGAAGTCAGTGGCAAGGCAAGGCGGCGCGGTTGCCAGCGCAAAACAGGGGACGAGAGAGAAATTGGGGATTTGGGGTTTTAGATTTCTCGACAATCTCCAATTGTAATCAGAAAATGTGGTTGAGTTTTGCTGATTTAATTCAAGCTTGACATCTCAAGTTGAATCGTTGGCTTCTTGGCTAGGAGACACGAAGATGATGAAGCAGGAGGTGGGTGTAGAAGATGAAGGCACGCGGAGGAGAGGGAGAGAAATGAGTTTTGGTCCTCATACACTAATTTAACAAATAACTTTGATTATAGAAGTACTTAACTAAATTAGTGAAACTCCAGATACATCAAACTCATTTTAGAAATGCAATAGTAAGGTTAAGCTAATAAAATATTTAGCATGTAATTAACACGCGTAAAATATTATTCGATAGGCGTAAGTAAAATATAATATCAATACCAATTAAATAATAGAACATCATTCATAAATATGTAAATCATTTTTCAACTCAAATCATAAGAGTATTTAGTATATTATTTGGCTAATAATTATAATTAAAATTAAATAAGACGGTTTAGAAATCAGGGCTATTACACTCTACCACCCTTATAAGAAGTTTCGTCCTCGAAACTTGCAAACAGTTACTTAAAAACAACAATAGGTAAAACGATTAAGAAACAAATTTCATTTAAACAAATAATCAAGAGAAACTTTACACTCATGTGTCAAATTCATTTGAACAAACCAAAAATCTCAAACTCTCAATATATTAGTTATCGAGCCTCCTCTCTACCATCATCTTTTGTATCTCTACTTCAACTTGACTCGCGAAATCAAGAAGCAAAGAAAATAATAGGGGCAAACTTGTTGGCAATGAATTCCAATCATCTCAAGTGCAGAGATCTCGTTTGAAATTCTTTTAAACTATTCGAACTATAAAAGTTTCATGAAGTTCACATTTCAATCCATTAAATAAAAAGTCAAACGCAATTACAACGCACCAAATGAAACACAACACACTTTGACGTCTAAAGATCATAAAGACATGCGGATCACACCACCCTTGAAAGAATACTCGCCCACGAACATTGAAATGAACAGCTATGAATTGAGTTTACGCCATACGAATGCAAGAGTTTGATATCGATGGTCAATCAAATATATAATTAAACCAAAACAAAGATAAGGCATTTCCCACGTTCAATGTTTAACTCAACCGATCATAAGATACGAAGGTTATGGATCAACTACGCTTCCGCTACGCTACACTGATCAACAAAGTCACTTAAGCACATAAGTTCACATAAAAATAAGAACATAGAATAAACATGCAAGCGCAAACACTCTCAACGGCTTGGTTCATATGTACCTAAATTTTAACTGATCCATTAAACCTATTTACAACCCTTACGCCACAATATGAAGATCATAGCGTACTCGAGAGCAACCATGCTCTGATACCATTTGTAACAGGCGGTCCTTCTCGTCCAGCTTACAGAGGATTAATGCACAGCGGACTTAAAGAATCTGGTCGAGCTAACCAACTGCTACAATCACACTCACTGAACTATATCAGAGAATGTGGAAACCAAAATCTAAACTCTATTTAATATGAATTAACTATTACGACGCTTTGATTCTCAGACTCTATAAATTCCTCTGCCAAATTCGGCAAAGTTTCCTTTGAAAATATAATAACCCTAAAGCGGGGAATAACTTAAACCTGTTCACAATTACAATTAAATAAAATATTCTCAATTCCAACACAGAACAGTCTCAACGCATTCGCGGAGTAATCCCAAGAGAGAATCAAGCGCATTAACGCACCTTAAATACAAAAATGGAAAACAACTAATTAACGACTAACTATTACATGAGCGTCCTCGCTTCGAAAACAATTATAACATTACAATCACACTTCTAGTATTCCGAAACCTTCAACTTTAAATAATAAACTTCACTTCTTAAACCTGCAATAAATAGGACACTGCCACCCACCAAGTGACAGGCCAAAGAAATGACAAAACAAATACGTACACACATCAGCAAAGCTGAGTACTAACCCATCAACTAGATTTAAAACATGTGTTGGTGCTCCTTTGCTTGAAAACCATTCAATCGCAATAACAACAACAAAGCAACAGCAATAACAATAGCAACAACAATAACAATACCAGCAGTTACACAAGCTCTAAACTTGTCAACCAATACCCATGGTGACTTCACGGTTCCTCACGGAACAATCTTTATTCGTTCAAATAATTCCTTTACACGCAATCCCATACTTTCCATTTCTTTTACACGATTATTTGGCAACAGGTAAGGGAACGACGGGAAGGTAGGAACACCAGATTGCAGACACATCGCTTATCAGGGAACGTCTTCCCATCTTATAATAAGGCCTACAATAGTCTTCTGTGTATACACCCCTTGAAGCAACCCACCAGAGGTAATACTTCCAAGGCGACTCTCATAATACCCCACCAGAGGGTTTCCCCTTAAGACACTCCACCAGAGAGTAATCCTTAAGGTCCTTAGGGTCAACCACCAGAGAAGCCCTAAGCCTTTCGACATGTGTTCATGACCTATGAGGGGCCCACCAGAAGCGATCCTCATCGGCTCCTTATAACCTTTGCCATTCTTTCACTTTACATGATTATTTCTTTAATCACTTTCATTCCAGACAATTCAGTTTACATAACCAATCGAATTCCAAATTAGTACACATACGTAATTTGAACAACAGAACCAATAACAAACTATTAACATGCCAATCACATAATTACGTGGAGCGACTCTACCTCATATCCAATTAGTAAACCACTCAATTAAATAATGAGGCTTAGCCTCAACTTATACTTACTTACATATTTGAACTCGTCACTTAATTACTTTAGTGGAAACTAATCAAACAACACTAGTGGAAAAAAACTCAAAGGCTGCAGTGCAAGGGCTGCGGTTTATTGCAAAACGCAGCCCTTAATAATGAAGGGCTGCGGTTAGCCCAAAAACCGCAGTCCTTTATAAATTAAGGGCTGCGGTTTTGGGTTGAATGACCCTTTAATAAAGGGCTGCGGCTTTTGGGCTAACCGCAGCCCCTAATGGGCCTAGTTATGATTTTTGGGCTAATGGCCGCATACACGCACTTGGACGAAATTTTTGGGCTAACTTTTCTCTCTCCCTTCCCAGTCCCCGATTTTCCCTCTCACCTCATCAAACCCCTCCCCCTCTCTCTCTCTTTCTCTCTTCGCACCACTCCTCGCCGGAGCTGTCGTTCGCTCGCCGGAGCTTCTCTCTCACTTGTCGTCGCGTGTTTCCATCGATGCTTTTGTTCTCCCATCTCTCAGAAACTCTCTTTTCTCTCACATCTCACTTCTTCTCAGTTCTCCCTTTCTTTCTCCCTTTCTCTCTCATTCTCATACAATCTCAGATCCAGACCTTCACTTCTCTCTCAAAGGCCTCACCGACGGCGGCGCCGCAAACCTAAAGACGAGCGCGACTCGGAGTCTCGGACCTCCTGCTGGTTGCTTCATATCGGTGTTGTGACTCGGACCTCCTGCATAGCTGCCTCGCCTACGTGCAGTTGCAGAACCGTTCGGACCTCGGTGGACGGAAAGACGGTGGACCTCCAAGAGTCGTGACTCGTGAGTAGGTACATCTTAATCTGCTCAATTTTCTTGATTTCTTGTTTTACTTTACAGATTAGGGTTTCATCAATTTCATGAGAATTAGAAAATAAATTGCAATTTCACTTGTTATGGGTGTTTATATATCAGATTATATAATTTTGAATTGTTATAAATATTGATTTTGTTGTTGTACTTTGATTTGGGGTGTTACTGGTTGATTTGTACAAAGATTGTGAGAAATTAAATATCAATTAGCACCTAGAATTCAATATGAGCAATGTATCTAAACACTTAGAGTTCCAAACTTCATTACCTTATAGTTATAAATTTACAGGTGATTTGTTGTCTTTCTGTATTTCTTTCCATACAAAGACGTCAATTTGAGCAAATAAAAGTTGCTCTTCCCATTCTTCTTAACGCTGTGAAAGCTGCGTCTTTCGATTTGGATAATAGAGATATAGGCTTTAAGGATTTGTTTAAAGGAGCTATCAGCATTGGCAAATCTATACTAGGAACTTGCCAAAAGTTGGTCTGTCAGTCTTTGATATATCGTGTTTCATTGTGAAATTAATTTTACCTTCTCTGTCTGATCTTCATTTGGTCATCGTGGGTTACTTGCATTATATGTTTTGCAAATCATGGTACTTATCTCTGAATTTTATTTTGTTGTGCTTCTCGGTCTCTCAATTGCTTAACTTTGTTGTTATGCCTGCTTACTTATTTTTACTATAGCAGGCTTTACCATGTTATGCCCTTGCTATATGTTATTCACTTGTCCTGCAGACTATTGTTTTAGTCAGCAAGGGAGAGAAAGTTTCATCGTGTCTTTCTTTTGTGCACAATTATCAAGCTTCTTTCCATATTGTGGTTTAAAATATGCTGATCTTGTAACTGACCAAGGAGTTGATCCACTGATCAATCTTGTATGTGGTGGTGAGTTGTCAATGTTCTTTGTACTCATCCCAGTCAAATTTTCTTATATCTTAGAATTTGTGAAGATAATTCCTTTTCTCTATACTCTGCAATGTCCAGATGAAACAGATGATTTTATGGATTATTTTAGTTATGTCAAGCATGGAGCAGTGCTTTCGGGTGAGCATATGACCATGATGATTTCTCATTTTCTCTTACTCATCCAATATACTGGCTGCCCAAGTATTATCCTGTTTTAATGTTACACTTAATCTTTCTCTCATGCTTTGATTCAGTGATTTGGGGGCATATATCTGATGAAGTCACTCAGGCAGTTGGGCAAAATGTAAGTATTCTCATAGATGAACTTAGGCATTCTCATAAATTTATTGTTGTTAATTTATAAATGAAAACGCAACCGAATATCTCAAGTTTTTTTACTCAAACCACACCAATACCTGTGTACAAAATTCTCTCCCTTTTCAATCCATTGAACGAAATCCTCCCCCTTCTCAATCCAATGAACAAAATCATGGATTATCCTACGCGTACCCGAACCCGTACCTGTATCCGTCTTGTGCAACCTAGTAGGTAGTGAGTAGTGACCTACCATTCATAAATTCCTGGATCCGCCACTGCTTGTCTGACACTCTGACTCCTTGGTTAATTCATCTATTGCGGTTTCTGCAACATGCTCTTGCTTTTGGTATTTGTTTGGTTACTGTTTAACTCCTAGTTCACCTCAGCTCAGATTTTGGAACCCTTTGAAATATTATGTGTAAATTTGATGTCTTCGTATGTTGTCAAGCTAGTGTATTCAGGAGATCTGCAATTGTAATAAGTCTTACCGTATTGTTTAGCTACCTTAATTTTTTCTTTGAACATGATGCATTTTGTCGTGTGAATATAAAGAACAGTATAGCTTTGATTCATTGTATATCTATGATTAAGTTAACTGGTATATGACTTAGTGTGTATATCTATGATTAAGTTAACTAGTATATGACTTATAATGTAAACATGAAATTTCGGATTCGAAAACTAAAAATTGACCGTGTGCTTTCTGTAGTGATTGAATATCGGGGTTGGTTACGATGTAGGCGTTGTTCGGCGTTACATATTAACTTGTAATGTATATATAGAGTATGAGAAAAGGTATGTCTTATTCTCACTCTTTTTTTTCTGCTTTTTATTGAGTGATGTTTTAGAAATTAGAACCCTATTATCCGAAGTTGATTGTTCGAGGATGAACCTTATTTATCTCCTTTTCCCCCTTAGTTGAAGATGATTGTTCGAGGAATTAGTATGGGCATTGTAGCCCCTTTTGGGATCATGGTGCTGGTTTTGTTCAATTATTTTTGGCCGTTATTGCTTGCTTCATGCTTAAAGTTGGTGAATTTAGTTAGTTATTGATATTTGTGGGATTTCTTGGCCTAATATGCATCTAAGTGATTGTTTTAGGGCTTTAATTATTTGATCCATGATTAAGTGGTTGTTTTTTAGACTTTAAAAAGATTAGCTGCATATTGATATATTTTTTACACATTACATATCTCCATCATTCTTCAAGAATCGTCATTATTTTTTTTCTTCTTTTGCCTATTACTTTATAGGTTGAATTTTTATAAGTTCTATTAGACATACATTGAAATGAATTTGTTGTTTTAGCTACACTTTACTTGTTGAATACCAAAGTATTACAATTATTATCTGATATTGACAAATTGACATCATGACCTTTAGTCTATTCTTTCTCTTCTTTTCTTTTTTTCTCGTGTACTTTTTGTGTATCAAAAGTTTCATGCTACAACACTCACGCTATTCGTTTTAAGCCAAAGTTCTAGCATTTAGTCATCGTTTTAAGCCCCCGCCCCCTTGCTACACCCCCACCCCGCCCCGGCACCCCCGCGCGCCCGCACCCCGCCCCCTGCTACACCCCCCCCCCCCACCCCACCGCCCAGCCCCCCCGCTCCTCCTCGCTACACCCCCCACCCCCCACCGCCCAACAAAGACCCCCACCCCGGGCCCGACACCCCCGCTGCGCCTCGCACACCCCAGCCCCACCGCCCAAGCACCCCTTGCTCCCCTCGCCCCCCTTGCTACATCCTCACCCCGCCCCTCGCTACACCCCCCCCCCATCGCCCCGCAGCACCCCCGCTCCCCGCGCCCCCTTGCTACACCCTCACCCTGCCTCCCCGCTACACCCCCAGCCCCCCATCGCCCAAAGAACCCCCTGCTCCCCGCCGCCCCTTGCTACACCCTCACCCCCCCTCGCTACACCCCCTGCCCCCCACCGCCCAGCAGCACCCCCGCTCCCCCCGCTACACCCCCACCCCCCCGCCGCCTGAAGAAGACCCCCACCCCGCCCCGACACCCCCTGCCGCCTGCTACACCCCCGGCCCCCATCGCCCAAGCAGCACCCCCGCTCCCCCTCCGCCCCCTTGCTACACCCTCACCTTTGCCCCCCTGCTACACCCCCCCCCCAAAAAAATCGCCAAAGAAGCCCCCCGATACACCCCCCGGGTTCACCTCCAAATTATAGCGATTTTGGTTTTATTTCCAGGTTCTATCATCTCCAGAGAAGTTGCTTTCGAGGGATCCGGATGCTAGTCTTGGTGAGTTGTTGTAATGCTAGTTTGTGTTTGTGATCCTGCTCATATATTGCAATTTGAACACTCGAGGGCAACCTCAAACTAATGTAATTCAGTTATTGTTTTCTCTATATTTGTGTAAAAAAACATAATTTATGATACTAATATATATATAACTGTTTGGGAACATTTAGGACAAAAAAATGCAAAAAAAAAGAAATTTATTTTTTTTATTTTTTTTGGGTCACAAGGGCTGCGGTTTTGGCCCTTAACCGCAGCCCTTGACCCATCAAGGGCTGCGGTTTTTGCCTTGACCGCAGCCCTTAATGCGTTAAGGGCTGCGGTTAACAACCGCAGCCTTTCCTAAATGCCAAGGGCTGCTAGTCCAATGGCTGCGGTTAAAAAACGCAGCCCTTGGGCCCCTTTTGACCGCAGCCCTTGGGCTTTTTTCCTCTAGTGCAATCAGACTTTATTATATAACTCCATTGTTGTTATTTAAACTGAATCCTCTTCTTAAATACAACCTCACTGATCTAATCCATAATTAATAAAACTATCTCAAGTACACTTCATATTACTAATATGGACTAGTTAATTTTCTTTCTAACTTCATATGAGGAAAATATTTAAATTAATTCACTTTTAAAGTCTAATCAAATGATTACTCCTCAAGACACCCTTGAACAATTCCAGTCAGATTATGCTCTTTTTAGAAACTAACTAATTTACCTCATGAATACACTCTAGTGTAGACTTTCGTCTAATTATTCATCTTCTGATAGTTAGACTCAACCGATTTTAAAACACCTTCCTAGTTAGACCATCATCAAATGATTACCCACTTATTTCACATATCATTATTATACCCTTCTTAATTATAAACTTTCAAGAACCATAAACCAGATTCCAATTGCATACTAAGTGAGCCATTCACATAATACTACGTCAACTAACACGACACCGAATTATAACTTGATACTTGCAAATTAGCAACATAACTAAACTTGGTAAATGCAACCCAATTCATCACATGATTTCATTTGTAGTTTAACTAAATAGAGATATAATCTAATTAAGCTTGCAAAGGGATCCTAACAACAAAAACGACAACTCACAACAAAACTCACAACATCAACGTGATGACATTTGCATTGCAATGTCATTAGAACAGTTGCTAACCAAATGAAGCATAATTTCTCTCAAGCAGGTTTTCCTTTCATTCATTCATTCTCTCTCTTTTTTCATTACACATATTCCTAGCCTTAAATAAGGCGGCACACAACAGATCCCTAGGTTACTACTTGATCACCAAGTCACAGAGTGACAACAAGACAAAGTATCTTAGCAAACAGACAAAAAAGATAGCTGGCACAGCAGTAGTACAAGAGAATCATCCTAGGGAAATAAACTGGGCCTAGAACTGTATATTATAGTGAGATAGACTAAATGGGCCCTCATTTCAACACTCCCCCTCAAGCTGAGAGTGAGGTTCTGACTGAACTCCCAGCTTGGACAAAAGATATTGGTGCTGATGAGTAGGGAGAAGCTTTGTAAACACATCTGCAAGTTGTTGCCTTGTAGGAATGTAGGTAGGAGCAACCACACCTTCATTAGTCTTGTCCCTGATGAAATGACAGTCAATATCCACATGCTTAGTTCTTTCATGGTGGACAGGGTTGGAAGCAATAGCTAGAGCAGCTTGATTATCACATAACACTGAAGTGTTGCCAATGCTTTTCACTCCTAGGTCCTGAAGTAGTTGATGTAGCCACATTACTTCACAAATGGTCAAGGCCATGGACCTATATTCAGCTTCAGCACTACTCCTAGACACCACTGCATCGCCTTCGTATTTCCAAGAGATGGGAGAATTCCCAAGAAGCACACAGAACCCAGAGGTTGATCTTCTGGTGCTTGCACAACCACCCCAGTCACTGTCACAAAATGATTGAAGTTTGACACTTGAATTATTAGCAAGAAGAATTCCTTGACTGGTAGACCCTGCAAGGTACCTCAGGACTCTCATAGCAGCTTGCATGTGCACACTAGTAGGCTGGTGCATAAACCTACTAAGGACATGAACTGTAAAGGTGATGTCTGGTCTTGTTAATGAGAGGTAGATCAGCTTGCCAACCAACTTTTGATAAGGCTCAAAGTGAGGTAGAGGTGTGCCAGTATGAGTTGATAGTTTCGTATGGCTGTCCATAGGAAGTTTGACAGGCTTGCAATCAGTCATACCGTAGTCAGCAAGAAGATCTTGAACATATTTCTTCTGAGACAGGAATAGACCCTGAGAGCAATGATCAACTTCTATACCCAAGAAGTACCTAAGTATGCCCATATCTTTCATTTGAAAATGTGTACTCAGCAGCTTTTTGGTGTGAGAGATTGCAGCAGAACTGTTGCTTGCCAATATCAAGTCATCAACATATACTAAAATCACCAGAAAACTATCATTTTCTTCCTTGCTGAACAAAGAGTAGTCAGACTTAGATTGAACAAAGCCATAAGCTTTCAGTGCAGTGCACAATTTAGCAAACCATTGCCTTGGAGCCTGTTTGAGTCCATACAAGGACTTGTTTAGTTTGCACATTTTAGAACTCCCTACATTGGCCACAGATTCACCTTCTTTTTGAACTTCATGTCTGTAGCCTTCACCTAGGTAACCTGGTGGGAGCTTCATATAGACATTCTCCTGCAATTCACCATGGAGAAAAGCATTCTTAACATCCATTTAATGTAAATGCCAACCTTCTATGGCAGCAACAACAAGAAGGGATCTAACAGTTGCCATTTTTGCAACTGGGGCAAAGGTTTGTTCATAGTCTATCCCATACCTCTACCTGTTACCTAAGATAACAAGTCTAGACTTGTATCTCCCATCACTGTTGTACTTAACTTTATACATTTATTTACTTCCAATTGCCTTTTTTCCCATTGGCAAGTCAGTAATAGTCCAGGTATTGTTCTGCTCAAGAGCTTGAAGCTCTTCATTCATAGCCTGCACCCATTTAGGATCAATAATGGCTTCTTTGAAGTGTTTGGGTTCATGGTTGGTGAGAGATTTGGCTAGGAAGCATGAGAATTGGGAAGTAGTTTCAATTTGAGTGGTTTGGTTAATTATGTGAGGCTTGGTCTTTTGTGTGAAGTTGGCTGTGATGTAATCTTTTTGCCAGCTGGGTGCTTTGTGAGTTCTGGTAGATCTTCTGGGTTCTACAACATCTGCAACTCTCTCACCTTCTGGTTCATCTGTGTTAGTATTCACATGTTCTTCCTCCTCTATTACATCTACACACTTCACTAGGGGAAAAAAAAGGAAGGGCTGCGCAAGAAGGGCTGTGTTTTATTAAAAACGTAGCCCTTCTTGTATGAAGGGCTGCGGTTTCTTTGGAAACCGCAACCCTTTTATTGAAGGGTTGCGGTTAACAAGAAATCGCAGCCCTTCATGCAGTATGAAGGGCTGCGGTTTTGAGGCAAACCGCAGCCCTACTAATGAAGGGCTGCGGTTAGCCTGAAAACCGCAGCCCTTCATAAACGAAGGGCTACGTTTTCTAGACTAACCGCAGCCCTTCTGATCCCATCCCATATCTCCAGTTTTGCGCGCACACACACATGTACAGTAGGTAGACATATTTTCTAAATTTCCCTCCCTTACACGCATTTGACGAGCGAAAAACCCCTCCCTCCCTCTCACTCACTCGCACATTAACCCTAACGCCCCATCACCGGAGCCCTGACGCCGGAGCACCCACATTGCTTCACTACCACAACCCTTCTCTTTCTTCACCTCTCTTCTCTTCTCTTAGCTTCTCTTCTCTTCTTTTCTCTTCTCTTCTCCACCATTTGAGTGGGTTTAGGGTGTGGAGCTCCTCCACCACTACGCAGCGCCACCACCCACAAGCGGCAAAGAACAACTACCACCACCACCGCCCTACTCTTTCTTCATTGCTAGCTCTTGGGTTTAGCTAATTTTTTGCTTAGTTAAGTATGAATTAATGTTTTTAAGTTAGTTTTGTTTTTCTTAATTGAATTAAATGATTAATGTGCAATGTGGGTTTTGTTAATTGTAGGAAGAAGAGGCTTAGGAAGGCAAATAAAGTTCCAACTATCTCTACTCTCTTCATTGCTTATCATTGGTGTTAAGAGGTAACTAGTTTAATTTCGTTGTCTTTTTTGTTTGATTTAATTTGTTGATGAGACAAAGTTGTCATGTGATTCAATTTGATTAAGTTATGATAATTTATTGATATATATATGTATTTCTTATAATGTATGTATATTTCTTGATATGAGATTGTATGAAAACGCAATGTAATTTAGCTATGAAATCTACAAGTTGTTTGAATTGTCATCATATGCCTAGATACCCGTTCAAGACTTACTCATTAGGAGTAAGTCTTGAATAGTCCCCGGTTTGGGACTATTCTTGGACGTTTGATCTCACTTAGGTGGTGCATGTGTGTCTTCTTTTCAATTCTGAGGAAAATCTTGGCTCATCGTTTCTCTACATTGTTCTCTAGGTACATATGTAGATAAGCAATTATCTACATTGTGTACTTGGAGAACTGTAGGGAAATGCTGCCGGATTTTCCTTAGAATTGAAAAGTTGGCACACATTCACTAGTGAGATTAGACATCCAAGGATGGGTTAGGTTGGAGTGATAAGGACCTTCGGCTGCATGCATACAATTGAACATGTCACTATCTTAGATTGCTCTATACGTGTGTGATATGATGATATGTGAGTGTATGTACTTAAATAATGATTGATGCATTATAATGAATGGTTGTGTTTAATTATTAGAGGTCTTCTTGAATGAGATGGATCGTACTTGGATGTATGGTAGTCGTGAATCGATTGAGTTTGTGAAAGGGGTCTCGGAATTTTGTACAACTGCATTACAATATCAAGCATCCTCTGGAGCAGTCGACTTTTATTGTCCTTGTTTCGATTGTAGAAATGTGAGCAAGGTTAGTAGTATACATGTGGTTAGGGAGCATATCTTTCGTCGTGGGTTTAGGCCTCAATACCACGTATGGGTTTGGCATGGTGAGCAGGGGAAGTATATAGGAAGCTCTAGAGTAATGAACGATGTATGTGAAGAAAAGAAGGATGATGAGTTCGGGGATGAGAATTTGGATGATGAGTCTGCAGATGATGATAGGGATCGGGTAGACGAGATGATACACGAGGTTGAAGATCAGTCGTGTAAACGACCTCGTATTTTGAGTCTATGTCCGAGGCCGCCGAAAAGCCGTTGTATCCAGGTTGTACAAAGTACACCAAACTTTCCGCGGTGATAACACCTGTTCAACATTAAGTCGAAAGTCGGTTGGACGGACTCTAGTTTCACATCGTTGTTGGAAGTTTTAGCTGATATGCTCCCTGATGGAAATGAACTGCCAAAGTCGTACTATTATGCGAAGAAACTGATGTGTCCTTTCGGTTTAGAGTACGAGCGGATACATGCTTGTCCTAACGATTGTGTGCTTTATCGTAATGAGTATGAGCATTTACATGAGTGTCCACGTTGTGGATTGTCGAGGTACAGCATGAAGGAGCCGGAGGTAGTGAAGGACCACCGCCTAAGGTGTTGTGGTATTTACCCATAATACCTAAATTTAAGTGCATGTTCTCAATTAAAGGAGATGCGAAGAATTTGAGGTGGCATGCGGATCGTAGGAAGAAAGACGGTCTGCTCAAGCATCCTACCGATTCGCCCGAGTGGAAAAGTATCAACAGGGTGCATAAGGCATTTGGTAATGAGGATAGGAATCGAGGCTTGGATTATGTACGGATGGCATGAACCCTTTTGGCAATCTCGGTTCGCAAACATAGTACATGGCCAGTGGTCTTAGTGGTTTATAACTTGCCTCCTTGGTTGTGCATGAAACGCAAGTACATGATCTTTGTCGCTTCTTATATCGGGGCCCAAACAACCTGGAAATGACATTGATGTATACCTCCACCGCTTGTTCAAGATTTACGTAAGATGTGGAACGAAGGAGTGTTAGTATTTGATGCGTATGCTAATGAGATGTTCACTCTGCGTGCCATGCTTTTTTGTACTATGAACGATTATCCCACTTATGGGAACTTATCCGGGTATAAGACGAGAGGAAAACAACCCCGCCCAATTTGTATAGATGACATGAAATCTACACACCTTAAGGGCCGCAAACATGTGTATATGCGCACACGAAGGCACCTCGACGCGACCATCCCTATAGGTTTAAGAAGAAGGCATTCGATGGGACGGTTGAAGAAGAAGTTGCTCATAGACCATTAACTGCATCCGAAGTTTATAATCGGGTGAAGGGCATTGAAACAATCTTTGGTAAACCCGCTAGTGAGGTTGATCGACCTACGGGATTATGGAAAAAGGAGTCCATTTTTTGGAAACTCCCATATTGGAAAGATCTAAAGGTCGACATTGTTTGGATGTCATGCACATAGAGAAGAATGTTTGTGAAGCTATTCTTGCGACACTTATGAATATTCCGGGTAAGACAAAAGATGTTAAGGCGTCACGACTTTACTTGGAAAAACGGGGGCTTCGACCGAGTTGTGGGCTCGTAAAAGGAACGGAAGGAAGAAGAAAGTAGTGGAGGAAAGGGTTGATGATGAAACTCGGAAAAGTAAAAAGAAGGTGGAGGATTCGGAGAAGAATTATTTGCCACCGACTTGCTACACGATGTCACGTGCGGAGAAACGGATTTTTTGCGAGTCATTGTATGGCATTAAGGTCCCAACCGGCTACTCATCGAATATGAAGCGGTTTGTTACCTTAAATGGTGAATTGAAGTTATCGAGTATGAAATCTCACGATTGTCATGTCATGATGCAAGTATTCTTACCGATTGCAATTCGTGGGATACTTCCAAAGCATGTGAGGCACACCATTACCGAACTTTGTTCATTTTTCCATACAATATGCAAAGAAAGTCCTAGAACCGTCGACCCTCGATTCCTTGCGAGCCGAGTAGTTGAAACTCTATGCAAATTTGAGATGTTTTTTCCCCCGCATTCTTTGACATTATGGTCCATCTCATTGTCCATCTAGTTCGAGAAATTAAGGTGTGTGGTCCAAGTGTTTTTGAGGTGGTGCTATCCTTTTGAGAGATATATGGGCACTTTGAAGGATAAAGTTCGGAATCCCGCACAACCGTAAGGTAGTATAATTCAAGGGGTTGTGGGTGAAGAGATCGTAATTTTGTGGCCGAGTATTTTGCTAGTGTTGATCCTGTTGGACTTCCGACATCCCGACACGAGGGCGTACTTGAGGGCAAGGGCACAATTGGTTCAAAATTGATCACACCTTCCGTAGAAAAGCGTAAACAAGCTCACTTATTTGTATTGCATCACGTAGCATTTGTCCATCCTTATTTAAATGAACATATGGAGGAATTACGTGTTAGCAATCCTGGAAAAGGAGTTAGGGCATTGAAGCAAATGCATAACAAGACTTTCATTGATTGGTTTCATAAACGAGTAATGAATGATTTGGATGAAAGTGTTCCTGAAACAGTCAAGTGGTTAGCATTTGGTCCTCGTGAAGCCGTACGCTCTTATGAGGGTTATAATATTAATGGGTATACGTTTTGGATCGAACGTCAAGATCTCGAAGTCAACATCGCAACAAAATAGTGGTGTTTCACTTGTGGCGTCGGCCTACACAATACGCAAGCTCGAAGGATAAGTCGCATGTACATGCCGAAAGCAATTATTATGGGCGAATAGAAGAAATATGGGAGCCGGACTACCGTACTTTTAATATTTGCCTCTTGTGTTGCAAGTGGGTTGACGATAATCGACGTTGCGTAAGAAAAGATGATCCTTGCGGATTCACTCTTGTTGACCTTAGTCGTCTACGTGAAACCGAGGAGCCATTTGTAATTGCATCACAAGTTAAGCAAGTTTTTTTTGTAATCGATCCCGCCGATAATAAGTGGTCAATTGTTGTACCCGGTAAAAGGAGTATCCTCGGTATTGGTGATGTTGATAATGAGGAAGAATATGATGCATTTGAGGACCTCCCCCCTTTTACCTATCCTGAAAATAGTGTGGAAGATGATGTGAATATGTCGGAGAACTATATGCGTGTAGATCACACGGAAGGGATACATGTACTTGAGGATCCTAAGAAACGGCGGAAGGTCAATAAATCATGAGACATAAACTCGAGTCAGTGTAATTTCTCCAATTTGTAATTCTTTTTTAACATGATTATATGAGGTATAATGTACCTATTGTGTAGAGTTTTAGGCTTGCATTTGTTGTTGGTTGCATTTCGGGAACGAAAAGGTCATTTTAGGCCTAGTTTTGCATTTTTGCTTCCAAATCGTACTTATCGAGTCATTTAACCCCAAATGCATTTTGAACATGATAATATGAGGCATAATGTAACTATTGTGTAGATTTTTAGGTTTGCAATTGTTGTAGGTTGAATTTTGGGAAGGAAAAGGGCATTTTAGCCCTATTTTTGCCTTTTCGCGTCCAATTCGTATTATCGCTTCATTTAACCCCAATTTCATTTTGAACATGATAATATGAGGTATAATGTAACTATTATGTAGATTCTTAGGCGTGCATTTGTTGTTGGTTGTATATCGGGAACATAAATGTGATTTTAGCCCTATTTTTGCCTTTTCGCCTCCAATTCATGTTTCTCGAGTCATTTAACTCCATTTTCTTTTTGAAAATGATAATATAAGGTATAATATAACTAGTGTATAGAGTTTTAGGCTTGCATTTGTTTTTGATTGAATTTCGGGAAGGTATATGTCATTTTTTAGAACTACTAACTACGGTAAATGATTGAATTCTTATATTATGTGTTTATTCCTTGGTTGTTTTGCAAGGTTTATATGAATAACACACCACGTTTGAGGGCCTTCACCACAGACGAATTACATGAAGTTCGGGATAAGTTGGCGTCCCACATTTGTGATGATTGCTTATGATACATCTACTAGTTTGTAACAATTCTATGTACACTTTTTACATTATTAAATATATACATATTTAAAGTTAATTATTACGTTCACAAAACTTGTCATATATATATTATTGCAATTTGATCGGTCTTTTTTTGTGTCGAAGGGAGGTTTTGGGTGGGGGATGGGGTGGGGGGCTGCCATGGGGTGGGGGTGCGGGGGTGGGGGGCGGGGGGGCGGGGGTGGGGGGTGGGGGGGGGGGGGGGTGGGTGGGTGGGGTGGCGGGGGTGGCGGGGGGGGGGGCTGGGGCCGGGCAGGGGCGGGGGGTGGGCCGGGGCGGGGGGCTGGGTCGGGCAGGGGTGGGGGGGCTGGGCGGGTGGGGGCGGGGGTGTCTTGGGGTTGGCGGGGGGGGGGCTGGGCCGGGCAGGGCTGGGCCGGGGGGTGGGGCTGGTCTGCGCGGGGGTGGCAGGGGTGAAGGGTGGGGTGGGCTGGGGTGGTAGGGGGGTGGGGGCAGGGGGTGGGGTGGGGCGGGGGGGTGGGAGTGCGGGGGTGGGGGGGGGGGGGGGGGGGGGGTGGCGGGGGTGGGGGGTGGGGGGCGCGCGGGGGGGGTGGGGGGTGGGGGGGGGGGGTGGGGGGTGCGGGGGGTGGGGGGTGGCGGGGGGTGGGGGGTGAGGGTTCTTGGTGTGGGGGGTGCGGGGGTGTTGGGGTGGGGGGTGTCTTTGGGGGGCAATAAGGGATGGGGGCGATTTAATTCTATTTTTTAAAAAAAAAAATTGAATTTGAAGGGGCTGCGGTTTTATGCTTAAACCGCATGACCTCTTCACTTAAAAAAAGGCTGCGGTTCATGCTTAAAACCGCGATCCTTCGCTTAAAGAAGGGGTTGCGGTTTATGCCGAAAAACGCACCCTTCAAACTTAGAAGGGTGCGTTTTTGCCTTAACCGCAGCCCTTCGTTGTGAAGGGCTGCGGTTAAAAACCGCAGCCCTTCTAATCTAATGAAGGGCTGCTATGGAAAGGGCCGCCGCCAAAAACGCCCTTAGGGTCGTTTTTGACCATGACCCTTCCTTATTTTTCCACTAGTGCTTAGTGCTCACAGCAGGTGATTCTTTAATGCTAGCAGAGTTGTTGAACAATTTGTAAGGGAATATTGTTTCATAGAATTTTACATCCTTGCTCACAAATGTACTATTGTTTGTTAAGTTTAACAGTTTGTATCCTCTTTGGGTATAGGGATAACCCAGGAATACACATGGGACAGCTTTAGCATTGAATTTATCTTTGATTCTACTTGGATTGTAAGCAAGTACTAAACAACCAAATGGTTTCAAATGTTTATAAACAGGAGCAGTGTTATAGAGTACCTCATAGGGTGTAATGTTGCCAAGCACTGTGTTAGGAAGCCTATTGGTGATGTAGACTGCACACAACACACAGTCTCCCCAAAATTGCAAAGGAAGGCCACTTTGGAACTTTAGAGCTCTTGCCATCTCTAGGATGTTCCTGTGCTTCCTTCCCATCCTTCCATTCTGTTCAGGCCTGTCAACATAGCTTGTTTAATGCACTATCCCATGACTAGCAAAGAAGGGTTTGCACTGTCTATCATCAAACTCAAGTGCATTGTCACTTCTGATGATTTTCACATTTTTTTCAAACTGATTTTTTCCCATGAGAACAAAATTCTGAATAGCTTCAAAAGCATTTGATTTGTACTTCAGCAAATGAACCCATGTGGTTCTACTATATTCATCTACTATAGTAATGAAGTATCTGTGATTGTGTCTGGTGGCAACCTTGTATGGTCCCCAAATGTCAATGTGGATTAATTCAAACAATCCTGCAGCTCTTGATTTGCTAGGCTTGCTAGGCAGCTTTGTAAATCTTGCCAAAGGACAGGTGATGCAAATTTCAGTGGCTTCATGCTTGAACCCTTGCAAGTTCTTGATTTTGTTCAATTTCTGGAGGGGGGCATGACCTAACCTCCAGTGCCAGAGAGTGGTTTCAGGCACACTAGGCACATCAGTTATGGTGTTAGGAACCACCACACCATTTTCAGCATTCATGACTTTCACAACATGTTTCTTCCCTGCTTCCATCTTCTTGCATTCATCACTTCTGTCTTTGCAAGATTTCACTATTTCATCAATGGGTCTGTCAATTAGATAGTACAAACCATGCTCAGCCTTCCCAACACCCAGAACCTTACCACTCTTCTCTTCTTGTATAATGTAAAAATCAGGATGGAAATCCACCTTACGTCCTCCATCTGATGTCAGTTTTTGAACTGAAAGTAAATTGTGCTTAAATGTGGGTATATACAGCACATTTTTTAGTTTCATTTCATTTTTGAGCTTTGCATCACCAGTGTGTGAGATCACTGTTGTCTCACCAGTGGGTAGGTTGATTTTCTGCTCCTTGCTCACCTTGGTGGCATTTTTCAGCATGCTTAGGCATCCAGACATATGGTCTGATGCTCCTTAGTGAATTATCCATCCTGTCTTCACAGAATCTGCTAGGTTACAGCTAACCATGCTAGCATAGCTATAATCCATTTCTTCTTCAGTGTCTAACCCAACTGCTTTGGATGGAGTAGGAAGAAGCTTCATAAGTTGCTCAAGTTGTTGAGCTGTAATAGTTGTGCCACTGCCAGCAGATGATGCACCTTCTATGTTGCTTTCACATAAGCTGCACTTCTTCCACCTCTACTGTACCTTCCACCTCTATTCCATCTTCCTCCTCTAGTATTGTTCCATGACTCTCTCACTCTTTCTTTTCCATCTCTCTGAGCCTTAGGGTGTTTGCTAGGATACCCTATGATTCTCCAACATTTTTCCTTTGTGTGTCCTATTTTCCCACACTCTCCACAAGTGAGGTCACTGCTCCTACTTAGCATGGCTGTCTCATTCTCTTCTTTCACAGGCTTCAGGATTTCCTTTTGGCTTTCTTCTTGATGCAAGTAACTACAAGCCACATCCACAGATGGCAGAGGGCTCATCATAAGAAGATGACTCCTCTGTACTTGATATGCTTCATCAAGGCCATTAAGAAGTTGAAACAACTTCTGCTCCTCCTGTTGTTCATTAAGAGCCTTGATAAAAGCATTGATTTCAGATGTCATTGTTGTAATGGGAGGTAAGTTGCTCAAGGACTCAAGTTCCTCCCACAACCCCCTCATTTCAGTGTAGTAGTCTGTTATGGATTTTTCACCTTGCTTAGTCTCATATATCTCCTTACTCAACTTATATTTTCTAGAACCATCGATCACAAAGATATCTCTTCTCAAGTCGTCTCAGATTTCAAGTTGAGTTGTTCAAGAACATTATAGATTTTTTTATAGGTTCATTCACACTACCTAGAATCCATGAGATAACCATGCTATTGCAGGTATCCCATGCTTCTTGTTTCACAGCATCACTGCTATCTCTCTTCACAGTACCAGTTACAAAACCAAGTTTTCTTTTTGAGGCCAACCCTATCTCCAATGACCTTTTCCAGGACCTGTAGTTCCCTGATCCCTGGAGTTTCTCAACTATAATGGAACTACTTCCATCTGAAGGGTTAAGATAGAGAGGGCTACTGCTATCAATACCAAGTGCCATTTGAAAATAACAAGGATTTTACTTTCTATATGACAGTTTATCATGCACTCATTGACACTAGAACTGAAACTAAAAAAGGAAAGACTTGATTTTGGACAGAACAAAAAAGATTGAAACTTTCTTACCAGGAAGAATTTTGCTGACATATTTTATGGCAATAAACTGAACCAAACAATTTTACTCGAACCTCAAGCTCAGATACCATGATGACATTTGCATTGCAATGTCATTAGAACAGTTTCTAACCAATAATTTCTCTCAAGCAGGTTTTCCTTTCATTCATTCATTCTCTCTCTTTTTTCATTACACATATTCCTAGCCTTAAATAAGGCGGCATGATAGGGTCGTTGACTACCAAAAATAATACCTAAATACCTAACTAGTATAGTCGGGCAAGTAGGGTCGAACCACTCAGGAAGGACGAATTAATTCACTAAATGAATTAAGTTCACTATTACTAACAAGGTTAAAATATGGGTTGAATGATTGACTAAACTAAACAAAATAATTAAACTGACTAATAAGAACACAATGAAATCGAATTGATTAAAACTATATAACTAAAACCTAGGGCTGACAGGATCCACTATGCAACAATCATGATTCAGGTGACAATAATCATGATGGGAATGAATTTAGGTAAACAGAATTGTACTGCTCTCGCTAATAAATCCCACAATTAACTACAAAATTGGCTCTCGCGTTAAGTAATTAAAGGCTCGATTGATATTAAACTTACACTCAACTCGCAGCTCTCGCATCTAAAGTCGAATGAATTAAACTTGCAAAACTAGTTGGCCAAACTAAAATTGCAATCACTACAAAGCATAACAATCAAATTTACCAAGACAAACCAAGTTTAAACCCTAAAAACTAACAAGAATCATGATTATAGCATAGTTTCACCAAGCCCTAGAAGAAAATCTACTCACTATTCATAATTAAATCAACAAAAACAATAACAATAAAAACCCTAGAATTCATGATTGAGACATAGAGAAATTGATACTAGCAATCAACAATAATAGTAATCAAAAGCAATGAACAAAACAAATAAAGAATAAATCAATGGAGAATACCTTGAGAACTTGAAATCAATGGAGAATTGCAAAAGTTAGGGTTTGAAGGAAGAAGAAAGAGGGGAAAAACTATTGTGATTCAGCAATAAAAAAAAGTATGAAGGAGAGTGAATATCTCTTTTAGTTTTCCTATTTATATTTTCTAAACAAACTCCCTAATTAAAGATTAAAAATAAAATAAAAACAAGGAGCAATGAAGAGGAGACTCTAAATCACACATGACAAAGAGTTGCTCGACCATTGGGCGCTGGACAGCCATTGGACGAGGCAGTAGCAGCCGTTGCAAAGCAACCAAAGTCATCGGGCGCTGGTTCGCTTCCTGAACCGTTGGGTTTGACGGGCCGTAACTTGAGCTACAGACATCGTACGGAGGCATATGACCTACCGTTGCGAAGCTCTTCGAGTCTAGTTTCCAATGCAACTTGAATCGCATTAATCCGATAAGTACATCTCCAGATATGATATTAACCCCAATAAGCTATGCCATTACCCTTATGAATGTTAACTAAGCTTCATATGATGTAAATCTTCGTATAGAACATCCATCATCACCAACTCTCCTTCTACAATCATCCACTTCGTGTCATCTTGCTCCGAAAGCTTCCAAATAGCTATAAAACTACCTGAAAAGTTAAGAAACACAAACGAAGTGTAATAGAGCACAAAATGGATAATTAGTGCAATTAATGCCTAAAATGCAACTATATGGACTAATATGCAACTAAATATGCAACTAAAATATGCCTAAAAACTCTATATGAAAGTGACTCATCACGGCACACAACAGATCCCTAGGTTACTACTTGATCACCAAGTCACCGAGTGACAACAAGACAAAGTATCTTAACAAACAGACAAAAAAGATAGCTGGCACAACAGCAGTACAAGAGAATAATCCTAGGGAAATAAACTGGGCCTAGAACTGTATATTATAGTGAGATAGACTAAATGGGCCCTCATTTCAACACAACGACAACCACAACAACACTAACCACCACAACAGTAGGAACAACAACAACAACAGTACAACAACGACCAACAAGAACAACAACACAACACAACACACCCACAGGCCACAACAACCAAAACAATACATCAACAACCACAAAACAACCACAACAACAAAGACAACAACAACACAAGGGGAAAGTACCTGTGGTACTCCACCGGACAACCAACAAAATGACAGCAACAACAACACGACGACGAGAACCACCACCAGCAGCACCGCGACGGAGGAGAGACAAAGAGCAGACCAAAACCACCACCAGCAGCGCACAAGAAAGACAGGAGTAAGGGAGGGGAATTTCGGGCAGCAACAACAACAACACCCACTGCGGCACCGGCGAGAGGAGAGCGGCACTACAGCGCATGGCGACGGCAACAACGAAGGAGCAGCACCACAAACAGAACACGAACAGAGGAGAGATAAAGCGAGTCAGCTCCGGCGAGCAGAAGTCAGTGGCAAGGCAAGCCGGCGCGGTGGCCAGCGCAAAACAGGGGACGAGAGAGAAATTGGGGATTTGGGGTTTTAGATTTTTCGACAATCTCCAATTGTAATCAGAAAATGTGGTTGAGGTTTACTGATTTAATTCAAGCTTGACATCTCAAGTTGAATCGTTGGCTTCTTGGCTAGGAGACACGAAGATGATGAAGCAGGAGGTGGGTGTTGAAGATGAAGGCACGCGGAGGAGAGGGAGAGAAATGAGTTTTGGTCCTCATACACTAATTTAACAAATAACTTTGATTATAAAAGTACTTGACTAAATTAGTGAAACTCCAAATAAATCAAACTCATTTTAGAAATGCAATAGTAAGGTTAAGCTAATAAAATATTTAGCATGTAATTAACACGCGTAAAATATTATTCGATAGGCATAAGTAAAATATAATATCAATACCAATTAAATAATAGAACATCACCCATAAATATATAAATCATTTTTCATCTCAAATCATAAGAGTATTTAGTATATAATTTGGCTAATAATTATAATTAAAATTAAATAAGACGGTTTAGAAATCAGGGCTATTACACTCTACCACCCTTATAAGAAGTTTCGTCCTCGAAACTTGCAAACAGTTACTTAAAAACAACAATAGGTAAAACGATTAAGAAACAAATTTCATTTAAACAAATAATCAAGAGAAACTTTACACTCTTGTGTCAAATTCATTTGAACAAACCAAAAATCTCAAACTCTCAATATATTAGTTATCGAGCCTCCTTTCTACCATCATCTTTTGTATCTCTACTTCAACTTGACTCGCGAAATCAAGGAGCAAAGAAAACAATAGGGGCAAACTTGTTGGCAATGAATTCCAATCATCTCAAGTGCAGAGATCTCGTTTGAAATTCTTTTAAACTATTCGAACTATAAAAGTTTCATGAAGTTCACATTTCAATCCATTAAATAAAAAGTCAAACGCAATTACAACGCACCACATGAAACACAACACACTTTGACGTCTAAAGATCATAAAGACATGCGGATCACACCACCCTTGAAAGAATACTCGCCCACGAACTTTGAAATGAACAGCTATGAATTGAGGTTACGCCATACGAATGCAAGAGTTTGATATCGATGGTCAATCAAATATATAATTAAACCAAAACAAAGATAAGGCATTTCCCACGTTCAACGTTTAACTCAACCGATCATAAGATACGAAGGTTATGGATCAACTACGCTTCCGCTACGCTACTCTGATCAACAAAGTCACTGAAGCACATAAGTTCACATAAAAATAAGAACATAGAATAAACATGCAAGCGCAAACACTCTGATGCATTAAACCTATTTACAACACTTACGCCACAATATGAAGATCATAGCGTACTCGAGAGCAACCATGCTCTGATACCATTTGTAACAGGCGGTCCTTCTCGTCCAGCTTACAGAGGATTAATGCACAGCGGACTTAAAGAATCTGGTCGAGCTAACCAACTGCTACAATCACACTCACTGAACTATATCAGAGAATGTGGAAACCAAAAGCTAAACTCTATTTAATTTGAATTAACTATTACGACGCTTTGATTCTCAAGAATCTATAAATTCCTCTGCCAAATCCGGCAAAGTTTCCTTTGAAAATATAATAACCCTAAAGCGGGGAATAACTTAAACCTGTTCACAATTACAATTAAATAAAATATTCTCAATTCCAACACACAACAGTCTCAACGCATTCGTGGAGTAATCCCAAGAGAGAATCAAGCGCATTAACGCACCATAAATACAAAAATGGAAAACAACTAATTAACGACTACCTATTACATGAGCCTCCTCGCTTTGAAAACAATTATAACATTACAATCACACTTCTAGTATTCCGAAACCTTCAACTTTAAATAATAAACTTCACGTCTTAAACCCGCAACAAATAGGACACTGCCACTCACCAAGTGACAGGCCACAGAAATGACAAAACTAATACGTACACACATCAGCAAAGCTAAGTACTAACCCATCAACTAGATTTAAAACATGCTTTGGTGCTCCTTTGCTTGAAAACCATTCAATCGCAATAACAACAACAAAGCAACAGCAATAACAATAGCAACAACAATAACAATACCAGCAGTTACACATGCTCTAAACTTGTCAACCAATACCCATGGTGACTTCACGGTTACTCACGGAACAATCTTTATTCATTCAAACAATTCCTTTACACGCAATCACATACTTTCCATTTCTTTTACACGATTATTTGGCAACAGGTAAGGAAACAACGCGAAGGTAGCAACACCAGATTGTAGACACATCGCTTATCAGGGAACGTCTTCCCATCTTATAATAAGGCCTACAATAGTCTTCAGTGTATACACCCCTTGAAGCAACCCACCAGAGGTAATACTTCCAAGGCGACTCTCATAATACCCCACCAGAGGGTTTCCCCTTAAGACACTCCACCAGAGAGTAATCCTTAAGGTCCTTAGGATCAACCACCAGAAAAGCCCTAAGCCTTTCGACATGTGTTCATAACCTATAAGGGGCCCACCAAAAGCGATCCTCATAGGCTCCTTATAACCTTTGTCATTCTTTCACTTTACATGATTATTTCTTTAATCACTTTCATTCCAGACAATTCAGTTTACATAACCAATCGCATTCGAAATTAGTACACATACGTAATTTGAACAACAGAACCAATAACAAACTATTAACATGCCAATCACATAATTACGTGGAGCGACTCTACCTCATATTCAATTAGTAAACCACTCAATTATATAATGAGGCTTAGCCTCAACTTATACTTACTTACATATTTAAACTCGTCACTTAATTACTTTAGTGGAAACTAATCAAACAATCAGACTTTATTATATAACTCCATTGTTATTTAAACTGAAACCTCATCTTAAATACAACCTCACTGATCTAATCCATAATTAATAAAACTATCTCAAGTACACTTCATATTACTAATGTGGACTAGTTAATTTTCTTTCTAACTTCATATGAGGAAACTATTTAAATTAATTCACTTTTAATGTCTAATCAAATGATTACTCCTCAAGACACCCTTGAACAATTCCAGTCAGATTATGCTCTTTTTAGAAACTAACTAATTTACCTCATGAATACACTCTAGTGTAGACTTTCGTTTAATTATGCATCTTCTTATAGTTAGACTCAACCAATTTTAAAACACCTTCCTAGTTAGACCATCATCAAAAAATTACCCACTTATTTCACATATCATTATTATACCCTTCTTAATTATAAACTTTCAAGAACCATAAACCCGATTCCAATTGCATATTAAGTGAGCCATTCACATAATCCTACGTCAACTAACACGACACCCAATTATAACTTGATACTTGCAAATTAGCAACATAACTAAACTTAGTAAATGCAACCCAATTCATCACATGATTTCATTTGTAGTTTAACTAAATAGAGATATAATCTAATTAAGCTTGCAAAGGGATCCTAACAACAAAAACGACAACTCACAACAAAACTCACAACATCAACGACAACCACAACAACACTAACCACCACAACAGTAGGAACAACAACAACAACAGTACAACAACAACAGTACAACAACGACCAACAAGAACAACAACACAACACAACACACCCACAACAACCAAAACAATACATCAACCACCACAAAACAACCACAACAACAAAGACAACAACACAAGGGGAAAGTACTTGTGGTACTTCACCGGACAACCAACAAAATGACAGCAACAACAACACGACGACGAGAACCACCACCAGCAGCACCGCGACGGAGGAGAGACAAAGAGCAGACCAAAACCACCACCAGCAGCGCACAAGAAAGACAGGAGTAAGGGAGGGGAATTTCGGGCAGCAACAACAACAACACCCACAGCGGCACCGACGAGAGGAGAGCGGCGCTACAGCGCATGGCGACGGCAACAACGAAGGAGCAGCACCACAAACCGAACACGAACAGAGGAGAGACAAAGCGAGTCAGCTCCGGCGAGCAGAAATCAGTGGCAAGGCAAGGCGGCGCGGTGGCCAGCGCAACACAGGGGACGAGAGAGAAATTGGGGATTTGGGGTTTTAGATTTCTCGACAATCTCCAATTGTAATCAGAAAATGTGGTTGAGGTTTGCTGATTTAATTCAAGCTTGACAGCTCAAGTTGAATCGTTGGCTTCTTGGCTAGGAGATACGAAGATGATGAAGCAGGAGGTGGGTGTTGAAGATGAAGGCACGCGGAGGAGAGGGAGCGAAATGAGTTTTGGTCCTCATACACTAATTTAACAAATAACTTTGATTATATAAGTACTTAACTAAATTAGTGAAACTCCAAATAAATCAAACTCATTTTAGAAATGCAATAGTAAGGTTAAGCTAATAAAATATTTAGCATGTAATTAACACGCGTAAAATATTATTCGATAGGCATAAGTAAAATATTATTCGAAAATTGGATTTTAATAATCCAACCTTTAGGCAGTCTTCTTAAAACAGTCCCACTTATAAGATAATTTTGAACAATCCAACCTTTTGCCGATATCTTCTTATAACGGTCCCTGTTGACTTGTGAACTGAACATCAGGTAATTTTTTTTCCCTCCTCCTACTCATTTCTCTTTCCTCCCTTCACCTCCCAATCTAGTTTGACCCACCCCCTCCCCTTCCACTGGCCCCGTCGCAGCCACCAGGGCCCCACCCCCCTCTCTCTTTGTCGTCGTTTCTCTCTTCCTCCTGTCTCTCTCCTCTTTCTCTCAATCTCCTCGGATCGCGTTCGTCGTTAATAGTAGCAGTGGTTGTGTGTGGTGGTGGTGGTCGTCGTATTTAACGAGAGGGGCGAAGGGGAGGGGAGAGGGGTGACGGGGTGGAAAGAGACGAAGGGATAGGAGAGGTGGGAGGCGCGACGGGGCATGAGGCGAAGGGGAGGGGGGAGGGGTGGCGGGGTTTTTCTACATGCGAGGGGTGGGGGATTTCGGGGGTTTGCTATGGAGGTGAGGGGATTTCGGGGGTTTGCTATGGGGGGTGGGGTGGGGCTCTAGGGGCGGCGGCGGGGTGGGGTGGGGCGGCTGCGCCGAATTGGGCTGGGGTGGGGGTGGGTTGCCGCGGGGTGGGGTGGGGGGTAGGGGCCGCAACAGCGGGGGTGGGGGTGGGGGTGGGTTGGGGATGCAGCGAATTGGGCTAGGGTGGGGGTGGGTTCTTCGCGGCCGGGGTGGGGCCGCAACAGTGGGGGGTGGGGATGCGGACAATTGGGTGTGTGGGTGGGTTCTTTCGGATGGGGTGGGGGTGGGGGGTGGGCCGCAGCCGGGGGGGTTGGGGGGTGGGGGTGGGGTGGGGATGCAGCGATTGGAGTGGGGTGGGTTGCGCGGGGTGGGGCGGGGATGGGGTGGGGTGGGGCTGCAGGGGCTTAGGGTGAGGGTGGGGGTGGGGTGGGGCCGCAGGGGTGGGGTGGGGTTGGGGTGGGGGGGCTGAGGGTGGCTAGGTGGTGGTGGTTGTTGAGGAAAAGAGGTAGAGGAGGGAGAAAATGGGCTGACCAATTATAGTGTGACACGTGTCACATTAAACCTGTTATACCGGTCACAACAGGTCAAGAACCATTATGAGAAGATAACATCAAAAGGTTGGATTGTTCAAAAATATCTTATAAGTGGGACTGTTTTAAGAAGACCGCTTAAAGGTTGGATTATTAGAATCCAATTTTCCAATATAATATCAATACCAATTAAATAATAGAACATCATTCATAAATATATAAATCATTTTTCAACTCAAATCATAAGAGTATTTAGTATATAATTTGGCTAATAATTAAAATTAAAATTAAATAAGACGGTTTAAAAATCAGGGTTATTACACTCTACCACCCTTATAAGAAGTTTCGTCCTCGAAACTTGCAAACAGTTACTTAAAAACAACAATAGGTAAAACGATTAAGAAACAAATTTCATTTAAACAAATAATCAAGAGAAACTTTACACTCATGTGTCAAATTCATTTGAACAAACCAAAAATCTCAAACTCTCAATATATTAGTTATCGAGCCTCCTTTCTACCATCATCTTTTGTATCTCTACTTCAACTTGACTCGCGAAATCAAGAAGCATAGAAAACAATAGGGCAAACTTGTTGGCAATGAATTCCAATCATCTCAAGTGCAGAGATCTCGTTTGAAATTCTTTTAAACTATTCGAACAATAAAAGTTTTATGAAGTTCACATTTCAATCCATTAAATAAAAAGTCAAACGCAATTACAACGCACCACAAGAAACACAACACACTTTGACGTCTAAAGATCATAAAGACATGCGGATCACACCACCCTTGAAAGAATACTCGCCCACGAACATTGAAATGAACAGCTATGAATTGAGTTTACGCCATACGAATGCAAGAGTTTGATATCGATGGTCAATTAAATATATAATTAAACCAAAACAAAGATAAGGCATTTCCCACGTTCAACGTTTAACTCAACCGATCATAAGATACGAAGGTTATGGATCAACTACACTTCCGCTACGCTACTCTGATCAACAAAGTCACTTAAGCACATAAGTTCACATAAAAATAAGAACATAGAATAAACATGCAAGCGCAAACACTCTCAACGGCTTGGTTCATATATACCTAAATTTTAACTGATCCATTAAACCTATTTACAACCCTTACGCCACAATATGAAGATCATAGCGTACTCGAGAGCAACCATGCTCTGATACCATTTGTAACAGGCGGTCCTTCTCGTCCAGCTTACAGAGGATTAATGCACAGCGGAATTAAAGAATCTGGTCGAGCTAACCAACTGCTACAATCACACTCACTGAACTATATCAGAGAATGTGGAAACCAAAATCTAAACTCTATTTAATTTGAATTAACTATTACGACGCTTTGATTCTCAGACTCTATAAATTCCTCTACCAAATCCGGCAAAGTTTCCTTTGAAAATATAATAACCCTAAAGCGGGGAATAACTTAAACCTGTTCACAATTACAATTAAATAAAATATTCTCAATTCCAACACACAACAGTCTCAACGCTTTCGCGCAGTAATCCCAGAGAGAATCAAGCACATTAACGCACCTTAAATACAAAAATGGAAAACAACTAATTAACGACTAACTATTACATGAGCGTCCTCGCTTCGAAAACAATTATAACATTACAATCACACTTCTAGCATTCCGAAACCTTCAACTTTAAATAATAAACTTCACGTCTTAAACCTGCAACAAATAGGACACTGCCACCCACCAAGTGACAGGCCACAGAAATGACAAAACAAATACGTACACATATCAGCAAAGCTGAGTACTAACCCATAAATTAGATTGAAAACATGCTTTGGTGCTCCTTTGCTTGAAAACCATTCAATCGCAATAACAACAACAAAGCAACAGCAATAACAATAGCAACAACAATAACAATACCAGCAGTTACACATGCTCTAAACTTGTCAACCAATACCCTTGGTGACTTCACGGTTCCTCACGGAACAATCTTTATTCATTCAAACAATTCCTTTACACGCAATCACATACTTTCCATTTCTTTTACACGATTATTTGGCAACAGGTAAGGAAACGACGCGAAGGCAGCAACACCAGATTGCAGACACATCGCTTATCGGGGAACGTCTTCCCATCTTATAATAAGGCCTACAATAGTCTTCAGTGTATACACCCCTTGAAGCAACCCACCAGAGGTAATACTTCCAAGGCGACTCACATAATACCCCACCAGAGGGTTTCCTCTTAAGACACTCCACCAGAGAGTAATCCTTAAGGTCCTTAGGGTCAACCACCAGAGAAGCCCTAAGCCTTTCGACATGTGTTCATAACCTATGAGGGGCCCACCAGAAGCGATCATCATCGGCTCCTTATAACCTTTGCCATTCTTTCACTTTACATGATTATTTCTTTAATCACTTTCATTCCAGACACTTCAGTTTACATAACCAATCGAATTAAATATAATATCAATACTAATTAAATAATAGAACATCATTCATAAATATATATAAATCTTTTTTCAACTCAAATCATAAAAGTATTTAGTATATAATTTGGCTAATAATTATACTTAAAATTAAATAAGACGGTTTAGAAATCAAGGCTATTACATGAAGGGACAACTGCGAGACTTATCCAATGTAGATTTCACCGTCATGACTTCATAGATGGTCAAGAAACCAAAAATTGAGTTCGGGGTGAGGGTACGAATATGATCATAAGGAACCACGTTCGCCCGTTGTTGGCCTTTACTAAATATCGATTCATATCATAGTTTTATGCAAAAGAATAACCACATAATATTTTTCGTGCACCCTAAAAATATTAGTCTAGGTTGGTTTAAGAAACACATAAAGACTATTTATTTAGTGACATGTTATTAAGTAATCAATTTATAAGGTACCTAGCAGGTTGTCCATATAATCTGATTTAGTTAGAACAGTTCCTTAGGTCTTGTTTAGCAATAATAACATGTGGGTGATAAAAATTATGCATAGGACAATCAAAGTAACACAAATATTATATACAAAACATAGAAGGGAAAAAGGTTAGAATGTACAATAAATATGCTTATTTAATTAAATATCTACATCATGACAAGAAATCGTTAGTATCTTCAAGGCAATATAAATAAAGGAATTATTCAAGGGTCCTCAAGAGTATACCTATGCGGTTTAGGCCTAAGAGCGTAACAAACTTCAGAAGGAGCAATCTTGAAGCCAAAAGCACGATGTAATTAAAAACGTAAAAGTATTTGATGTTTTTAGTGTGTTTGATGTATGTGGAAGCACAGAATTATAGTATGAGAATATTCGGAAAATAAAGTGTATGAGAAATAATATTGAAAAAGTCGTCCTTTGATTCGGGAAATCAAGGAGTATTTATAGAAAAAGCGAAGGTGTGCTTCACACGCCCACTGCGCCAGGCGCAGGAGGATGTGTGACGCACAATCACACGTGTCAGGCGCACATTGGTGCTCCTGACGCGGCATGACCAATAAAAATCGTACACGTGGTACGCGTTTTTGAAAAAGATAAGAAATAAGACATGCGTGTCACACGGAGTGTTGAGCTAGGCGCAGGACTCTGTGTAACTCACAGATCCACGTGTCAGGCGCAGATTGGCGCGCCTGACACAACATGGCAAATGCGTTGGGCGCACGTGGTGCGCTAGGCGCACGTGGTGCGCTAGGCGCACCGCCTGAGTCCAGCTCATTTGCCAGCCTTTTTCATTTGAACTCATTTTTAAAAGATTATTTTATACCTTGAAATCCGAAAATTCACTGTTGCAGATTAAAATCTGATTTCAATTTATGAAAATATTTATTAAAAATAATAAATAAACCATTGGGCTTTTAAAATATTTTATATGGACTCAAAATATTTTTGTGGGTTTAAAATACAATTAATTATCATAAATAATTAATTGAGCTTTATAATAAGACTTCAAAATACACTTTAAATTTATTTTGGGTGGGCTCTTTGGACTGCTCTTCCGTTGGGTTGCGCCAACTAATACCGCAGTATGTTTCATCATCGAACCCTTAAATGGGGAGACACGATTATGTGTCTACAACTTGTAACACCTCCAAATTAACCTTTTTAAAAAGGGATCTAAGAGCGTTATCGCTACTGTAAAACACAAGGCTATTGGAATTATTCAAAATTATTGTTAGAAACTAAGTTTATAAGAACTCAAATGTAAAAATATGCAGTGAAAATAAAACTAAATCTTAGTGAAAATTTTATTACAAATTGGAAGCGTATTTCCCCAAATACAATATTCAAAATCAATATCTAAAACACCCATTAAGTTTAGAAATTCTTCCTTGGACTATCCCAGCATAAAACCACCCCATGCATGCTTGTCAAAAATAACATGTAGGGCAAATATGATCGCCAATCAACATAAGGTTGAATTTAATCGTTGCGACCTCGCATGGTCAAAGTACATTAACCAACAACAATAAAGTACACGTTAGCGAAAGCTGAATACATACACAATAACGGAAAGAGGAAATCGAATCCTAATCATGATACTAAACATAAACATAAAACTCAAATTGCAAACTTCACACTTGACTCTACACAAGTTACCTAATTTAGTTTGACATTGAACGGGCCCCGTCTCTTTATCAAGTCATACGAGCTAGTACTACTTAAAGGTAGTTAGAGTGTCCCTTGGACAACCAAATGTGTTATATCAGTATGATCATAGCCCAACAAGCGTCCCTTGGACCGTCCTTAATTTCCCTTCGGAAGTCTGACTAACCTTAGCCATCTGGATGCTTTACACGAAATAACTATGGACATCTACATCGTCATGGAGAGCCAATGAAGAAGTATGCAACACGATGGTTGCAAGCAAGTCCGACTATTAGGCTGTGCAAACAGCCCAATAACACAGGGCCCCGGACTTCATGGGGCCCAAAATCTGGAAGATAAACAGTATAATACATTTATGGCGCTAATATAGATCAATTACAGAGGTTGGCAGAGTTGGTACCTAATTTTAATACTTCAAGATTGGAGTCTGAGCATGCGAGTTCGACTCATCTCCCCAAAATTTCTTACTTACTTTTCCACTATTTCCTTTACTCTTTTTTTTCAATTCTTTTTGGTATTTAATTTTCTTGGACTCTGAGCATGAGTTCGACTTATCTTCTCAACATTTCTTACTTACTTTTCCACTATTTCCTTTACTCTTTTTTTCAATTCTTTAACAGGTTCATCTACTTCATCAAATAATCACATAATTCTTCTTTTTTGTTGTACCTTTTTAGGGTGAGGTAGAAAAATTATTAATGTTATCTTTGTAATTAAGTAGAATATTAGTAATAGCTTGGTTCTGTATTAAGTTGTTTTTCAATTTATAAGAACATAAATATATAATTGTAATATTGTAAAAGAATTTTTTTTATCATATAAGTTGCAAAAAAAAATGATACTAGGGGCCTAATCCTAAGATAAGAACAGGGCCTCCAAAATGTTCAAGACGGCCCTGGTTGCAAGTCCCCTTTATGTTCATTGATTATAGGGGATCCATCCTACGAGTTTTGATGCCAAACTTTATTTTTCGTTAAGTGATTTAATATTTTATTATACACGTTGATACTCCAACACAAGGCATCACTAACACATGCAGCTATTACCTTGTTTAAATTGACATGCTGTAGACACCAAATTTTGAACCCCTTTTTCAGGTAAATAATGATTTTGAAAAGAAATAAAAATAACGAAAACCGTCATGCATCGTGGAGCGCACGCTCCGTCAAATGCGTGTTTTGCCCCGGAGCGCAAGTTTCATTTCGTCGTATGGTTTTCCATCTTTGCGTATTAGTCATGCAATTTCGGCTTAGAAATAAAAAATTTCGTGAGTCGTAGTCAATAACTACAACCACCGTTTTAATAAAATGATTCGTAGTATAATCACGCTCGTTTTTATTAATTTGACGATTTTTCGTTAATTGTTTTAAGTTAGTTTTCCGAAAAACGGAAAAAACACGAGTCGCGATTAAGCGCCGGAATTTTAATCGTCTCCCAAAACCGGTAATAATCAGTTTTCTTGATGGTCAAGTCATTGTTCATTGGATAAAGAATAAGAATATATTCTTTATCCACTAATCACATCCTTTATCCATTAGTTAGAGAATAAGAATCATGAAAAGGAGTGAGAATAAGAATCAAATCCCATGTGTAAGAAGGCAAGAATCCGGATTTTTTCCGGTAGAATCGAGTGTGCGCTAGGCACACGATCATGCGCTAGACGCATGATTGTGCGCCTAGCGTACAACATGGCCTGCGCCACACGCAGAGCCTTGCGCCTAGCGCACGGAGCTATGCCTAGCGCAGGCTCCTGCGTTTGGCGCAACGTTCTAAGCAGTTTTGTTTTGCACGTTTTTCGAGGCACTTTTTACGTATTAGGATGAATTTAGGGAAGAATATTTTCTGAAAATCTGATTTTGATTCATTGATGAGAAAATCTAAAAAGAATAAGAATATTTGTGTTTCCAAAGAGATTTGATTATGTCATTAGGGTGAGGTCATTAGAGTGATGTCATTAGGGTGACTAAGGATGAGAAAAATCAGATTTTTTTGGTTAAAAATATGATTTTCTACTTCTTTAAAACCCTACTTCATTTCCCTCATTTATCTATAAATACCCTCTTTTTTTTTACTTCAAAACCAAGTTGAAAAAAACTCAACTTAATTTCACTAATTCTCTCAATACTCCTCTCATCTTCTCTACTACTTCCTTCCTCTAAAAAATCTCATTCAAGAAAAAAAAAGTAAAAGTTAGGAAAATAATTAGTAAGTAAAGAAGTTCATCAAAAGAAAAAAACACAAAAAAAGAGTTTAAGTTAGTAATTAAGTGGATTTAGAAACTCACTTAGAAATTATGAAAATCACAAAAAAGGTAGAAAAATTTGCTTAATCATCTACTAACTTTCTTTTTGCAAATTTGAGATGATAAGAAGAAACAAGGAGAAAGTTAGTAGATGATTGAAAAGATAATCAAAATAACAAGAGTTTCAACTTTACAAATTTTTCATAAATAATTCCTACCTTTTTTATGCATAATTTTCATAAATAATTCCACAACTCTTTTTAAATAAAATGAGCAACCAATGTTACAAATGTTGCATGTTGGGCCCAATATATCATAGTATATGAATCAAATGACCCAATTTCAATTCAGAGGAAAAATTACAAATCTAGCTAAGTCAAATTGTATGATGGTCCATCATACATTTCTAAAAGTGTTCTCCATAATCTTCAAATGGATCAATCATATATAATTTGACATAATTAGATTGGTAATTATGATCTCCAAATTGATTTTAGGCCGTTTCACGTGTCTCGTTTTAAATGGCCCAATTCCAGTTAGCCAAACACAAACTCCAAATTTGATCTCAAATTGATCATTTCTCTCTAAATGACTTAATAATATTCAATTAAGATTATTTCTCAAAAGCCTTCAATTAGGAAGCAAACATCTTCTTCTAAGGCCTCTTAAAAATCATAAGCGTGATCACTAATTAAGGTGGTTATTTCAATCCTCGATTAATCGCTAATTAGAGTGGTTAACTCAAACTCTTCATTTAATCACTAATTAGAGTGATTATCTTAGACCTTGGTTAATGACTAATTAAGGTGATTAATCTAAACCTTTTCATTTAATCACTAATTAAGGTGATTACTTCCTAACCTTCATTTTAATCGCTAATTAAGGTGATCAATTTAACCTTTCATCATATTTAATCACTAATTAGAGTGATTATCTTAAGCCTTAATGATCGTTAATTAGGACGATTATTTTTTCATTTAATCACTAATTAGAGTGATTATCTTAAGCCTTAATGATCGTTAATTAGGACGATTATTTTTCCTATTTAATCACTAATTAGGATGATTAGCTTAAAACCTTGAATAATCACTAATTAGGGTGATTACTTCTTTCCTTCCTTATTAATCATTAATTAAGGTGGTTATCTTAATCCTTCATGTTTAATCACTAATTAAGGTGATTATCTTAACCCCATTTCAATCACTAATTGGAGTTATTACCTTTTTCCAATAGATTTGTTTAATTCTAAAGGTGAGTTATTCATAATCTATTTTCTTTTCTTCCCCAATGGAATTGGCCATTTAGGGTGAGACACCAGCTCGAACTACGATGGTTTTGATCCATGAGTGGAATCCAATACCGCAATGATTGGTACGTAGTGCAACTTCAGTGCTCAAACCTACCATGTACAAATGATATATTAGTCCTAAATAAAAATGGTTAATGTGTATATGTGCATACTATGTGATTTTCTTTCTTTTGAATAGCCATGATTACTTTACAATGGAAAATAACGCATTTAGTAAGAGCCCGTTCTGTAGAACGGAAGAGGAGACGAGCTTCAGATGTTCGCACCTCTTAACCTAAACCCCGAAACCTATCTCATGGTATGAAAGACCAATTTTCAAAAAGCCTTATCCATATGAAATCATCATCGTTTTAAATAATTTTTGGTGAAATTAATATTAAAATAATTTATTAAATAAATCTGTCCCTATTCAGATATTAATAGGGTGGCGACTTCAAAGTTTTCTAAAACTCATAGTCCAATGAGAGACTTTCGTGGGATTCAGACCGTTAATTAAGACAGTCAAAAAATAGATACCACAGGTTGACAACTTCACTAGGGACTCTACCTCCACTTGAGGTATAAGAGGTTTAAACCTGAGCAATGCGTTATTTTCCATTCCATATGTATATATAATAAAAAAGTTAATCATGGCTATTCGCAATTAAATTTTTGTATATAGCATGCTTATGTGAAAATTACGTGTGCTTGATAGTTTATCGATCCATACACGTGCACTCTTTTTAACCATTTTCTTATTAGGTCTGATAACTCTGTCTATTGGCAAGGGTCAGAATTTTAAAATTTCAAATTAATGAATTAAGGGCGTAAAACCTGCATCCGTGAGCCATTGTGACCGGCTCTGTCAGGAGCGTCCACCCTCGATGGACACAATGGAAGTGACTCGAGGCCACTTTAACATAATCTCTCCATAAATGAATCACCTTTTAGTTGACCTTTAGGACACAAGGATCAATGCACAAATGTCCTTTATTTATTTCAGTTATTGAATAATGTGAAAAAATTTCAAAAAAATCCTCAATCCGTTTTCAGTCGGTCACTAATTCAGTAATCATTAACTGTAGCTGAATTGCTGCTGAAATGATAATTGAAATATTAAGAGTATTCTTGTTTGTTTATTTTCAGTAATCAGAACTCAAGATGCCAATCATCATAGGAGCAATTTCAGAATGCTGAATTGACACATCAATGGGGATACAGGCCCTAATCTCTATATTTTATGTCTTTGTGTCAATAGTAAAACAGGGAATGGAAGAATGAAAAAATATTTATTATCAACCCCAATGACAGTAAAATCATTCAAGAGAGTCAAAATAAAAAATAAAAAAATAAAAAAATAAAATTGTAAAGGTGGACCATTCCATTCAAAATATGGCGAAATCATTTTCGAAAATTTTCTTTATTCTGTAATGCATTCTGCAATATTTAGCTTTCTTCTCTTTTCTTTTAATTCTTTTTTCTCTACCTTTAGGTCCAAAAAGAAGAAATTTGTCCCTTCTCTAAGGATGACCAATTACCATCAGAAAACAAACACCTCTGCCATATCCACAAATGCGGTCAAAGAGCCTGTAAGGTTTGCCGTGCAACCTCTGTCCAAAGGATTTCAAATTATGATGAAGATGGGTTACACTCAAGGAATCGGATTAGGGCGTGATGGTAGGGGAATAAAGCAACCAATCCCCATAGTAGACAAGCAAAACCGACATGGGTTAGGATATGATCCGGGCAGCACTTCTCACAACATCAAAAAACCTTCTTTTACCCTCAACGGCCAGTTCATCCTGCAAGGAGATACTGAGTTGTACTATGAATTTCCAGAACCTTGGCTTAGTAGGAAGGAACATAAGATTTTACCGGGATTGGAGATATTCTTCAATGAGGCTAGAAATCTAGACTTAATCAAAAGTTGGTTTGTCCACAAACAAAAAATAAAAAAAGAAAATGACTGGTGGATAATCTAGAACATGGAGTCCTTAAGAAACTTTTCACTTATGAGTCCTCTGAGGAAGAGGATTTTGACCTGGTGTCTTTGATGATACCTTTTGGCGAAAGCATTGAACATAAGTGGAGTATTGAATGTCAGGCAAAAGACGGGCCTATAGAATTTAAAATATTTTTAGAAAACCATCCTCCACATCCATCTCATGAAAATACCTTTTCACCCCTTTTAGATGGATATCATACTAATAGCTCATCTTCCAGCCAATCTACATTGCACACCCAGTCAAAAGACTCTGATAGTGAGGAAATTGAATGTGAACCTTTATCTAAGTACATTTGCATGCAAGATGTTATTTCTGACAGTGAATTTAATAATGATGAATCACTTGATACAACTGAAACATATATAAAACCCATGGAAGAGTCCATTGTAATTAATATTGGTACAGAAAATGCTGTAAAAGAAGTCAAAATGGGTTCATCCCTCTCGCCAACTGAACAGTCAGTGTTTATTGCATTGTCAAAAGAGTATGTAGATGTGTTTGCATGGTCTTATGCTGATATGCCTGGCGTTAATAGAGAAATTGCGGAACATCGCATTCCGTTACATCCTGAGAGCAAGCCAAAGCAGCAAAAGCTCCGCCGAATGAAACCAGAGATTAGTCTGAAAGTGAAAGAAGAAATCCAGAAACAGCTTGATGCCAAATTCATCTAAGTTGTAAAGCATCTGAGTTGACTCGCCAATATAGTGGTTGTACCTAAAAAGGATGGGAGAGTTCGGGTATGCATTGATTTTCGAGATTTGAATGCTGCATCACCAAAAGATTACTTTCCTCTACCCCACATTGATGTTCTCGTGGATAGTACGGCCGGTCATGCAATGTTTTCCTTCATGCATGGATTCTCAAGGTATAATCAAATACTCATGGCTCAAGAAGATATGACAAAGACATCTTTCATCACTCCGTGGGGCACTTTCTGTTACCGAGTTATGCCTTTTGGTCTCAAGAATGCCGGAGCCACATATCAAAGGGCTGCAACCACTATCTTTCATGACCTCATCCACGACATTGTGGAGGTCTATGTAGATGACATGATTGTGAAAAGTTAAGATCGTGAGGGGCATATTCCTGCACTAAGGTTCTTCTTTGAAAGAATCAGGAAGTACAATATAAGGCTAAACCCTCAAAAGTGTGTATGGCGTCACTTCAGGGAAGTTGTTGGGATTCATTGTCAGTCAAGACGGCATCAAAGTGGACTCTGAAAAGGTAAAAGCTATTCAAGGGCTACCTCCTCCAAAAACAGAAAATGAAGTAAGAGGATTTCTCGGCAGAATTCAATATATCAGCAGGTTCATCTCACAGCTCACTATGAGGTGTGAACCCATATTTAAGCTGCTCAGAAAAGGGGCATCCCATGAGTGGAACGGGGAATGTCGGGAAGAGTATTTTTCAAATCCACATGTTCTAATGCCGCCTAGACCAGGGGAACCTTTGATTTTGTACCTTACTATTACGGAAACGGCTATGGGAGCTCTCTTAGCCCAATATCAAGAAGGAACAGAGAAGGAAGTTGCCATATACTATCTCAGCAAGAAATTCCTGGAGTATGAGACAAGATATACCCCACTGGAAAAAGCATGTGTTTCCTTGGTCTATGCCACAAAGAAGTTGATGCATCACCTCCAAGCTCATACCACCTATCTGATCTTAAGACTTGATCCAATCAAGTATCTGTTTGAGAAACCCATTCTTAGTGAAAGATTGGCGAGATGGCATGCTATGCTTTCTGAGTTTGATATTCAATGTGTTAGCCAGAAATCCGTCAAAGGAAGAGCCATATCTGAAGCCCTAGCAGAAGGACTAGTGTCAGGAGATGAGTATGATGATGCATTCCCTGATGAGTACTTATGCTTCATTGACAATCCACAATGGTGCATGTATTTTGATGGAGCTTCTAATATAAGAGGTAATGGAGCAGGGGTTTTGTTAGTAGATCCTAATGGAGTCCATATTCCATTTGTTGTTAAGCTGGATTTCCCAACAACAAATAAAACAGCTGAGTATGAAGCCTGTATATATGGAGTAAAAACCGCATTGGTAGCAGGGGCAAGACATCTCACTGTATATGGAGATTCTAATCTCATCATATCTCAAATAATATGAACTTGGAGGGTTAGAGATGAGAGACTTCAGCTCTACACAGAATATCTTCAGAAGTTAATCCCTTATTTCGATGATATCAGCTTCAAACATCTTCCTTGGGAACAAAATAGTTTCACTGATGCTTTAGCCAATCTCGCTGTTAATTTAACATGGGAAAATAGTACAAAGATCCAGTAAGTTTTAATTAAAGAAAGGAGGGGACCTACAGTGACGGTAACACAAATTGTCTCCACACTGGCTCAACAAGATGATGATGATGTCTGGTATAAGGATATCAATAATTTTCTGGAAACAATGCAATATCCAGAGGGAAGTGGCAAGAAGGACCGCATAGCTATCAGAAGATTAGCTGTTCATTTTCTCATTCTAAAAGGCAGACTATATCACAAAGGGTTTGATGGCACTCTGCAACTCTGCGTGAATGACAGTGAAAAGCAAGCCATCATGGAAGATGTTCATGGAGGAGAATGTGGACCCCATATGAATGGAAGGATGCTGGCTCGTAAAATTTTGAGAGGATGTTTTTATTGGATTACTCTAGAAGGTGATTGCATCAGCTTTGTCCGCGCCTGCAAGCAATGTCAGATATTTGCTAATCTCAATCATATGCCACCTATGTCACTACATAATATGACTTCTCCTTGGCCATTTTCGAGTTGGGGCATAGACATAATCCGACAAATTCATCTAAAGGCTTCAAATGGGCATTAATATATTCTTGTAGCAATTACTTACTTTTCGAAGTGGGTTGAAGCTGCATCATTTTCTTGCATCATTTTCAAAGCTAGGGGCAAAGCAAGTCTCGAAATTTGTGATTAACAACATTATCTGTCGGTATGGCATACCTTTTGAAATCATTTCTGATAATGGATCACAATTTGAGGGTCATCTGAAGACCACTCTCGCAAAATCTGCAATCAAGCATCATCAGTCCTCACCTTATCGTCCTCAAACAAATGGAGCGGTGGAAGCAGCCAATAAGACAATCAAGACTATTGGTGCCAAGATGACTGAGAAGACTAGGGAATGGCATAACAAACTCCCATATGCCCTTTGGGGATATAGGATATCAATCAGGACTCCAACAGGAACAACCCCGTATTCTTTGGTTTATGGGATGGAGCCAGTCCTACCGGTTGAGGTGGAGATACAATCTCTCAGGGTCATAGTAGAAAGTGAAATCTCGGAAGACCAATGGTACAAAACTCGTTACGATGAGCTCGCATTTGCAGATGAGCGCCGACTACAAGCTTTGCATAACATTCAACTATATCAGCGGAGAATTGCTCGTGGAGTTAACAAAAGGGTTCGAGATAGAGACATTCAAGAAGGTGATCTAGTCTTAAAGGAAAATAGAGCTCTGTTGCGTGATCCTCGGGGAAAATTCAAGCCTAACTAGTCTGGGCCATTCCTAGTCATGCATGTCACCACGGCTGGAGCAGTAAAGCTAATGGATTTTGATGGGAATGAATTCACCCATTTCACTAATCTTGATCAATTGAAGAAATATTACGCTTAGGCAAGTAATTGTAATTGTCTTAGTCAAGTAACTAAGTAGTTTGGAGATTTTGTTTCATATCTAGTTATTATTAATAGACATGCCATGTGTTTCTAGATATTCATATAATGTAGAAAAAAAATGAGAAAGAAAAAAAAAACGAAAAAAAAGGTAAAAAAAAAGAGAGAGAGAAAAAACGAAAAAAAAACGAAAAAAAAAACAAAAAAAAGAAAAAAAAGAAGGAAAAAAGAGAAAAAGAAAAATGATGAAACATGCAAGGATGTTTTTCTTTAAAGGTTTATGTGTTATGCTTTTATGTGTCATATGATTGATTAATTATAATTTGCATGTCATATTTAATGTTAAAGTGTGCACGTGTTTAGAATTGTGTTCACATTGGATTTCTCACAAGCAGATAATTCTCACAAACAGATCTTTTTATTCATCCTAACTGGGGTACTTCATTTCATACATAAAAACACATAAAGCCTTCATTTCCTACAAACTCAAAAAAAAAAAAAAAAAAAAAACTAAAAAAAACAACATGGAAAAACAACATGATATTTCTCTCAAACCCTTCTCCTCTTTATGGTAGGCCCGTCTGAATTATTGTCTTGACCAATATCCGCCAGAAGCCATTGAAGGTAATCTTCATCAATCAGTGGAAAGTGAGGTTCAGGTAGCGCTGATATAATTTTATCCCCCATGTCATATAGTATGCATTCTCTAAATACCACTCATATCAGTCTCATAAGTGGTACAAGGTGGAAGAGTCTGGAGGGCAGGAATGTGTTGTTGCCTCCAACCAATTTGCCTTAGACACCTCCACGGAAGGTAGAAAGTGACTTGGCAAAGCCCGGGTAATTGTACACCTCTGCGACCAGAATTGCAATATACAATTGCACTAATGCCAAGGTGGTTTGTAACACACTTTATGTCTTGCTGCAGAAAAAAATCCTCCCACCCACCATTTTTGCTAAGTTGATAGAAGGAAGGAAGAAGACCTCTCTCCCGTACATGATTAGTTTTGTAAGTAAGACTCTTGTGGGGTTTCATAAGAGAAAATTTTCCAACAACCATAAGTGAAGAGCTAATGGACATCCATTCACAAAACTTTGGGGTTTTCTTTTGAGTTCATCTAAGCCAAGAAACATTTCTCCCAAAATAAGTGGTCCAAGACGACCCCCACTAACAATTTGAGGAATAAGTGAAAGACACCGAACATGGCATGTGTTTAAAGACCATTTAGTGAGGGTACTTCCCAAAATCATAAGAATGCAAGCATTTTCTCTAGCAATCCTATAGTTGGCATTGTTAGAAAATTGCCAAGTGCCAAATTGAAAAGTCAACAATAAGTTGAGAAGAAATACCTTACCATATTGTAGGTAGTTGCTATGAAGATTTTCGGGAAGATATAAAATTGTTGATAAATCTCCCGATATCCTTGTAGGAGATCTAGGTGTAATAACTGGACCATTGGATGGTAAGCCTAGCAAACCCTCGACCTCTTCAACAAGAGGCACAATCTCCCGGTCTCCAAAGCGGAAGACATGACGAGTTTCATCGCAAAATTGGGAAGCAGCATGAATCATGTCATAACAGATGGAAAGAGAAAGCAAAGGCATAAGAGCCTTAGTGCAGCGGGAAGAAGAAAAAGATTGCCTTGGTTGCTCCAAATTCTTTGTGATCCCCAAGAGTTGTTTTTTCTCCCGACTCCCCATTTCATTAGCCTCTTCATAAGTAGGAGCCATTTTGTGAAAGAAGAAAAATTAGAGAAAAGATTGGAGTAGTGGAAGTGGTGCATTTGGAAATGAAGAACCATGCCCCTTTTAAAGATGGAAAAGATGATCATCCATGATTCATGCCATGGATAATAAGTTTGAGTATTGTCAATAGGATAATAAGGAGCATCCTTCACCATGGCTAATGACCAAGCATTTGTGGTATGGCAATTGTTACTGAAACCGAACAAAAAAAATTATGTCAATGATAAATCAAGAACATTGATACAATCCCTTTTCCTAATGAACATTGATACAATCCCTTTTACAGTCAAATGCGTGTTTTGCCCTGGAGCGCGAGTTTCATTTCGTCGTATGGTTTTCCATTTTTGCGTATTAGTCATGCATTTTCGGCTTAGAAATAAAATTTTCCGTGAGTCGTAGTCAATAACTACAACCATCGTTTTAATAAAATGATTCGTAGTATAATCACGCTCGTTTTTATTAATTTGACGAGTTTTCGTTAATTGTTTTAAGTTAGTTTTCCGAAAAACAGAAAAAACACGAGTCGCGATTAAGCGCCGGAATTTTAATCGTCTTCCTAAACCGGTAATAATCAGTTTTTTTGATGGTCAAGTCATTGTTCATTGGATAAAGAATAAGAATATATTCTTTATCCACAAATCACATCATTTATCCTTTAGTTAGAGAATAAGAATCATGAAAAGGAGTGAGAATAAGAATCAAATCCCATGTGTTAGAAGGCAAGAATCCGGATTTTTTCCGGTAGAATCGAGTGTGCGACAGGCACACGATCATGCGCTAGACGCATGATTGTGCGCCTAGCGCACAGCATGGCCTGCGCCAGACGCAGAGCCTTGCGCGTAGCGCAGGCTCCTATGTTTGGCGCAACGTTCTAATCAGTTTTGTTTTGCACGTTTTTCGATGCACTTTTTACGTATTAGGGTGTATTTAGGGAAGAATATCTTCTGAAAATCTGATTTTGCTTCATTGATGAGAAAATCGAAAACGAATTAGAATATTTGTGTTTCCAAAGAGATTTGATGATGTCAGGGTGATTAAGGATGAGAAAAATCAGATTTTTTGGTTAAACATCTGATTTTCTACTTCTTTGAAACCCTAGTTATTCATTTCCCTCATTTCTCTATAAATACCCTCCTTTTTTTACTTCAAAACCAAGTTGAAAAAACTCAACTTAATTTCACTAATTTTCTCAATACTCCTCCCATCTTCTCTACTACTTCCTTCCTCTAAAAAATCTCATTCAAGAAAAAGAAAGTAAAAGTTAGGAAAATAATGAGTAAGTAAAGAAGTTCATCAAAAGAAAAAAACACAAAAAAAGTTAGTAATTAAGTGGATTTAGAAACTCACTTAGAAATTAAGAAAATCACAAAAAAAAGGTAAAAAAATTTGCAAAAAGGAAGTGCATCATTGAGCTAGCAAGGTAAAGTTGAAACTCTTGTTATTTTGATTATTTTCTCAATCATCTACTAACTTTCTCCTTGTTTCTTCTTATCAATTTTTTAATTTTTGGAGTGATTTGGGTATGAGGAAGTCCTAATAGGTTCCCAACCTTAAATCACCCCACCTAGAATAGTGAACTCTAATGGGGAAACTCTTAGGAAACAATGTGATTATGTGGTTTTCCTTAATCAAGTTGTTATTCATCACCAAAAAATGTTTTCATAAAAAAAATTCAAGACAAATTGTGCATAAATATATCTCCATAAAAAGAAAATGTGATGCTGTAATTATAATCAGTTTTAATTTCGTACTTCATTCTATTTTTTGTCTGTATTATCAGCATAGTTTGTAGGATTTAATATTTTTCCTATGAAGTGCAAGATGTTTCCAGCAACTGGGCTTTGAAATTTCTAAAAAATGAATTTGGTAAAAATAATTAAAAATCATACAACTTTGTTGTGCAAAACTGATTTTGTCCAGTACCACATAAGCTTGTCTTGTTAATAAAGTTTAAAATAAAATTATTTAGATAAAACTAAAAACATTAACTTTGAAGAAAACATCATTAGCTTTCCAAAAACATAAAAATCATGTTCATATTAGTTTTATACAATTTTCAATCATTTTTACAAAAACGTTCATGTAAATCACTAAATTTCTTAAAACTGATTTTCTCTTCAGTTAAAGGAAAAATAAAAAATGGTCTTAAAAATGTCCAATTCAAGTTGGATTTCAAAGAATAAATTGAATAAAGGTCCTATATTGATCAATTTTAGCATAAAATTCACCATAATTCGAGTTGTCTCTAAAAGCTTATGAAATATTGACACAACATAAAGAAACTGACCTATCCATAGGTATATCACATGCTCAATTTTATGCTTTCTACAGAAATTCATCAATTTTATAAGTCAGTACAAGGACAAAAGTACAATCTAAAAATGAAATAAAGTGATTAACTCAAGTTCCATAAAAAAAATTTGTTTTCTTGATACAAAAATGTTAATTAAAAAATCTTGAAAATTTTAAGTTTCTATTAAAATGACTCATTTTATCATGTAAATAAAAATCAATAAAAATTGTAATAAAAAAAATTAAAATCAAAGAGGTTAATGAATCTCTAGTTTTTCACAAGTTTACAAATAAACATGAATTCCAAAGCCCATTCAAGGAGATGAAGATAAAGGAGCATCATGGTGAAGATCAAGATTACAGATTTGTATAGATCATAGATTTTGTACATATTGTTGTAATAATAATTTCTTTGTAAATAGTTATTACATCACTCAATTAATGAAAAATATGGGGATGCTTATGCATAATTTTCATAAATAATTCCATAACTCTTTTTAAATAAAATGAGCAACCAATGTTACATATGTTGCATGTTGGGCCCAATATATCATAGTATATGAATCAAATGACCCAATTTCAATTAAGAGGAAAAATTGCAAATCTAGCTATGTCAAATTGTATGATGGTCCATCATATATTTCTAAAATTGTTCTCCATGATCTTCAAATGGATCAATCATATATAATTTGACATAATTAGATTGGTAATTATGATCTCCGAATTGATTTTAGTCTGTTTCACGTATCTCGTTTTAAATGATCAAATTCCAATTAGCCAAACACAATCTCCAAATTTAATCTCAAATTGATCATTTCTCTCTAAATGACTTAATAATCTTCAATTAAGATTATTTCTCAAAAGCCTTCAATTAGGAAGCAAACCTCTTCTTCTAAGACCTCTTAAAAATCATAAGCGTGATCACTAATTAAGGTGGTTATTTCAATCCTCGATTAATCGCTAATTAGAGCGGTTAACTCAAACTCTTCATTTAATCACTAATTAGAGTGATTATCTTAAACCTTGCTTAATCACTAATTAAGGTGATTAATCTAAACCTTTTCATTTAATTACTAATTAGGGTGATTACTTCCTAACCTTCATTTTAATCGCTAATTAAGGTGATTAATTTAACCTTTCATTATATTTAATCACTAATTAAAGTGATTATCTTAAGCCTTAATGATCGTTAATTAGGACGATTATTTTCTCATTTAATCACTAATTAGAGTGATTATCTTAAGCCTTAATGATCGTTAATTAGGACGATTATTTTCTCATTTAATCACTAATTAGAGTGATTATCTTAAGCCTTAATGATCGTTAATAGGGACGATTATTTTTCCTATTTAATCACTAATTAAGGTGATTATCTTAACCCCATTTCAATCACTAATTGGAGTGATTACCTTTTTCCAATAGATTTGTTTAATTCTAAAGGTGAGTTATTCATAATCTATTTCCTTTTCTTCCCCAACGGACTTGGCCATTTAGGGTGAGACACGAGCTCAAACTAAGATGCTTTTGATCCATGAGTGGATTCCAATCCCGCAATGATTGGTACGTAGTGCAACTTCATTGCTCAAACCTACCATGTACAAATGATATATTGGTCCTAAATAAAAATGGTTAATGTGTATATGTGCAAACTATGTGATTTTCTTTCTTTTGAATAGCCATGATTACTTTAAAATGGAAAATAACGCATTTAGTACGAGCTCGTTCTGTAGAACGGAAGAGGAGACGAGTTTCAGACGTTCGCACCTCTTAACCTAAACCCCGAACCCTATCTCATGGTATGAAAGACCAATTTTCAAAAAGCCTTATCCATATGAAGTCATCATCGTTTTAAATGATATTTCTTGAAATTGATTTTAAAATGATTTATTAAATAAATCTATCCCTATTTAGATATTAATAGGATGGAGACTTCAAAGTTTTCTAAAACTCATAGTCCAATGAGAGACTTTCGTGGGATTCAGATCGTTAATTAAGACAGACAAAAATCGGATACCACACATGCATGGTGATCAAGTAGGTTAATATATTAAGGTCCTTTAATTAATGAAAGATCACGTGCTTGAAATCAACTAGAAGAATAAACATACTTAACAAACTTAAACACTTTGACTTACTCATAATAAATAGCTATACTAATATATTAAAAGGCATTTCTAAACAAGGAATTGTGCCACGTGGCGCTATCCCTTAGAGTGTTTACTTCATGTACTCCAAATACAATAAAAAATTAGAAAATGCATGGTATAAGATTTGATCCCATAACTTCAAGTTACTATATTAATATCTTAACCACTAAACCAAGTAATGTTTGGTGTTATAATTTCAATGTAAGATATTAATAAATAAAAATTATAATTACTCAGGGCATAACCCGAGCCTAAATGCTAGTTAAAGAGTCATAACATATTTGCTTACTCATAACAATACATGACTCATACCTACGCATAGTCTTGTGAAATGAATCAAATAGTCAAATCCACATGACAATTCCATCCTCTTATTCATGATACTAAGTTCCACAACCAATTCTTGCTTACTTAATCTATAATTTACACATGCTTTCATACTAATTCTCTAATGTGTAAGTACCTCTTGAAGCGTGCAAGGTAAGTAAGGAACCTAAAACTCCTCTTATATGAACTCTTTTCCTAGCACAAATAAGTTATTAAATTAATAACTTCCAACTTAACCAAAAAGGATAATGAATACAATACAAAATTACCAACTACACTTAGTAAATAATTGTAACATACAATCCCCTTTAATCCTTTAATAATATTATGTTATATAGTACTCGCTTATCTAATTGTAAGATTGAAAGAGTTCGAGAAAAGAATTCTAAAAAATTGAAAAATACCATTATACTTCACTGATTGTGCCACGTAGGCACTTTTTGTGCCGCGTAACCCCCACACTCCGTGCAAGGAGGTTGTGTTTCATGCGCCTGTTATGCATGCTGTGCACATGCTATGTGTCAGACGCACGACTGGGCAGTTTACGATTTTTTCTTAAAAGCCCTAATTTCGTTCGAAAACGTAATTCACTTATTACAATGGTTGATTAACAAAATTTATTATTATTGACAGCAGCACCATAATAGAGTTTGCATAAAAAAATCAATGACTACGTTTCGGGTAAAAACTTGTAAGATGGGGGATTAGTCAAAACTGATGGTCGAAGACCGTTGAAGGCGACCAGATGCTCAAAGATTGTTGCGAGACCTGCAAAAACGAGAGTTAGACTACCCCGGGGGTGTTTCCGGGATCTCCCCTCCGACGCTCAAGTCAGTTATGATACTTAGCCGTTAATATTGGGTGGTTGGTCTAGAATTCCCTTACCTCAATAAATGGGGAACTGTTCCCTAATTATAGGCGTTGGAATGTGTGGAAAATACTTGCCAGACTGGGTCAAGGTCTGGGCTGGGCCAGGTCCTTTGGCCTGGACGACATTTTTAGCATATGAGGGCAATCTGGTAATTTCACCATGGATTAGGGGCCCAGTGATATATTAGGCCCAAACATTAGCCCCACGCGAAATATACGAATGAGGACTCCTTCTGAGATTGCGTATTTTTCGAAATTTTGAACCTTTCCTTGATTTAGGCCTTGCCCATTGTCGTGGGTAGTGAGCCCCGTGTATTTCGAGGGGCGTCCTGGACCTCTCTTGAGATGTCCCAGGGGTCAATGAGTCCCATGTATCTTGAGGGGCGTCGTAGACCTCACTCGAGATGTCCCAGGGGCTAATGAGCCCCATGTATCTCGAGGGGCGTCTTGGACCTCACTCGAGATGTCCCAGGGGCTAATGAGCCCCATGTATCTTGAGGGGCGTCTTAGACCTCACTCGCGATGTCCCAGGGGCTAATTAGCCCCATGTATCTCGAGGGGTATCTTGGACCTCGCTCGAGATGTCCCAGGGGCTAATGAGCCCCATGTATCTCGAGGGGCGTCTTGGACCTCACTCGAGATGTCCCAGGGGCTAATCAGCCCCATGTATCTCGAGGGGCATCTTGGACCTTGCTCGAGATGTCCCAGGGGCTAACGAGCCCCATGTATCTCGAGGGGCGTCTTGGACCACACTCGAGATGTCCCAGGGGCTAATGAGCCCAGATGTCCCAGGGGCTAATGAGCCCCATGTATCTCGAGGGGCGTCTTGGACCTCACTCGAGATGTCCCAGGGGCTAATTAGCCCCATGTATCTCGAGGGGCGTCTTGGACCTCACTCGAGATGTCCCAGGGGCTAATGAGCCCCATGTATCTCGAGGGGCGTCTTGGACCTCACTCGAGATGTCCCAGGGGCTAATCAGCCCCATGTATCTCGAGGGGCATCTTGGACCTTGCTCGAGATGTCCCAGGGGCTAACGAGCCCCATGTATCTCGAGGGGCGTCTTGGAACACACTCGAGATGTCCCAGGGGCTAATGAGCCCAGATGTCCCAGGGGCTAATGAGCCCCATGTATCTCGAGGGGCGTCTTGGACCTCACTCGAGATGTCCCAGGGGCTAATGAGCCCCATGTATCGCGAGGGGTATCTTAGACCTCGCTCGAGATGTCCTAGGGGCAAATGAGCCCCATGTATCTCGAGGGGCGTCTTGGACCTCGCTCGAGATGTCCCAGGGGCTAATGAGCCCTATGTATTTGGAGGGGTATCTTGGACCTCGCTCGAGATGTCTAGGGGCTAATGAGCCCCATGTATCTCGAGGGGCGTCTTGGACCTCACTCGAGATGTCCCAGGGGCTAATGAGCCCCATGTATCTCGAGGGGTGTTGAACCTCGCTCGAGATGTACCAGGGGCCAATGAACCCATGTATCTCGAGGAGTATCTTGGACCATCGCTTTGAGGTGTCCTAGGGGCCAGTGAGCCCTAAGTACGTCGAGGGGTGTTGAACCTCGCTCGAGATGTACCAGGGGCCAATGAACCCATGTATCTCGAGGAGTATCTTGGACCATCTCTTTGAGGTGTCCTAGGGGCCAGTGAGCCCTAAGTACGTCGAGGGGTGTCCTGACGTCGTAGCACTTGACGGGCGCCGACTCCAGTGGTTGGGGTGACTTGGAGTATCCTTCACTCGATCTGGGTGAAGTGCTTACGTGTAGGTCTTTGGACTTAGCTGAATTCAGTCAACCTAGCGAGCTGGGATTGACTGATTTGGGTAGCTAAGGGTGGTTATCCCTGTTAGGGTGACTGTTAGGCCTGGCTTAGGGCCCAATGCAAGGTTTGATGCCTTTTAGAATTCTTCGAGCCCGCGAGATGTCAACCGTTTCACACGGTGTTGTTTATTAATAGGGGGACCGTGCCATTTGCTTCATTTTCTGTTTCATTTATTTGAGATGCCGCTGCGTAGGAGGGTTCTATCTCGAGAACATACATAGGAGTCGACATGCATCCTTCAACGGGTAAAGGATCTCGAGAGCTTTCCATCCAAGATACGACCTACTTTCTTCGCTTCTTTTATTAGTAATAAATGGACCCTTCCAGACGGGATTCCCTTTTTATAAATAACGGGGACTCTTTGTCTGGTTCGGGGACCCCTCCCCCTCTGCTCGAACCGCTATTCAATGGGGTGTTAATAAATGGGGTGCCCGTGGTGTCCGTAGCATTCGACTGCCCTGACTCCCTCCGGGTGCTCGATGCCCTACCGTGCTCGAGCGACGGGGTTTCAATAATGTCCGATAGGGAGAAGGAATTGAATAATCCCCCACACGTTGTAACCATTGCTCGGCCTCGAGCCATTAGGAGTTACTTAGACTATCTTCTCGATAGCCAGGTTATCCGTATAATGGAGGGTAGTAGCGAAGATCTATCCCTCGATCCGAGCACTAGTGGGGAGAAGGGAAACCCATACCCAGGTCAAGGGTACCGCGCATTTCTACGTTCGAGGGCCCTTCATGCAATTTATGGTAGACAACCTCCGTTTCCTCGAGAGCTCATACTGAATTCGACATCCTTACGCTCTATACATTCCTGAGCCCGACGAGACTGTCTGTACCCCCCCCCCCACGGGTTGTATAGCCCTCTATAAGGCATATCTCGAGCTGGGTCTAAGGTTCCCTATCCATCCTTTCATCGTTCAGGTTCTCAGCGCTTACAACCTTGCCCTTTGCCAATTGATGCCCAACAGTGTGGGTTCAATGGTGGAGTTCCTTTCGATATGCGAGATAATGGAGGTGGAACCGTCTTTAACCCTTTGGCGAAATCTGATGAAATTGGTAGTAATGCCGGCGACATCCAATGGGGAGGGACGGTATAGCTTCCAGGTCCGTTTTCAATATAAGATTGTGGGAACCATGCCCTCGAACCAGCAATTCTTCCGTACTGAGTTCATGAACGTGTATCGAGCTGAGCAATGGGATTTCCCAGTTGTCCCTTGTCTCGAGGGTCCGAACATGGCGCTGAATAGGTCGATACCTCGAATGTCCGAGGACGAGGCAGGGTAGCCATATACTGCCAGACCACTACCTCGATAATTAATGGTGATCGAAAGCTGATCCCGCAAAATTGGAGCCCAAGTGCTGATGACCTGAGCGATGAGCACTTCCTATCTACGATGGGATTGAGTCCTGCTTATCCCCGGGGTAGGGCATTAATTGTTAGGTGTATGATCGCTTGACTATGTATCCGTATCTAATTCTTCGTTCTTTTCGTGCAGTTATCGCTCGTCGAGAACTCAGCGAAGCCATGCAAAAGCGGCTGACGGCTAACCAGTGGGTCCAAGAGCATATTCGTCAAAAGATGGCGAGAGGAGAGACTCGAGTTCCTCGTCCTCCTAAGGTAATGCCAAACCTTCGAGATGTTTTGCTATTTTGCCTTATTTGTGCACTAACTTTCCTTCTTACAGGACCCTGCGAAGAGACCGCACACTCGTCCTCCCTCGGCATCAGCTATTGTGGCCCCCAGGTGATGGAGAACAGGGGGAAGAGAGTCACCATAGAGCCCCCTTCTCGACCAGGGGTGGCCTCTTCGAAGGACCGGGAGGTGCAGGAGGTGCCCTCTCATCGAGAGGAAGTGACTTTGAGCAGAAAGAAGCGGAAGACGGCTGACTCAGAACCGGCCTCGAAGCCTTTTACGGAACTGTCTATGACGGAGAAGGCCAGACGCTTTGATCTTGCTGTCAAGCGGATCTTTACTAAGATGGACATCGATGTCTGCCGTAGCTTGGACGAGGAGGAGGAAGTCGAAGGGCTTCACGCTTCTTGGATCGATGTACGTTTCTGCCTTTTGATGTTTTTTTGTTTTGGCTGACCTTGATCTCTTCCTTTTCTTTTGCTGATCTTACCTTTCAGTGCTCGGTTCGGATGGCCGTTATGAGCCATCGACATACCATCGGTTTTCGGATGCTTCGAGAAGAGCTTGCTGGGAGAAGAAGGTCCTCGACGCCGAAAGCCAGCGAGACTCTATCAAACGGCAATACGACTCCTCGAAGGGCGAGTCTTCGCATGCTAGGAAGCAGGTCATTCTTGACTGGCAGAAATCCCAAGCTGGGAAGGACTTTGCTGCAGACATGGGGCTCCAGGGAGCAGAGGTCGCGATGAGGGTTACTCTCAACAAGTTGCGGGAAGCTCTGGATAAGGTTTCTCCCTCGACCAACTAGGCCCTCGTCGAGGCGGAGTACGACGCTTTAGTGGCCGCTGACCTCGAGGCCGATGCTTCCCCGGATCTCGATGTCCCTTTGGGGGAGAATGATGGCCATAATCCTCTCATGACTGAAGGAGATGTCGAGGTCGAGGACCGTGCCGTGAGTGAGGAGGCTCAGGGCGACGAGGAGGAAGGTGAAGATGAGGAGCAAGCTGAGACAAGTGGTTCTACCTCCCTCGATTCTGGGGATTCTTCAGACAGCTCATCGAGTGGCTCCTCGAGTGGCTCCGAGTAGAATAGCATCGAACCTGCCTTTTGTACCTAGTTTAACTTTTGTTAGCTCTTAGGATGTAATGTTCCTTCGATGAAATGGAATAACTTTTTGCTTTTGCTGTGTTGCATTTTTCGAGTTCATTGTTTTTCGTTGCGATGTCATTGCTTGCTTATATGAGTCTTGACCCCTTCTCGATATACTCTTGCCTCGACCAGGGTCTGGGCCATGACCCCCTCGATATGCTGTTGTATCGAATGGGGTCCTAGGTCAGACCCCCTTCGACACGTTATGAACTCGACCGGGGTCACCTGCGGTCTTCGTCTTGCCCCTACGGAGCCTTGAGTGCCTTGGGGAGTTACTTGTGGCTTTGGGCCGCGTGTCAGGCGCGTGACACGTATCTGTGTTATTGGGCCTTTCTTATTGTGAGGCCCATGGGGGCAGTTATTGTTGCCTCGGGGATTGCGGCCTCAGTTTCTTATAAGTATGGGGGCAGTTATTGAGTGCCTTGGGGAGTTTCTCTGCTTTTTCACCTAGACGACCAGACTCCACCCCTTTCTTATACTTCGAGAGCCAATGTCTCAACCCTTTATTACCGCCGAAGCACTTCGACCGGCCAAGCGTCGCCAGCTGGCAAAGTCCAGCTCGAGCGCGGCCTCCCCATCGGCTGGGGCACCCGTTGCTCCGAAGGCTATTTTGGCCGATGGTCCCTCAACGAAGGACGTCGTTCCTTCGTCTGATGTTGGGGCCACGCCCTCTGTTGCTCCTGCCCTTAAGTAGGAGCTTCCCGAGGTTAAGCTCAAGGACCGTCCGCTGGCAACTCTTCCTCCGCCCTCTGATGTTGGAGTAGCCTCCTTGAGCCACCGTTCCTTTTGTTGCCCTTTCGAGGGCGGAATTGGATGAGAGGTTTGACAAGGCCTCCGGCTTTCTGATGACCGCTGTTGACGAGGCGGCTTGCCTAGCCCCAGGGGGTCAGGAGCTCGAGGCCTTCAAGGCCAGTTTGGTCGAGGTATGACTCTTTGTTATTTATGTTTTGTCCCTTATGCTTAAGAGTGTTCTTGTTTTGATTGGGTTTCTTTCTTTTCAGCTGTCGATCAGGGCATCGGCCATGGCTCGACAGTCTTAGGATAGCTCTACGGCGGACGTCTCGAAGGTCGAGATGTCCTTTGATGAGAGGAGCGCACTGACTAACAAGGCCATTAAGAAAGATCAGAAGTCCTTCGAGGACAAGACTGTTGAGTACGAGGACACCATCAAGGTTCTCACCAAGCAGAGGGACTCGGCCACTAAGAGACAGCGGCTGGCCACCAAGGAATACAAGGTGGCAGTGGCTAAGGTGGAAAGGGTTGATAAGCGAGCTGAGGAGGTCATTGCCCAAGCCACAGCATGTCGAGCTCTTATTATTGACAACTGGAAGGCTTCCGAAGAGGATGCGTCGCTGCAGGCTTCCGAGGTTGGTCATGCTGAGGCCCTCCGGAAAGTGCGGGCTGTGCTTGAGACGGTATCTTCCAACCTCTTTTGGAAGGAGGTGGAAGATAGGGTTGTGGCGCTTTCCCAAGCGGAGGCTGCCATGCCTCGGGAGGAGGATGTGGAGGTCTCTAAGTTCGAGGACCAGGCTCCTGCCGCTGGTGACCTTGAGGGCTGATGTCCTCGCATCCATGATACCACCTCCGATATCTTCTTCTTCTCTCCCTATGGCTCCTACGAGGGTTAATGTTAGACCATCATAGTTTACTTCTAGTCTTTAGGTGTTTCTTTTGCTTGTGAGCTTGCCACTTCGATGGCTTGTACTTTCCTTGATTAATGGAATAAAATTTATTTCTTCTTCATCGATGCACTTATCTTTTATTTACTAAGTTTTTGCCTTCGAAATTTTCTTTTGTCTACGCTTAATAGAATTCGATAGTTGTATACTTAATGCGCATATTTCGATACATAAGAGCATGAAAATTTGCTGAAAGTCAGCTTTACAAAAGTTGGCTTATAGTTGTGCCAAAGGATAATGTACATGATAGGTTATGCCCCTAATTTCGAGGGTAGAAACTTTAAACATAGAACTTCCGGAGGTTGTCAGCGTTCCATGGTCGAGGTAGTTCGCGGCCTTCCTAATCTTCGAGGCGATATGTGCCGTTGAACGACCTTGGTGACCTTGTAAGGCACCTCCCAATTCGCTTGTAGCTTACCAAGGCGAGGTTCTCTGCATGTTGCCTTGAACTTGCTTAAGACCCAATCATTAACTTGCAGTAGTCGATGCTTGATCCGTCGATTAAAGAATCGTGTGAGCTTAAGCTTATAAGATATGGCTTTGAGGAGGGCTTTGCCTCGAGTCTCGGGGAGCAGGTCGAGGTTCACCCGCTTTTCTACTTCATTGTTGTTGTGGTCATAGAAGGTGATCCTCGGTGAGGGGATACTTACTTCGACTGGCAGCACAGCCTCCCTCCCATATACTAAGTTAAACGGTGTTTGCCCTGTAGCCTCTCGAACCGTCGTCCTTGTAGACCATAGGATCCCGGATAAATCATCGATCCACGAGCCTTTGGCTCCTTCGAGCATTGTCTTTAATCCCTTTAATACTACCTTGTTGGCAGCTTTTGTCTGTCCGTTGGTCTGGGGTCGACTGACAGCGGAGAACCTGGCCTCAATGCCAAATCAAGAGCAGTACTCTCTCGTTGGCTCACTGTTAAACTGTCGTCCATTGTTTGATATGAGGACTCGAGGGACACCAAACCTTGTGATTAAGTTTCGCCAAATGAACTGTTGCACTTGTTTATCAGCGATGGAGGCTAGTGGTTCAGCCTCGACCCACTTGGTGAAGTAGTCGACGGCGACCAAGAGGAACCTCCGTTGTCCCGAAGCAGGAGGGAAAGGCCCTAACAGGTCCATGCCCCACATGTCGAAGGGCAGGGGGGCTTGGATGGTGGTTAAGGGGCTGGCAGCTTGATGGGGTAAGTTAGCGTGCATCTGACACTCCTTGCATTTCTGGACTAGGCTCGAAGCATCTTCTTTCAGCGTTGGCCAGTAATATCCAGCTCAAAGGGCTTTAGCAGCGATGGTTCTTTCACCCTGATGACTCCCACATGCTCCCTAGTGTATTTCTCGAAGCACATAGTCCCCTTCTTATGGGGTCAAGCATCGAAGGAGTGGGTGGGTGAAAGATTTCTTGTATAGCTGTCCCTCGTGATAGACGAACCATCGAGCTTTCTTCCTTACTTTTTCAGCCTCTAGTTCATCTGTAGGCAGTATACCATCCCTTACAAAGGACACTATCCTGTCCATCCAGTTCGGGCTTCTGTCAAGGGTAGCTACCCCTCTGTTTATGCTCGGGGCTTTGAGTACCTCCCACATAATTGGATGAGGCGATAGGTCCTCGACAGAGCTGGCCAATCTCGACAGCGCATCTGCCTGCTGGTTCTCCGATCGGGGGATGTGAACGATGACGAATAGAGCTAGATCAGTTACTTCTTCCTTGATTTTCTTCAGGTACATCTTCATGCTATCCTCTTTGGCCTCGAACTCCTCTGTCACCTAACCAACGATGAGCTGGGAGTCCGAGTGAGCTTTGATTTCTCGAGCCCCCGCTGTTTTACACAGTTGTAAACCGAGTAGAAGAGCCTCATATTCGGCTTCGTTGTTCGAGGCGTTGAAATCGAACTTCACAGCATATTCCGTTATGTTCTTTTGTGCATCGAGGATCAGCAGTCCGGCACCGCAACCTGCCTTTGACGACGACCCATCAACAAATAGCTCCCAAGAACCCTCCAGAGTAGGCTCGGGCCTCGAAGTGCATTCCGCGATAAAGTCTGCCAGAGCCTGAGCTTTTATGGCTCGGCGAGGCTCGAACTCTATGCCATAATCTGACAGCTGGTTAGACCAATCTGTTACCCTGCTGGACTGGTTCTTTCCCTCGATCACCTTTCGCAGGGGCAGGCTTGTCAGCACCTTGATGGGGTGCGCTTGAAAGTATGGTTTTGGTTTACGGGTCGCGATGACCAGTGCAAAGATCATCTTCTCTATTGGGGGGTACTTCGCTTCGGCGCCTCGAAAGGCATGGCTTATGAAATAGACAGGATGTTGATTTTCTCTCCCTCAGCAACGAGAACGGCGCTGAGGGCATTATCCGACACAGCCAGGTAGACGAAAAGTGTTTCTCCTTCAAGTTTAGGAAGGCTAGCCAGATGTTCCTTCAATCGCTGAAATGCCTCTTCTACTGCTTCATCCTAGTTGAAGGTCGATTGTATTAGTGTTCTGAAGAAGTACAAGCTCTTGTCCGCAGATCTTGATAGGAAACGTCCTAGTGCTGCCATACAGCCGGTTAGGTGTTTGACTTCCTTTACTGTTCGAGGACTCTTCATCTGAATGATGGCTTGGACTTTGTCTGGGTTAGCCTCTATGCCCCTCTCGTCCACTAGGAAGCCAAGACATTTCCCCCCCTTTCACGCCGAAGACACACTTCTTCGGATTCAGCTTCATGTTATGGGCGCGTAAGGTGGACAGGGCTTCCCTTTGATCAAAGACATGGTCCCCCTCTTGCTTGCTCTTGAAAATCATGTCGTCGACATAGACTTCCACATTTCTTCCTATCTGGTTCTCAAACATCTTGTTTACAAAGCGTTGGTAGGTGGCTCCGGCGTTCTTGAGGCCGAAGGGCATGACCTTCTAGCAGTATACTTCGGAGCTGGTAGTGAATGATGTGTGGACTTGGTCTTCTTCAGCCATGGGGATTTGGTGTTACCCTGCATTGGCGTCCGTGAAGCTGAAGAGGGCATGTTCGGCCGTCGAGTCGACCAATTTGTCAATTTTGGGGAGGGGAAAGTGGTCCTTCGGACAGGCTTTGTTCAGGTCTGTGAAGTCGACACACATCCTCCATGTCCCAGATGACTTACGGACTAGCACCACGTTAGCCAGCCATTCGGTGTATTGACACTCTCTTATAAAACCTGCTGCCAAGAGCTTATTCACTTCTTCGGCTGCTGCGTTGCTTCTCTCGACACCATGGTGTCTTAGCTTTTGCTTTACTGGTCGATGTCCCTCTTTGATGTTAAGAAGATGGACCATGACCTGGGGGTCAATTCCTGGCATTTCGTCGACGGTGTATGCAAATACATCCTGGAATTCTCGGATGACTCCAATGATATGTGCTCTTACATCGTCCGGGACCTATTTGCCGATTCTTATCATTCTTCCCTTCTCTTCGTTGATGCATACTTTTTCATCTCCATCCGCTGGTCGAGGTCTCTCGTACCGTTTGGGATTTTCGGCAACATAGAGCCCCATCACGGGGAGAGGTTCTTCAAGCTCAAGCTGCTTCCTTTTCCGGGTTATTTCTTCGCATTGATTCTTTAAGCTATTAACATAGCATTCTCGGGCGGACTTCTGATCTCCGAACAGTTGAGCGACCTTCCCATCGTCGGCTTCGAACTGCAATAACAACTGGTATGTGGAGATGGCGGCTTTGACCTTGTTGAGGGTAGGACGCCCGATAATGACGTTATAGGGGAGGTCTACATCGACGACTAGAATGTCGATGAGGATGCTCCTCCCTCGACCCTTCTCTCCCATCCGCGTGGGGAGCCTGACTGATCCCAAGGGATGGACTGATTTTCCTCCAAAACCTACCAGGGGCTGGCTGATGGGTGAGAGGTTGTCCTCTTGATACTTCAGTTTCTCCAGACAGTCCATTGTTATGATGTCCGCGGAACTCCCACTGTCAATGAGCACTCGATGCAACCTCAGATAGGCGATTTTCATCTCGACGACCAAGGAGTTGTCATGAGGGGTCTGTATGGGTCGATGACTATCTTTGAAAGTCGTGGTGGGCAGGCTGTTGTTCTTGCCATGTCTGTTGTCCCGTGTTTCAGGGTGTAAAGGTGTTTCTTTCGAGAGCGGTTGGTTATGCCACCCGAAGCGTACCCTCCAGCAATGACCCTACTGTCTCATCGCTCCTGGATTCCTTTTCTTTCCGGGGCTCTTTCTTCTTCTCTGCTGGATCTTTCAGGTATCGGTTCAACTTTCCTTCATCTACCAGCTTATCCAATGCTCTCTTGAGTTCTCTGCAATCACAGGTGGTGTGACCACAATCGTGGTGATACTCGCACCAAAGCTTCTTATCCCTCCTACTGACGGAAGTTCTGATTGGGGTAGGCTTAGGTAGGGTGTACTTCTCTTTTATGTCGAGGTATATCTCCCTTCTGTTGAGATTGTAACGAGGATTGTACCCATTGTCATCTTGACGCGGCTTCTTATCTCTTTTCCTGCGAGGGATGTTCCTCGGGGCGTCCGCTCGAGTACCATATTCATGCTTCCTCTTGCTAGAACTTGGCTCTTCATGGGTTTTGCAGATGTTGGAGGCTTGTATGAACTTTTGAGCGAGGTTCATTGCTTCAGAGAAAGTAGAAGCTTCGCTCTCCGCGAGCTTTAGTTTGAACCTGCTTTATGGGTAGAGTCCTGACATCAGTGCGGTGAACGCCACACTGTTCTGCAGGTCGGAGACCTTCAAGGACTCTTCGTTGAACCTCTTGATGTATTCCGCCAAGTCCTCATCCCTTCGCTGTCTAATGGACATCAGATGACTGCTAGTCTTTCGGTGTCTTCTCCCAGCTATGAAGTTTTGCTTGAACGCGACCTCGAGGGAGGCAAAATCTGAGAGCCAGTCCTTTCAGTGTGGTGGGGAAGTTATGTGAACCAAGTGAGAGCCAGTCCTATTGCGGCGGTTTTGGCCGCGCAGCAATTAAGGGCGCAGCAATAGGTAATTAACCTATTGCTGCGGTTAAAAACCGCAACAATAGGCCAAGCTATTGCTGAGGTTCCTAGCCAAAACCGCAGCAATAGGTTTATTTTTTATTTAAAAAGTGCAACGTATTGCTGCGGTTGTTGCCCAAAACCGCAGCAATAGATCCTGTACAGGAAAAAAAAAATATTTTTTGAATTTTACAATCAAATTTGAAAGATTAAAGCCGGTCAACTAACCCATCCACTATCCACCAAATTCGCAGACGAACTGAAGATGAAATGACAAATGAATCTCATTAATATATAAAAATATAAAAGCTAGTTACAAACAAACTAATGTCTCTAATTACAAAAAAATAAGAACTAAAAAAAATCAGATTTTCGAACTAAAAAAAGGCAGAACTAAAAAAAAGGCAGAACTTAAAAAAATAAGAACTAAAAAAAAATCAGATTTTCGAACTAAAAAAAAGGCAGAACTAAAAAAAATCAGAACTAAAAAAAAGCAGAACTATGAACTAAAAAAAGGCAGAACTAAAAACTAAAAATAACTAAGATCTGCGAAAAAATCAGCTCAGATCTCCGACGTATGCTGCGTTCGACGAGAACCGGTGATTTGCGAGAAGACGAACAACGCCGACAAGCAGATCGAGCAGACGAGAACCGGCGACTTGAGAGAAGACGAACAACGCAGATCTGGAAACGAGCCAACGCCGGCGAGCAGATGAAGAATGAGGCGCCGATTCATTGAAGACACCAGTGAGTTGATGAAGAACAAGGCGAGCAGATGAAGAACGTCGGCGAGCAGATTATTTGATGAAGAACGCCGGCGAGCAGATTATTTGATGAAGAACGTGAGAGACAGAGTGAGTTGGGAGGATGAAGAACACCGACGACTGAGATTGGCGCGAGGTTTCGAAGGGTCGAGTCTTCGATCTGAACAAATTGATGCGTTTGATCTGATGATGCGTTGATGATGATGCGTTGAATTGATGCGTTGATGATGTTCGTTGATGTTTAGGAGTGTGATGAGATGCGATTCATGCGAAGAATTAAGAGAGGAGAGGCGAAGAATTGAGAGTGAGAGGAGAGAGAGAGGAGAGAGAGGGGTGTGAGAGATGTGAGGGAGGCGCGGGCAAGGTTACATTTAGGGTTTAGTTAGAGAGGTGCGGTTTTCCTACTTAAATACTATTATATAATATTGGGCATTTCTATTGCTGCGGTTTTTTAAAGAAACCGCAACAATAGATTAAAATATTAATATTTTAATCTATTGTTGCGGTTTCTTTAAAAAACCGCAGCAATAGAGCTTGTCAAACTAGTCAACCAAATTTGAAAAATTGTCCCGTTGATATCTATTGCTGCGGTTTTGGTTGGGAACCGCAGCAATAGGTTTATTTTGAATTTTTTCTTTTTTTTCGTGGTTTATTGCTGCGTACGGGTAAAACCGCAGCAATACCACCGCAGCAATAAGCAAAAATTCTACTAGTGATTTACAGCACTGGCTGCTTCTCGAGGACCGACCTCCTCGAGGATGTGCTGATGTCTTGCTGAGAAGATGGGTGCCCTGCGAGGGTCCCCCGCTGTTTCATCGGCTACTTCGGGGGGGGAGGGGAGTCCCTCCTCAAGGCGGTGAGTTTGGGGGTTGTTGGCCCCGATGAGTTCTTCAAGCATTGGCCATGGATTTTTAGTTTGGCTATCCCCACTGACGGCGCCAACCTGTTTCGGGTAAAAACATGTAAGATGGGGGATTAGTCAAGACTGATGGTCGAAGACAGTTGAGCGCTAACAGATGCTCAAAGAGTGTTGCGAGACCTGCAAAAACGAGAGTTAGACTACCCCGGGGTGTTTTCGGGATCGCCCCTCCAACGTTGAAGTCAGTTATGATACTTAGCCGTTAATATTGGGTGGGTTGTCTAGAATTCCCTTGCCTCAATAAATGGGGAACTGTTTCCTTTTTATAGGCGTTGGAATGTGTGAAAAATACTTGCCAGACTGGGTCAAGGTCTGGGCTGGGCCAGGTCCTTTGGCCTGGACGGCTTTTTGAGCATAGGAGGGCAATCTGGTAATTTCACCATGGATTGGGGGCCCAGTGATATATTGGGTCCAAACAGACTACATCAAAGTCATAACTTAAGATATTTAAATACAATTTCTAGGGATTCTATGCATCATTCAATGAAATTAAAAAAAACATGAATCTGAACTAATCTTTTCGAAGAATACAATTTAATTAATATTTAAAACAACTAACTACCATTTCAAAATTTTAGTACTAAAGTACACAAAATTCTAAGGAATAATTCACAATACAAAGTATAAAATACTAACCTTGAAGCAATTATAAACTAATTAATTAATGCTTGAACTAGGATTTTGATAAAGTTTCTGTGAGAAAAGGAAGAAGAAAATACAAAGAGCAAGAGGGACAAGGAGATAAACACATGGCTAAAGGGGGAAGGAGTCGTGTGCCTCCTCTCTTATATACTAGGGTTGACACTCTGTCAACCTTAGTCTCCTATTGGCTCAAAACTTAGCCAAATTTAAGTTATTAGAAAGGATGGGTTTGACAGCTAATAAAAAAAGAGTTAACTTAGATTAATGGCCCACTAATTAAATCTAAAAGAGTTTCTTAAATATTATTAAGGATTTTTTGTCAGATTAAGCCAATTAAGATACATTGTTTGTGATGTTAGACGATAAATAAAAAAAATTTGCCTAATAAAGCCACTTATGATAATCCAACTTATTTTGTTAAGCCACTTTAATGATTACGACCAAAATTCACATTGACTCCGGTGTTGACGTGAAATTCTCCACAATTCTTTTTGCCTTTCCACCCGGCTCCCATTTAATCTCCCTCAACTACCTTATATCGCCAAATTAATCGAAACTCCAAACCCCTCAAAAAATTCATTCTAATTTGACGCACTCTTCTCCTCTCTCTCCTCCCATGCTATTTTCCATACCTAACATCCCCTAGTACAAAATGTATTACTATTATCAATGCATATAATAATAAATAATATTAATATACTTATTAAGAAAATTATATTGATGAAGATCATATACAAAATGTATTACTGTAGACACATAATCGTGTGTCCCCATTTAAGGGTCCAATGATGAAACATACCGCGGTATTAGTTGGTGCGACCTAACGAAAGAGCAATCCGAATAACCAATCCAAAATTGTGTTTCGAAATGATATTTTAAAGCCCAATTAATTATTCATGATGATTAATTGTATTTTAAGCCTATAAAATATTTTGAGTCCATTTAAAGTGTTTAAGAGCCCAATTAAATATTTATTATTTTAATAAATTTTTATTTTATCTTTGATAAATATTTTAAATACAAATCATATTTTTATTTCTTAACATTCAATCTCCGGATTTTAGGGATAGAAAAATATCTTCAAAGCACGCGTTTAATAAAAAACTGAAATATGCGCCGGACGCGGCGGCCGCGCTCAGCGCTCCAGGTGCGTCCAGAACATTGGCCAGACCACGTCAGGCGCGCCAATGAGCGCCTGACACGTGGGTTTCTGACTCACACAAAGTCCTGCGCCTAGCACAGACCCTGTGTGAGACGCAATATTATCTTTTTAAATACGCGTATACACGTGTACGAGTTTTATTGGGTTGGCCGCGTCAGGCAAACTAATGTGCGCCTGACGCTTGGACGTGCGCTTGACACGTAGGCCTGCGCCAGGCACTGGTTGACGTGTGAGGTGCACGCTCTTTTTTCCTATAAATACTTGTGATTTCCCGAATTACGGACGGCTTTTGAATTTATTATTTCACGAACACAAAAATTCTCGAATACTTACGAATTAAATTACGAACACTCAAACACAAATACTTAAATTACTTTTCCAGTGTCTGATCATACTACGTTCTTGGTTCCACGATTGCTCCGTGTACAGATCGTTGCGCTCTTCAACCTAAGTCGCATAGGTAAAATTCCTGAGGTTCCTTGAATAATTCTATTATATTTACTGCCTTGAAGTTACCAACAATTTATTTCATGATGTAGATCTTTAATTGATAATCGTTCTACTGTATATTCTAATCTTTCCTTCTTTTTATTTATTTTCATACACTGTTATATACTTGCCTGATTGTTTTATTTATATTATTGTGATTGTCCTGCATGCTTTTTATCACCTACATCTTATTATTGCTAAACAAGACCTAAAGAATTGTTCTAACTAATTCAGATAATTTGGACAACCTGCTAGGTACCTTGTAATATTATTGCTTATTAACATATCACTAAAAAAATAGTCTTTTATGTGTTTCCTGAACCAACCTAGACTAAATTATTTTTAGGGTGCATGAAAATATTACTTGATTATTCTTTGGCATAAAATTGGTTGTGAATCGATATTTAATAGAGGTCATCAATGGGAGAACTTGGTTCATTATGACCATATTTGTACCCTCACCCCCAAACTCAATCTTTGGTTCATTTCGACCATCTATGGAGTCTGGACGGGAAAATCTACATTGGATAAGTCCCTAATTTGTCCCTACGATTTCCGATATCCAATTAGGTTTATGAGTCTTCCTTTAAAGGCTTGTTGGCGACTTCAAAATAATTTTCAATACAAAACCCTTACAATGAAGTAGTCAAATACGCGCTTACACCGCGTAGGCGAAATAAAAACACGCCTACAATTTGGCATTTCACTGTGGAGGATTTTAAAAAATAACTTTTTAAAATGAGTGGGTGAAACTCGAAAAATACGATTCATACTCTTTTTATGCATTAGAATGACATTACAGTTTTGCATATGCATGGCTATTTTTCAGCCACTATAAGGACTATCTACCTTACCTCATTAGCGCATGTTATATGCGTGAGGCCACCCCCGGGGGGTTTGCGCTTTGTCCTTCCAAAAAGCTTCATGAGCGATAGTGTTGGATCTTAGTCATAAGCAAACCTACCTAACCAAGACATTGCTCTCTTTTTCCTGACTTGAGAACTGGAGTGTGTCTTACACGTGGCCACCTCTTTATGCAGGGGTACGAAGCGTGGGATCAATCTCTTAGTCATGGACCCTTTTCAGCCTTAACCTAAACCTTACCATAGTTGTATGTAGAATTGGACTTTAGGTTGAGAACTTTTGCATCCATGTTATATGACATTTACCTGTGATTGCAATTTTGCCTGTTACTAACTTGTCAAACTATCATTATTATGCGTCGTACCTAAAATCGCGTCTAAATAACAAATAAAAGATCGTCAATTGACCAAAATCGCAGTCTGTGCATCGCATGCTTTTTGTCGATTTAGTCGTTGTGGTGGTCGATCATATGTTCAGTCTTATGTTCTTCTGTCTGCATTCGCGTAAAAGGCATGGTCATTCTAAGGGTCTCACCTTATTCAAACATAAAAATCAGTCTTTTCATGCAAGGTCTATTCTGTCCTAAAAGGTGCATCTAGAAAATTGGTCAAGGTAGAGTTAGAATTGTCATGCATGTCTACCTTCTCCCTGCTATTCCTTCTACCTAATCTTCCCTATCAATCTTACCTTACCATATTCAATCAATTTCAAAAACTTAAATTTTTCAAAATCAATCCTGCATGAACCGTCTTCTATTCTACTCTTTTTCAATAATATTTACTAATCATCATCATACCACCTACTCAAAAAAAAAAATCAAAATTAATTCATCATCTTTTCCTAACAAAAGATAAAAACATGGGGTTCCTTTCAAAAACGAATTTCAAAAATTATAAGCCCAGTCCAAACACCTCCATTCAATCCATTTGCATTCATTCCAGGCCCATATGCATTAGAGTCCATTTTGCATTCATTTAGGCCCATATTGTAATAGCCCATGTTTTTAAAGCGTGTTTTAGGCAAAATTAATTATGTTTATTAGTCTAATTAAGTTTTAATATCAATGAGAGATTATTTGAGAATTATATTATTATATTCTTATTTGTGTTGTGGAAATTTATGAATTAAAAATGTTTTTAAAATTGATAATCTAAAATAAGATTTTTATTTTAAAAAGAAAACCCATTTCCTTCTTGTCTTTCGTGGCATTTGGTGGGGATGCCACAACATTGATTTGTTGTCCAATTTTCACTAAACATTGGCAAAGATAAAAGAAGCCCAAAGCCCCCAATTTTCTTCTCTCACTCTCGGTCCTTCTCCTCCTCCCTTTGTTCTCTCAGCTTCGACCTCCCTATCGGAGCTGCCACCATTCTTTCTCTCTTGTTCTGCCTTATTGCTGATGTGCATGGTGTTGTTGTTGTGCATTGGCGCTATTGGTGGTGGTTCAACCGGCGCTGCAGCCATTGTTGCCGCAACCATTTCCTCTCTCTTCTTCGAGTTCTGTTGGTGTGCTGCAGCTTCGTCGGATTTGCTGCCGGCCCATTCATTCTCAGTCGCTGGAATTCTATCGATGTTGTCGTTCTTGTTAAGCTCTGCCATTTCTTTGGGAAGGTACAATTTTGTAGTTAGTTCTTACTCTTATTTCATCAATTGAAATATGATTCTATATGGATTTAATTATCTAGACTTTCACTGGTATTTGAGCTCTAAATCTTGTGTTGATTAGCAAAATCAATTTCTAAAGATAAAAATTGAATCTTTACTCCTTGGTTAGTACATCGAGATGTGTGTTAAAGCTTTGCAATCCAAGTTTAGATCTTTTGTTAAGTTAGTTTATAAAAATCAGTTTTTAGAATATGAAGAAAGGGGATTAATTAGATTATAGATTTTTTTTTGTTGAGAAGTTTTAGTGTTGATGATGGAATTGGAAATAGGTATATGAGATTTAAGTGAACTAGTATTTATTTAAAAGAATAGTAGTTGAATGAGATAAGTTTGACAATGATTAACAATTATGCTATTGTTGTGAGGTGAATATTGGTGGAATTCAAGTCTCATTAGAGGAGCGACATTATGGATTCTTAGTGATGGAATGTGGATTAAGCGATATTTCAAGATGGGTATAAGGTACACATTGTCCCTCCACCTTATGAACTGAATTACGTTTTGTAAAATTGTATGTTGTATAAAGTTTCATGATTTGCCAATAAGAAACTCGGATTTTGACTTGGACTTGTTATGGCTTTATGATTTTAAGTTCAACTTTGGTTTGGAAGGAATGATTCCTGAGTTATAAGCTTGTTTGATTTCATAAATATGTGGTTTGACGCCAAGTGTTTCGCCTATATAAGGAATAACCTTAATTTCCCCATTTATGGATTGAGATATGTTTACAAGCATTTACTATTAAGTACGATTTCATTCGAATATTTTGAAGTAAGTAAAAGTTGTCCAACAACATTAGCTCATGTGATACTAAGCCAATCATGTTTCAGACTAAAGTATATTTTGGTTTATGAATCTTAATAGTATAAGTGGTTCAGTGACCCACTTTCTAAGATATGATATGGAAGATATGATTGTATTATAAGTACTTAAGTAAGAGTTGTTGGTATATTTCTGAATGTATCTATTAGTAAAATATTATGCGCAATCTCGCCTGCCTTACAAGAAGTAATTGAATTTGATTCGATGAGCATGACAAGCTTATGGAACTCCACTATGTTTTACTATTATTCGTATATATATATATATATATATATATATATATATATATATATATATATATATATATATATATATATATATATATATATATATATATATATATAAAGCATAAAAAGAGTTGATTCATACGAAGTTACTAGAAATTTGAGTATATTGTGATAATCAAGTGTCTTCCGTTTCAAGTATCCTATCTATCAACTTGAGGAATATTGATTTGGCTTTTGGGAATTATGGGTTTAAAAGTTGTGATTATAATACAAGATTTCAGAATATGTCTTATATGAGCTTGGCGTAGTTGGGATTATTTGGGTCATGGAAAGTGTGAAATTGAAGATTTCAAAAGTAAACTATTGTTTGGAGATGTTCGCTATAGTATAAATTATGTTTGTGAAAGATTTAGCTACACGCTTGGAATTTATGATAATTATTCGAGCTAGCAATAAATCCTATGGGAGATTAGATATAGTTTAAATTGGTAAAGTTATAAAGGAAGATTTTGATTCTAACTTAGTAATGAGGAGAAGTTCATACTAAAAGTTAAATTATATTAAGTAGAGGTATGTTTGAGGAAACTTTGAAATTGGGTTCAAAGATTGATAATCTATGCTAAAATGGGTGTAGGATAAATATCCAGTTCGAGGAATTTTCTTTTGGAATATAAGATGGCATGTGAGGAAGATAAGATGGGCAACTAGGGTTGTTATAAAAAGTAAGAGTTTAACATTTGAAGGTTATATTAGGAATATAATAGCTCAGGATAGGAGTAGCAAATGGTGTAATAAAATTATAATATTAAGTTGTGAGTAATACTATATCCGAGTTAGTAATTTTATATTATGAGTATTAAACTAGGCAAAATTGAAAAAGGCAATATATTTTAGTTTCTAAGTGGAAGAGGTAAATAATATAAAAATGGAAGGTCGGGGCGTATAGATCTTGTGGAATGAAGTCTTGTAAACTAGGCATATGATTTAATAATGATAGAAATATAGATATGAGGTTAATTTAGATGTAAGTTTATATAACTGGGATTACAAAGTTCAAACAAGTAATTGAGTCAGGAAAAAGGAATAAGGTTGGGAATATAAACAAGATTTCTGTAATGAGTTGATGGAATAGTAAAACAGTATAATGAAATTATAATTGTGAAGTTGTTAGAAACTCTATCCGTGCTAGGAATATTATACTATGAGTATCAAACTAGGTTAAATTAAAAAGGTTAGATGTTTTATTTTCTAACTAAAGGGTAGAGGGTATGAAAGGATGGCCGGGGGAGTATGTATAGGTTTTGTGCAATTGAGTGTTGGGAACTAGAGATATGAGTTCATAATAATGGAAATGTAGATATATGAGTAATTTGGACATAAATTTATATAGTTGGGATTATAAAGTTCAAAAAGATAGTTGAGACAAGAAAGAGAATAAAGTGAGGACACAAATTATATTTGTGTGACATTAAACTTGAGGTAATAAAGTTTGTTTTCAGATGTTATACTAGTTGAGTTACTAGAAGATCGGAAGCTTAAACATGACGGGTTCAATCATTAAGATGTGGGATTAATAAGTAAGTCGTGTTGGAGGAAGCATCAACTATCATATAAATACAAAGCTCAAGAAGCTATATATTCTTGTGTATCTAAATTACATAAACGGATCCTAAGATGTTGTACGTTGTAAGCTTTGGGTATATATATGATATGTACTTTAAAGACTATGGATATACGCAACTTAGAATTTGATGCTACATTTTAACTTCATGACGGTTATTGGAAAAGGATAACGTTCTACTGAGGTATGACAAGGATATTATAATTCGTGTGATCAACGTAAGTATGAACATTGAGATTTGCTCAGGTTATGAGCTGTGTAGGTTGTGTGATAAGATTTAAGCGAAAGGCGTTTCACAACATAGAATTTCGTAACAAAAGTATAAATTGTATAAGACTTACATTCCAATTTGAGACTTTGATCGGTAAGCTATATTTTGGACCATATTTCTAAAGTCTGAAATTAAGTAATTTTTGTCAAATAGATTTTGTCAAAGCTTGATTTATGTTAAGTTGTCGGAAACTCTAAGTATACTATGTTTATCAAGTAATCCAAGTTTTGTTATGGAGTACCAGAATGCAATTGTGTTATGAGATCTGAGTATATCGCATTTGAAAATAATGAATTTGAATTTCGGAAAATATGAAGTTATAAATTTTGTATTTTGATTCTGTTTCCGTAAGGGGAACAAGCTGCTAGAGCAGTGATGAACAACATTCTGTATTCTGTATATCTGTATTCTGGGGACATGTCCTGAAAAGTCTTGCAAGCAGTACATAACGGAAGAGGGAGACGTCCCTTGTAAAAGTTTAGAGAATTCGCCTGGAAGGCAACTCTATTCGTGTTCTCTTCCCCAGTATAATCTGATTTCTTATGATTTCTGAAAGAAAATAGAATAAGTATTTGAATATGTAAATGGTTTCCTGGAAAGTTAGTTCAAACTTTATTATGGAGGTAATGTTTTACTCGCCCAAGTTTATGGAATTTATTCACTGAGTATAAGAATGATTTGCTAAGAAAATCGTTAAGAACTCATGGAAGGAGTTATCTATGTTATACATAATTGTATTAAAGATATTTATATTTGAAATACAGGAGGGGGAGATATTGTTATGTCATAGAGTATGTCAGACATAATGGATTTTGGGATACCGTATTCGTTTCTATGGAATCCTTGTGAGGTCTCCTTAATTGAATGTGTATATTATTTATCTTGTGAGATACTTTTATTATTATTTAAAACGAGTAATATGAAAAGTTTTTTATAAGTATCTGTTATATTATTCTCTCATTATGATTTCTCTATGTCTTGACTTCTAATATTCGTATGATAATCTTAAATTTGTAAATGCGTTTTAAGCCACCAAAAAGATTTTCTGGTTGGACAGTGTGTACTCAGTTTCACTGATTTTGTTCTTGGAACCTGTCCTATGGTGGGAGCAGTGTTCATTGCTTGCTAGTGATTTTGCAAGTAGTATAAGAACTCCGGGATGGATAGTGGAAATGGACATAAGTGTTATATGAAATGACTTTCGGATGAGCAATGGTGGAGATTATATAGTTTAGCAAAGAAAAGTTTTATGGTAGATTATTACATAGTTGTGGAGACTTGTTTTAGATTAATTCTTTGTATGTACATTTTGGAATGTTATATTGTGGGCCTTGACCTAGGTCCAGGATCATTTTATAAGTTAAGTTTCCGCTGTAAGATAAGTTAATTTGAGGTTTATGAATGATAATTGAGATTTATGAATGTTAAGCATGATTAGCTAGCAGCTTGGAAGTGCGGGCTGTTACACATGTGCATTTCAGTCCATACATTCGCTAGCGTTAAAGTCGATCTTAAGCCCATATAAGTCTAGTTCATATCAAAATCTAGGCCCATTTACATTTTTATGTGAAGTCTAGTCCAAGTCTATTCCTAATCCATTCCAATCTAAGTCTAAGTCTAGTCCAATCAAAATCTTAGGTCCACTTAGGCCCAGTTCCTTCCCTAGGTTTAGTTTGCATTATATGTAAACCCTAGTCAGTCTTCGGACTATAAAAGTCAGTCTTATGACTATAAAATTTCCCTAGGTCTAGTTTGCATTATACGTAAACCCTAGTTAGTGTTCGGACTATAAAAGTCAGTCTTGGGACTATAAATTTTCCCTAGGTCTAGTTTGCATTATATGTAAACCCTAGTCAGTCTTCGGACTATAAAAGTCAGTCTTAGGACTATAAATTTTCCCTAGGTCTAGTTTGCATTATATGTAAACCCTAGTAAGTCTTCGGACTATAAAAGTCAATCTTAGGACTATAAATTTTTCCTAGGTCTAGTTTGCATTATATGTAAACCCTAGTCAGTCTTCGGACTATAAAAGTCAGTCTTAGCACTATAAAACTTCCCTAGGTCTAGTTTGCATTACATGTAAACCCTAGTCAGTCTTCGGACTATAAAAGTTAGTCTTAGGACTATAAAATTTCCCTACGTCTAGTTTGCATTATATAAGTTCAGTCTTAGGACTATAAAATTTCCCTAAGTCTAGTTTACATTATATGTAAACCCTGTCAGTCTACGGACTATAAAAGTCATCCCCTAAATCAAACCACCTTTACTTGTCTACCCTGCTTTGAGTCTAGTCTGCTTATTGTAAGTGCAAAGTCTAGTACTCAGCAAAGTCCAATCATCCAGTCTGCTTGCATAGTCCAGTCTAGTCTAGTCCATGTCTGCATGTGCATTTAGTTAGGCTCATGTATCCATCATGGTCAAGCCCATACTAATCCAAAATCATACCCATCTCCAATCATTTCCTACTTTCATTTCCATTTCCATTCTCCCATTTCTATTTCCATTTCTCATCTCCATTCATCATTTCGAAAACATTATTTCTTAAAATTTACGAGGTCCATCCGATTTCTGTTCAGGACAAGTCGTGAGATTATAACTTGACAACGTCCAATAGAGAGGCAACAAGGTCGACCTACTCCCAGACTCGTCAAGCGCATCCTAACCTTTTTTAGACGAATCCTCTGACTCTTCTGAATCATCATCTGAAATGGGGGACACTAATGAACAACTCAGTGCCATTATGGCTCAACCTACACTGTTGAACTCTCATCTTGAGGAACAAGACAAAGAGATTAAGGCACTGAGAGAGAAACTAACTGAAGAAGAAGAACAGGGCGACACTCCACCACCACCACCACCTCCAATCAAGACTGAGACTGATTTGAGGTTTGAAAAACTCGAGCAATTGATCTAGTCAATTCCTGCACTCGAGAGTCAGGCTGATGGCCATGAAATCATTGATCCTGAACTGAGGGAAAAGCTCCCTAAAAAGGTAACATTGGGTGACCTCCCAAAATTCAAGGGGGTCGACGACCCAGATGATCATCTGAGACCTTTCTTCATCTCTATGGCTCTCGAGGGCATGAGCAAGGACATGTTTGCTTATGTCTTTCCCTTGACCTTGGATGCACATCCATCCAAGTGGTTCAGATCATTGAATTAAACCAAGCTGAATGACTGGGACTACATCAGAGAAGAGTTCCATAAACAATATATATACAATACTCAGCTTCCCATTGGCCTTCGTGAGTTGGAGTTAACTAAACAAAACTCCAACGAAGACTTCGTCACCATCCTTAACAGATGGAGGGAAAAGGCTGCACAAATGACTAACAGGCCATCTCAAGAGGATCAAGTCCGGCTGGTGATCCGTAACTTGCAGCCCAAATATGGGGATCACATCAAATTCCAACCCATAGAGTCTTTCACGAAACTTTATAAGGTAGGCCAACTTATCGAAGAAGAGGTCCAAGCCTTAAAAAGTAAGTGTTACAACAACAACAACTCTTTCTAGAAGAGTAGCAATAACCCTTCCAGCTCCAAAGGTAATGATGTCAACGCCCTAGCTACTGAAAAAGGAGGTTATCAAAAGCCTCATAGAACATTCACTCCATTGGGCATGACTTTAGAAGAAGATTTCGATAGGCTTCATAAAAAAGGAGCAATACGGCCGATCGGTCCTACTCCAGACCCTGCACCTGAAAATAGACACAAGAAGTGGAACCCTAATGCCTATTGCAGGTACCACCAAGGGAATGGACACCCAACATCTGCTTGTTGGGCCTTAAGGAATACTCTGCAGGAGATGGTTGATATTGGTAGACTTCCAATTCCACCGGCATCAAAAGTCAATAACAACAGCAACCCCTTGGGAATTGTCTCAACAGTGCAGGAGGCTTAGTCATTTAACGCTAGTTTTCTAGGTTGAGTCGGAGAGTCCCTCCCCTAGCTCCTTCATTTTTCTGTCGAGTCTATGTCATTTAGGACTTTATTTCTAATAAGCCTTGTTCCATTTAATAAAATAATTGTATTTTCATTTTCATTTTCATTGGCCTTCCATCATTTTATTTATGCTTCTAATTCAATGATGAAACTTAAATCACCTAATGAACTTGACTAATAATAATAAAAATAAAAAGAGATCTGAAATAAAAAAAATAAAAAAAAATGAGAAAAAAGACATACTTTGGATTAGGAGTTTATCCCCTCTTTCCTCTATCATCCATAAACCATCATCTCCATTAGCCAAATAAACCTTCAAAATCAAAGCTCCACACATAACCTTCAAAACTTTCCAAAACCCTAAACCAAACTTGTGTGCAAGCCCTACTACATAAAAAACATCAATGCCAGCAAAAAAAAATAAAATAAAAATCAAAGTGCGAGAAAAAAGCAAAATAAAACGCACAGGAAAAATGCAGAAAAAAAGAAAAAGCCAAAGGCAAAATAAAAAGTCAAGCTAGGGGACTTGCACACAAGTTCTACTCCTCATTCAAATCCTTTAACCCATCAAAACCTAAGCCTATATAATCCAAATCCATGATCCTATGTTCTCCAAACCAATTGAATCTTCATCAAAACCTCAAGCCGTAAACCTTTCAACCTTAACTCCTTTTTCAAGGTATGTCCAAGCCCGCTAGGTTGAAAACCCGAAAGGGCGGCCTAGGCAAAAGTTAGGGCGCAAAAAAAAAATAAAAAAAAAAAATCAGATCCAAAACTACGAATGGTCTGATTCCGCAAAGATACGTAGGAATCCTCATCTCGAGGTCCGACCGTTTCAATAAAGTAAATTAATCAAGGTCTAATGATTTGATTTCTAGAGTTCAGGAGCATATTCTTTCTAGATCCCGACATAGACTCGAGTCTGAACCTAGCCTCTTTAAAGCCTTTTCCCACCTACATTTATATGAGTCATAAATTTAAACATTTTTATTTTTCAATCCAAGCTCTCCTTGTCCCTGAAAGACTCTCTGACAATTCTGTGGTTTCTGGCGATACTTGACTTTGCCTAAATCACTTCCCAAAGAAGAATCCCCAATGATAACTTTCAACACTCAAGACAGATCAAGTATGTTTCAATCAAGGCTCAAGGTACCTAATTCAAGGCGAGCTCACCCAAAGTGGGGGCTTCCTATATGTGGTGGTTCCTCCAAATCAAATCAAACTCCCGAAGAGTTGTAATCTGCGAACCTCGTTTACGGACCCCAATTATTTACTAAAAACGATTTTCAAAAATCATTCTTTGCATTTCCGATCATTCTATCTTTTTACATATCCAGATCATCCTAGCCTTGCAAAACCCTGACCTTGCATTGCATTTCATACATTATAGTCTTGCATAACCCTGACCTTGCATGACGTGTCATCCCTTAGCTTTGCATAACCTTAATTCTTGCATAGCGCCTTGTGCATCCTTCCCAAAGAAGAATCCCCAATGATAACTTTCAACACTCAAGACAGATCAAGTATGTTTCAATCAAGGCTCAAGGTACCTAATTCAAGGCGAGCTCACCCAAAGTGGGGGCTTCCTATATGTGGTGGTTCCTCCAAATCAAATCAAACTCCCGAAGAGTTGTAATCTGCGAACCTCGTTTACGGACCCCAATTATTTACTAAAAACGATTTTCGAAAATCATTCTTTGCATTTCCGATCATTCTATCTTTTTACATATCCAGATCATCCTAGCCTTGCAAAACCCTGACCTCATACATTATAGTCTTGCATAACCCTGACCTTGCATGACGTGTCATCCCTTAGCTTTGCATAACCTTAATTCTTGCATAGCGTCTTTTGCATCCTTAGAGAGTCTAAGTTTGCATTATTTGCATCATTATGTGCATTATTGCGTGAGTTGTTTGCACCTATCTGCTAACATCTTCTTCTGCAGGTAATCATATTGCTTGTAGCTATTATCCTGTATACTAATTTTGTTTTGCAGAGACCGGCGTATATAGATCACTTCTAAACTGCAGAGCGTTTAGGATCGTTCTCCGTCCGACACCGTATACTTTGACTTTCGGTTTCCTGAACCTCAGTCAAAGTGGGGGCTTTTGTAGACACATAATCGTGTCTTCCCATTTAAGGGTCCAATGATGAAACATACCCCGGTATTAGTTGGCGCGACCTAACGAAAAAGCAATCCGAATAACCAATCTAAAATTGTGTTTCGAAATGATATTCTAAAGCCCAATTAATTATTCATGATGATTAATTGTATTTAAAGCCCATAAGAGTCTATTTAAAGTGTTTTAAGAGCCCAATTAAATATTTATTATTTTTATAAATATTTTTATTATCTTTGATAAATATTTTAAATACAAATCAGATTTTTATTCCCTAAAATTCAATCTCTGGATTTTAGCGATAGAAAATTATCTTCAAAGCACGCGTTTAATAAAAAACTGGAATATGCTGGAATATGTGCCAGACGCGGCGGACGCGCTCAGTGCGCCAGGTGCATCCAGCACATTGGCCAGACCACGCCCGGCGCGCCAATGAGCGTCTGACACGTGGGTTTGTGACTCACACAGAGTCCTGCGCCTGGCGCAAACCTTGTGTGAGACGCACATTTATTATTATCTTTTTAAATACGCGTATACACATGTACGAGTTTGATTGGGCTGGTCGCGTCAAGCACACCAATGTGCGCCTGACGCTTGGACGTGCGCTTGACACGTAGGCCTGCACCAGGTGATGTTTGGCGCGTGAGGCGCACGTTCCTTTTTCCCGAATTACGGACGGCTTTTCAATTTATTATTTCACGAACACAAAAATTCTCGAATACTTACGAATTAAATTACGAACACTCAAACACAAATACTTCAATTACTTTTCCAGTTTCTGATCATACTACGTTCTTGGTTCCACAATTGCTCCGCCTAAAGATCGTTGCACCCTTCAACCTAAGCCGCATAGGTATAGTTCCTGATGATCCTTGAATAATTCAATTATATTCACCGCCTTGAAGTTACTAACGATTTATTTCATGATGTAGATCTTTAATTGATAATCGTTCTACTGTATATTCTAATCTTTCCTTCTTTTTATTTATTTTCATACATTGTTATATACTTGCCTGATTGTTTTATTTATATTATTGTGATTGTCTTGCATGTTTTTTATCACCCACATGTTATTATTGCTAAACAAGACCTAAAGAATTGTTCAAACTAATTCAGATAATTTGGACAACCAGCTAGGTACCTTGTAATATTACTGCTTAATAACATATCACTAAAAAATAGTCTTTTTATGTGTTTCCTGAACCAACCTAGACTAAATTATTTTTAGGGTGCATGAAAATATTACTTGATTATTCTTTGGCATAAAATTTGTTGTGAATCGATATTTAGTAGAGGCGAGCAATGGACGAACTTGGTTCATTATAACCATATTCGTACCCTCACCCCCGAACTCAATCTTTGGTTCATTTTGACCATCTATGGAGTTAGGACGGGGAAATTTACATTGGATAAGTCCCTAATTTGTCCCTACGATTTCCCATATCCAATTAGATTTATGAGTCTTCCTTTAAAGACTTGTTGGCGACTTCAAAATAATTTTCAATACAAAACCTTTACAATGAAGTAGTAAAATACGCACTCATACCGCGTAGGTGAAATAAAAACACGCCTACAATTACTATTATCATTGCATATAATAATAAATAGTATTAATATACTTATTGAATATAAATGGAAACTTTAAGAATACGGAGTATTATAGTACTACACTTGTGACTAGGTACCCAATTCTGAAACCTATTCCAATAGGTACCTAATGTTTGGTGTAGACGTGTTTTTATTGCCTACGCAGGATAAGCGCGTATTTGACTACCTTATTATAAAGGTTTTGTTTTGAATTGAAGCAGTCGTCAACAAGTCTTTACAGGAAGACTCATGAACCTAATTGGATATTAAAAATTCGTAGGGACAACTTAGGGACTTATCCAATGTAGATTTTTCCGTCATGACTCCATGAATGGTCATTGAACCAAAGATTGAGTTTGGGGGGTGAGGGTATTGTAGATACAAAATCATGTCTCCCTATTAAGTACCCAATGATGAAACATATCGTTGTCCTAATTGGTCCGGTCCAAAGGAAGAGCAATCAAACAAGCTAAGCCCAAAAGCATTTCGAAAATATAAAGTCTATTTATTAAATCCTAGCCCTATTTTAAAGGCCAAATTAATTATTCTTGATAATTAATTGTATTTTTAATTTTTGAATATTAATTATTCTTGATAACTAATATTTAAAGGATATTTCAAAAATCATATTTTTATTCCTGAAGATAGTTGATTTCGGATTTCAAAGAATATTTTACCAAAGGATAAAAAGGAATCTTAAAACAATCAAAAAACCGGCCAGAAAGCAAGTGCGGGTGACGCACAGGTTGTGCGCCAAGCACACAATTTTTCCTCATCTTTCTACTCCGTATTCGGTTTCCGTTGCCTATAAATATCTCATTTCTTCGAACAATTTTTGACAATGCTTTCCTACGACTTCTACACATACTCTCCTATACTTAAACACATTCAGATACACAAATTCACATTCAAACACATTCATACCTTCGAATTTCTTATTTTAAGCTTCAAGATTGCTCATCCTGCTGACCATAATACAAGACCCAGGAGACAAAGGTATAATTCCTTAGGGTCAATTCCAATTTAATTTCTTTTTTACTAACAATTTACTTGTCACAATGTAGCTTTCAAAGGAATTCACACGTTCTTGTACATTCTTCTCAAAACCTTTTCTTTTATATTTCTTCTATCCATTATTAATTGATTATTCATATGCATGCATGCTATATGATTTAATGCTTTCATCACCTCACATGATTATTCTTGGTAATCAAAGACCTAAAGAATTATTCTAATATTAAATTCAGATAATTGGACAACTTGTTAGGTACCCAGTGATATGATTGCTATATAATAACATGTCACCAAAAATTAGTTTGTTGTTTGTTTAATGAACCGACATAGATTAATTATAAATTGCATTAAAACGTTGCTTGGTTATTTAATTGCATAAATCTTGACATGAATCGATATTAAATAGAGGCCAGCAATGGGTGAATTTGATTCCTAATCTTATTGTACCCTCACCCCTGAACTCTATATTTGGTTCATTGATCATTCATGGAGTCATGATAGGGAAATCGACATTGGATAAGTCCCAAAGATATCCCAAGGTTTTCCAATATCTAATTAGGTTTATGAGTCTTCCTTTAAAGATTTGTTGGCGATTTCAAAAATATTTTTCAATAAAACCTTTACAATGAGGTAGTTACATACGCGCTCATCCCGCATAGGCAATAAAATCAAGCCTACAGGTACGAATAAGATCTGGAATCAAATTCGCCCATTGATGGCCTTTAGTTAATAGTGATTCATGTTAAAAATATTACAAATGAACAATCAAGCAATATATTAATGCAATCTAAAATTAATCTATGTCAGTTCATTAAACACGCAAAAGACTAATTTTTGGGTGACATGTTATTTAAGCAATCAAATTACTGGGAACCTAATCCAATTGTCCAAATTATCTGAATTTAGCATTGGAACATTTATTTAGGCATTTGATTAACAAAAATAAACATGTGAGGTGATGAAAGCATTAAATCATACAATCATGCATATGCATATGAATAACATATAGAAAAGGAATAAAAAAGATTTGAGATAAGAGAAGTATATACATAACAGGCTAATTCCTTCATGATCTACATTGTGACAAGTAAATTGTTAGTAACAAAAGAATTAAATTGGAATTGACCCTCGAGAATAATACCAATGTCGCCTGGGTCTTGCGTAACGATCTGCATGATGAGCAATCATGAAGCTTCAATGCAAATTAATGGAGTTTGAATGTATATTAATGTGTTTGAATGAGTTTTGTAAGTGTTTGTATGTGTTGAATGTGTATTATAAAGTGTATGAAGGCGTGGGAAAATTGTTCGAATAATCAAAGGTATTTATAGGTAAAGGAAACCGAAAACGACGTGAAGAGGATAAGAAGAAATTGTGCGCTTGGCGTGCAATCATGCGTGTCGCGCACGGCTCGTGCGACCAGCACACTAGCTTCACGTTTTTGAAATTTGTGTACGGCATTGATGTTGCGCGCGCGCAACACGTTGCGTTAGACGTAACCTTGATCTACCCGGTTTTTTATCGCTGTAAGATTCTTTTTTAGCTTTTGATGAAATTTATCCTTTGAAATCCGAAATCAGCTATCTAGGAATAAAAAATTTTGATTTTCGAAATATCCTTTTAAAATTAATTATCGAGAATAATAAATATTAAAATATTAGAAATACAATTAATTAACAGGAATAATTAATTGGGCCTTTAAAATTGGGCTTGGATTTGATAAATAAACTTTATATTTTCGAAACGCTTTTGGGCTTAGCTTGTTCGATTGCACTACCTTTGGACCGGACCAATTAGGACAATGGTATTTCATCATCGCTTACTCAATGGGGAGCAATTTTGTGTCTACATTTGGTGGTATTAACTGGATACGGGTCTAGAATCAAATACCCGATATATTTGCTAGCCCCTAATTCTATGTACTAAATAACCCAATTTGGTGTTGTTCGTTATTTAAATTACAATATTTTCCATATTTTGTTTATTAGAGCCAGTGTTATGGGCGAATCCGGGCTCATGGCCTGCTCTGCACCTTCATACCCCAAATCTAGAGCTGGTTATTGGGCGGGTCGGGTAAGGGTCGGTGCGGGTCGGGTCATAAAGGGTAAGGGGTCACTAGCAGGTCGCAAGTCGATAATGGGCGGGTCGACAACGGGTTAAGAAAAATAATGAACGGAGAGTGACAAAAGTGAGTATAATTGAATAGGATTCCATACATGTAATTATTTTTACAATATCTAATATATTTTTTAAAATTATTGGTATATTTTATCGTTCCTTTAATGGCCCTGTCCAATAATGTCCCTGTCAATTAAAGCTCTGTCCAATAAAAGCCCTATAAATTTGACCATAACCTTTTAGTCATTGGGCTACCCTGTCCAATAACCTGGTCTACCCAAATCAACTATTTGGTTTAAGATCAATGGAGGAGTTAAGTATATAATAGGGTACTAAACTTTCACTTTTATTTCAGTTAGGGTACTCAACTTTAAATAGTTTTAGTTTGGTACTCAAAATTGACACACGTTTGTTAGATACTGAACTTTGATAACTTACCGTTGTCAGCAAAAAAAAAAGGAAAAATATGACATGGCATTAGTTATAAATTTTGCAAGCTTTTTTCTCTCTCCTCTAATTCCTCTCCCCTCTATTCTCTCTCCCCCCGCTTCAACTCCTGTGCTCATTCACTCACCCCAACCTCCTTCCTCCCTGCCGGCCGCTGCACATTCCTTTCCGCCGACCACCACAAAGCACACGAAACAAGTCAAAGGACGGTAAGAATGTAATGTCTGATTCCAACTTTCTCTCCTCCACTTCCACCTTAACTGCGTCATCATCTTCATCATGTTCATCAATTTCAGTTTCTCTCTCCTCTTTATGTTATCTAGTTATCTTCTTCGTGGTCATCATCTTCATCTTCTTCGTCGTCATCTTCAGTAAGAAGAGCGAATTTCAGTTTCTCTCTCCTCTTTATGATTATCTTCTTCGTGATATAAGGCTCCTAGTTTATGTCTACATGCCTAATGGAAACTTGGCTACACTTCTTCAAGAAGCATCACACCATCATGGGCATGTTTTAAATTGGCCTATGAGGAACTTGATAGCTCTTGGGATTGCACGAGGGATTGCATTATTACATTCCTTAGAAATGGTTCATGGTGATATAAAGCCTCAAAATGTGTTACTTGATGCTGATTTTGAAGCACACTTATGAGAATTTGGACTAGATAGGTTGACAATTACAACACCAATTGAAGCCTCAACATCAACTGATTGTCCATACTCCTGCACTCTTCTCCCATACAAGGTTCCCTCTTGCACTTCAAAGATTGGTGGGTGGGAAGCCTCAACATCAACTGATTGAAACCAGTTGCAATTCAAAGATTTCAAACCTCAATATTAATTTTAATTTTTCATTTCCCCTTTTCCGAAACATGAAACCATATGGGTACATCACCATTTTCATCTAATTGATTAGCAAAAGTATTAAACACATAAATTCTAAGAGTTTTTTTAACACAGCAAGACTTTTTAACAGACTCCTCAATTTCAATTTTCTTCCTACCAAGTGCAGAATAACCCTTGGCTTCCAATTCTACCAACTGAGTATAAAGTGCACTTTCCGGCAAAAGGGCAGCAACTTTTTCCAGCAATTTCTTGTCATAACTCTTCCTTTTCTTCCGTCGAGATGCCGGGGCGAGCTCCATTGTCTTGGAAGGCATGCCACCGGCCATACCGGAAGAACTTTGCAGCTTATTCGGGTGTTTGTCGTGACCTTTCCTGGTGTTTGAGCCACCCGTCGGAGATGGCGCATAGGGAATGGGGGTGGTTACTGGTTACTTGGATTGAAGGACAGGGTTGGGTGGGTTGAACCATTGACGGAGGTTGAGTTTCAGAAACGGTGAAATTTATGGGCACACAAAGTGTTTGTTGATTAGTTTGTGAGAGAAATTGGGTTTTTGGTGTTGGTTGTGAAGATTAAGATTAGTGGTGTCAAGTGTGTGTAAGAGGAGTTTTCTGGGATGAATTTGCCCAGAATTTTTGGAATTTACTCGAAATTGTTCCTCGTACCATTCGAAACTTAAAACCATATGGGGAAATGGAAAAATTATGTAGTGAATAACTGCCACATTTGTAATTAATGCCATGTCATATTTTTCCTTTTTTTTGTGCTGATAACTGTAAGTTATTAAAGTTCAGTACCTAAACTAACATCTGTAAGAAAGGAGTACCCAAAACTAAAACATTTTAAAGTTGAGTACTCTAACTGAAACAAGAGTGAAAGACCAGAAGTAATTAGAGTCTCTCCCGTGCTCTGCTAGGGTTTGAGTGTTCTACTTGACGTTTCAAGCGTTGTGACCCTCATTGGGGGTGGATTAGAGCCCCTTGGCTGATGATCTTATTCAACGTTGCTCGAATTTGACAATTAAGGAGGAAGAGGATGAAACAGTAACCCTTACTGGCGATGCGAACGATACCATTAATCATGATATCTCACTCTCGATTGTTGGTAAGGTATTAACGGAGCGTCCCTATAATTTTGATGCTTTCAAAAGAACCATGAATCAGATATGGGTTGTTTCTAAAGGTGCGATTTTTCGACCTATTGAGAATAGTCTGTTTGTTGTTCAATTTGCTCATGTACGTGATAGGGCGAAGGTCCTGGATGGCAGCCCTTTGACTTTTGATCATAACTTGGTACTGATGTCGGGGATAAAGGGGAGTGTGCAACCTTCTAACATCAAGTTAACTCATTGCCCATTCTAGATTCGTATATATAATCTGCCTCTTGATAGTAGGTCTGTGACACATGTGCATACCATTGCTAGTGCACTGGGCGAGGTTTTGGAGATTGAAAGTGATGATGTTTCCTGGGATAAATCGGTAAGAGTTAGGGTTAGGCTAGATATTACAAAACCGCTTCGCACACTTCAACGTATTAGAAACAAGGAAAGGGGGATTTCTCTTGTTGAATTCAAGTACGAGAGACTCCCAACGTTTTGTTATGCTTGTAGCCTAATTGATCATATAGAGAAGGATTGCGAGCGGGTTCCGGAAGTAGATCGGGGTACGGAGAAGCAGTGGGGAGTGTGGCTTCACGCTTCTCCATGAAGAGGGAGGATAAAGATGAGGAGGAAGCAAAAAAATTTATGAAGTGTTGTAGTGCACTGAAATTTAGAGTTGACAGGGAGGTAATTCCTACAGCTGGTGTAAAGGAGAAGGAGGTTGTGCCTCATGTTCAAGAGGTAATTAATGCTCATAGTAATGTGGTCAACAAAGGTGAAGCTCCTCAGGGGCAAGATTTTAATAATACAGTCATTGTGCCAATAGAGGTGGAAAGTGGTGAAAAAGAGTGCGCAAGGGAGCCTGGGGGAAGTTTCTCAAAGTGCGAGAGGGAGACGGGTGATGTGCTAGGTGGTGCTGTTGTTAATTAGGTGCATGGACAGGAGATGGTAGAGGAGAGGAGCAATGAAGGGGTTCGAGATAGTAGAGATGTTCGTAAGGAGGGTGAGACTGGGCTTGTGCATGTTAACCATGACCTGAACTGTTCTATAGGGCAGCATTCACCTAAAGGAAAGAAGCGGCGTAGGATATGTAGACACCAAATTTTAAACCCCTTTTTCGGGTAAATAATGATTTTGAAAAGAAATAAAAATAACGAAAACCGTCATGGTTCGTGGAGCGTGCGCTCCGTCAAATGCGTGTTTCCCCCCGGAGCGCGAGTTTCATTTCGTCGTATGGTTTTCCATCTTTGCGTATTAGTCATGCAGTTTCGGCTTAGAAATAAAATTTTCCGTGAGTCGTAGTCAATAATTACAACCACCGTTTTAATAAAATTATTCGTAGTATAATCATGCTCGTCTTTACTAATTTGACGAGTTTTCGTTAATTGTCTTAAGTTAGTGTTTCGAAAAAATAGAAAAAAAACGAGTAGCAATTAGGCGCCGGAATTTTAATCGTCACCCAAAACCGGTAATAATCAGTTTTGTTGATGGTCAAGTCATTGTTCATTGGATAAAGGATAAGAATATATTCTTTAACTATTAATCACATCCTTTATCCATTAGTTAGGGAATATGAATCATGAAAAGGAGTGAGAATAAGAATCAAATCTCATGTGTAAGAGGCAAGAATCCGGATTTTTCCACCGAATTCGAGTTGTGCGCCAGGCACACAACCATGCGCCAGACGCATGATTGTACGCCTAGCGTACAACAGCATCCAGCGCCAGACGCAGGGCCTTGCGCCTAGTGCATGGAGCTGTGCCTAGCGCAGGCTACTGCGTTTGGCGCAGTGATCTGATCAGTTTTGTTTTGCACGTTTTTCGATGCATTTTTTTTACGTATTAGGGTGTTTAGGGAAGAATATTTTCTGAAAATCTGATTTTGCTACATTGATGAGAAAATCCAAAAAGAATAAGAATATTTGTGTTTCCAAAGAGATTTGATGATGCCATTAGGGTGAGGTCATTAGAGTGAGGTCATTAGGGTGATTAAGGATGAGAAAAATCAGATTTTTTGGGTTCAAAATCTGATTTTCTACTTCTTTGAAACCCTAGTTCATTTTCCTCATTTCTCTATAAATACCCTCCTTTTTTTACTTCAAAACCAAGTTGAAAAAAACTCAACTTAATTTCACTACTTCTCTCAATACTCCTCTCATCTTCTCTACTACTTCCTTTCTCTAAAAAATTTCATTCAAGAAAAAGAAAGTAAAAGTTAGGAAAATAATTAGTAAGTAAAGAAGTTCATCAAAAGAAAAAAACACAAAAAGAGTTTAAGTTAGTAATTAAGTGGATTTAGAAACTCACTTGGAAATTAAGAAAATCACAAAAAAATGTAGAAAAATTTGCAAAGTTGAAGGTTTTATTATTTCTTTGATTATCTCCTCAATCATCTACTAACTCTCTCTTTGTTTCTTCTTATCATTTTTTAATTTTTGGAGTATTTTGGGTATAAGGAAGTCCTAATAGGTTCCCAACCTTAAATCACCCCACCTAGAATAGTCAACTCTAATGGGGAGACTCTTAGGAAACAATGTGATTATGTGATTTTCCTTAATCAAGTTGTTGTTCATCACCAAAAAAATGTTTTCATAAAAAAATTCAAGACAAATTGTGCATAAACATCTCCATAAAAAGAAAATGTGATGCTGTAATTATAATCAGTTTTAATTTCGTACTACATTTCATTTTTCGACCGTATTATCAGAATATTTTGTAGGATTTAATATTTTTCCTATGACGTGCAAGATGTTTTCAGCAACTCGGCTTTGGAATTTCTAAAAAAAAAATTTTGTGTAAATAATTAAAAATCATATAGTTTTGTTGTGCAAAACTGATTTTGTTCAGTACCACCTAAGCTTGTTCTGTCAATAAAGTTTAAAATAAAATCATTTAGATAAAACTAAAAACATCAAGTTTGAAGAAAACATCAGTAGCTTTTCAAAAATATAAAAATCATGTTCATATGAATTTTATACAATTTTACATTATTTTTACAAAACCGTTCATGTAAATCACTAAATTGCAGAAAACTGATTTTCTTTTCAGTTAAGAAAATAAATAAAAAAGGGTCATAAATGTGTCTAATTCAAGTGTCTAGAATGTTCATACCAAAATTCACTTCAAACTAAGTTCATTAAGTTGGACTTCAAAGAACAAATTTAATAACGGTCCTGTTTTGACCAGTTTGAGTATAAAATTTATCATAATTCAACTTGTCACTAAAAGCTTAAAAAATTTTGACACAACATAAAAAACTAACTGACCTATCCATAGGTATATCACATGCTCAGTTTAACACTTTGTGCAGAAAGTTGTGATTTTGTAAGTTAGTACAAGAATAAAAGTACAATCTGGAAAATGAAATAAAGTGATTAACTCAACTTTCATAAAAAAAAAAAAATTCTTCATACGAAAATGTGAATTAAAATCATAAAATTTTTAAGTTTCTCTTAAAATGACTCATTTTATCATGTAAATAAAAAATCAATAAAAATTGTCATAAAAAATCAAAATCAAAGAGGTTAATTAATCTTTAACTTTTGCAAATTCACAAATAAACATGAATTTCAAAGCCCATTCAAGGAGTTGAAGATAAAGGAGCATCATGGTGAAGATCAAGATTGAAGACTTTGTATAGATCATAGATTTTGTACATTTTGTTGTAATAATAACTTTTTGTAAATAGTTATTACATCACTCATTAATAAAAACATGAAGATGTTTATGCATAATTTTCATAAATAATTCCACAACTCTTTTTTAATAAAATGAGCAACCAATGTTTTGCATGTTGGGCCAATATGTCAATGTATATGAATTAAATGACCCAATCTCAATTAAGAGGAAAAATTGCAAATCTAACTAAGTTAAATTGTATGATGATCCATCTTACATTTTAAAAATGTGTTCTCCATATTCAAATGGATTAATCATATAATTTGACATAATTAGATTGGTAATTATGATCTCCTAATTGATTTTAGGCCGTTTCACGTGTCTCGCTTTAAATGGCCAAATTCCAATTAGCCAAACACAATCTCCAAATTTGATCTCAAATTGATCATTTCTCTTTAAATGACTTAATAATCTTCAATCAAGATTATTTCTCAAAAGCCTTCAAATTAGAAAGCAAACTTCCAAGACATCTTGAAAATCATAAACGTAATCACTAATTAAGGTGGTTATTTCAATCCTCGATTAATCGCTAATTAGAGCGGTTAACTTAAACTTTTCATTCAATCACTAATTAGGGTGATTAGCTTAACCTTTCATCATATTTAATCACTAATTAGAGTGATTATCTTAAACCTTGGTTGATCACTAATTAAGGAAATTAACTTAACCCTCTTTATTTAATCACTAATTAGAGTGATTATCTTAAACCTTAATAATCGTTAATTAGGACGATTATTCTTCTTATTTCATCACTAATTAGAGTGATTATCTTAAACCTTAATAATCGTTAATTAGGACGATTATTTTTCTCATTTAATCACTAATTGGAGTGATTATCCTGAACCTTAAATAATCATTAATTAAGGTGATTACTTCCTAACCTTCATTATTAATCACTAATCAAGGTGATTATCTTTCCTCTTAAGTTTAGTCACTAATTAGGGTGATTATCTTAACCTTTATTTTTAATCACTAATTGAGGTGGTTATCTTAATCCTTCATATTTAATCACTAATTAAGGTGGTTATCTTAATCTCATTTCAATCACTAATTGGAGTGATTACATTATTCCTAATAGATTTGTTTAATTCTAAAGGTGAGTTATTCATAATCTGTTTCCTTTTCTTCCCCCAATGGAGTTGGCCATTTAGGGTGAGACATAAGATCGAACTACGATGGTTTTGATCCATGAGTGGATTCCAATCCCGCAATGATTGGTACGTAGTGCAACTTCAGTGCTCAAACCTACCATGTACAAATGATATATTGGTCCTAAATAAAAATGATTGATGTGTATATGTGCAAACTATGTGATTTGTCTTACTTTTGAATAGCCATGATTACTTTAAAATGGAAAATAACGCATTTAGTAAGAGCCCATTCTGTAGAACGGAAGAGGAGACGAGTTCCAGACGTTCGCACCTCTTAACCTAAACCCCGAACCCTATCTCATGGTATGAAAGACCAATTTTCAAAAAAAAACCTTATCCATATGAAGTCATCATCGTTTTAAATGAAATAAATCTGTCCCTATTCAGATATTAATAGGGTGGCGTTCAAAGTTTTGTAAAACTCATAGTTCAATGAGAGACTTTCGTATGATTCAGACCGTTAATTAAGACAGTCAAAAATCGGATACCATAGGCTGGCGACTTCACTGGGGACATTACTTCCACTTGAAGTATAAGAGGTTTAAATCTGAGCACTGTGTTATTTTCCATATGTATATATAATAAAAAAGTTAATCATGGCTATTCACAATTTAATTTTTGTATATAGCATGCTTATGTGAAAATTACGTGTGCTTGGTAGTTTATCGATCCATACACGTGCACTCTTTTTAACCATTTTCTTACTAGGTCTGATACCTCTGTCTATTGGCAAGGGTCATAATTTTAGAATGACAAATTAATGAATTAAGGGCGTAAAACCGGCATCCGCGAGCTATTGCGACCTGCTCCGTCAGGAGCGTCCACCCTCGATGGACACAATGGAAGTGACTCGAGGCCACTTTAACATAATCTCTCCCTAAATGAATAACCTTTTAGTTGACTTTTAGGACACAAGGATCAATGCACAAATGTCCTTTATTTATTTCAGTTATTGAATAATGTGAAAAAATTTCAAAATTTCCTCAGTCCGTTTTCAGTCGGTCAATATTTTAGTAATCATTAACTGTAGTTGAATTGCTGCCGAAATGATTATTAAAATATTAAGAGTATTCTTGTTTATTTATCACAAGTGTCATGTAGAAAACAAATGTGTGTGCTCACCCATTTTCAAAAAAAAAACTCACATTTACTTCAAAATTCTTTTCATTCAAATTGATTTTTCCAAAAATAAAATTGATTTTTAAAAAAAAATCATGTTTTGAAGATATAATCCCAAAAAAAATAAAAAATTTGAAAAATGAAAAATGAAAAGGAGTCATAATCACGAGTTCAAAAACGTGTAATGTTTAGGAATTAGAATGTAATTAAAACATATAATCTAAAACACGAGAAGTCTAGACTAAAAATAAAATAAAATTTTTTGTCATAAGGGATAATTGTTCTAAAAAAGAAAAAGATAAAAAAAATTGTGTGAAAAAGGGATAATTGTTTTCGAAAAAAAAAAAGATTCTCCCATTTCCTGCTAAAAAAACAACATATAAAGAAAAATTCATCAGTCATTGACTAACATTGTTAGTGTGTACATTTCAGGTACTTCACATCCAAAAAAAAAAAAGGAAAACTAAAACTTGCATCATTTCACAATGTCTGATTCCGGAAAGCAAATTCAGACTAAAGCTTCAGCAAAGGGCAAAGGTCGTTGGAGGTCTATTTAATCAAATTTATGCAAACATGGAAGAATCTCTAGGAACCATGTACAGTCATCTGAAAAGACAGGGTCTTCTAGAAGCGAAGCATCACTGTTACACTTTGCCACCGTCAGGAGTTAACATGGGATTATACTGCAACTTTTGCCATCAGTATGGACACGAAATAGACTGGTGTGTTGACCTTCGGCATGCCATCCACTAGCTAATAGAATATGGAAAAATTCTCATTCCTCCATCATGGATGCCCTCAATTGTGTCCTTCACTAAGGCTGATTTTCCCAAGGAACTGGATCCTCATTAAGCTTTATACATCACGTTGAAATGCAATGGGCGAGAATTGACCAATGTACTAATAGATGATGGATCGGCACTTAATGTTTTCCCCAAAGGAACGCTCTATGAGTTGGGGTATAACAACACATTATTAAGCCCTATTGATACATTATTGGGAGCATACGACAATTCTTCAGGGAGGGCTATAGGGACGATCAATCTTCAACTGAGGTATAAAGATTGGATTTGTGATGCGGATTTCACGGTCGTCGAAGCTTTAACCTCATTCTCTTTGTTGTTGGGGAGACCATAGCTCCATGCGAACAAAGTTGTTGCCCCTCCTGCACACCGAAAACTCAAATGCCCAACAACCTCGGGAACGATAACCTTCCATGGGAATCCGACACGACCAAGAAGTATTATCCCGGCACCGCCAACTGTAGAAGATGAAACTGATCCTCAGGATGGTTCTCTCAACCCTTGCATGCTAGGGAGTAATGTTCCTTCAGTACCCTAGGGATCCAGTACAGAAACTGTTTACAACATCCCGATGACCATTGATCAGCTCATCGCCTACACCGACATTTGTTGTGCCCAGAATATGCCAGTAGGACCTCTCAACACATATCAGGCTGAAACCACTATGGTCATAACTTTCTCTGATAAAGATCTGCTTGATAACCCCACTCATAACAGCGCCTTGTACATCGTTGTCGATCACAGTGCCAAACACATAAAAGGGGTAATGGTTGATAATGGAGCCTCCACCAATATCAGTCCTCTCGGTACCCTCAATTGGTTCGGGTGTCCTCTTCCACAAGGGGAAGCCTCCATAGGAACCATAGTTGTAAAAATTATGTAAAATTATATAAAATTCATATGAATATGATTTTTACATTTTTGAAAAGCTACTGATGTTTTCTTCAAACTTGATGTTTTAGTTTTATCTAAATGATTTTATTTTAATCTTTATTCACAGAACAAGCTTAGGTGGTACAGGACAAAATCAGTTTTGCACAACAAAGTTGTATGATTTTTAATTATTTCCACAAAATTCGTTTTTTATAAATTCCAAAGCCCAATGACTGAAAACATCTTGCACTTCATAGGAAAAATATTAAATCCTACAAACTATTCTGATAATACAGACGAAAAATGAAATGAAGTACGAAATTAAAACTGATTATAATTACAGCATCACATTTTCTTTTTTTATGGAGATGTTTATGCACAACTTATCTTGAATTTTTTTATGAAAACATTTTTAGTGATGAATAACAACTTGATTAAGGAAAAATCACATAATCACATTGTTTCATAAGAGTCACCCCATTAGAGGTGACTATTCTAGGTGGGGTGATTTAAGGTTGGGAACATATTAGGACTTCCACATACCCAAATCACTCTAAAAATTAAAGAAATGATAAGAAGAGAACAAGAAAGAAGTTAGTAGATGATTAAAAAGGTAATAAAAAATAAACAAGAGTTTCCACTTTACCTTGCTAGCTCAATGATGCACTTCCTTTTTTGCAAATTTTTCTACCTTTTTATGTGATTTTCTTAATTTCTGAGTGAGTTTCTAAATCCACTTAATTACTAACTTAAACTATTTTTTGTGTTTTTTTCTTCTTTTGATGAACTTCTTTACTTACTAATTATCTTACTAACTTTTACTTTCTTTTCTTAAGTGTGATTTCTTTAGAGGAATTGAGTAGAGAAGATGAGAGAAGTAGTGAAATTAAGTAGAACTATTATCAACTTCTTACTTACTAATTAAGACTCTTGCTTAGATGAAAAAATTAAGGAGGAGAAGAGTAGTAGAGAGAGAAGTTGTGAAGTTGAATTGTGATTTTTTCAACTTGGTTTTGAATTGAAAAGAGGAGGGTATTTATAGAGAAATGAGGGAGGTGAACTAGGGTTTCAAAGAGGGAGAAAATCAGATTTTGCACCCAAAAAAATCTGATTTTGACATCACTCTAATGACCTCACCCTAATGACATCATCAAATCTCTTTGGAAACACAAATATTCTTATTCTTTTTGGATTTTCTCATTAATGAGGCAAAATCAGATTTTCAGAAAATATTCTTCCTTAAACATCCTAATACGTAAAAAAAATTCATCGAAAAACATGCAAAACAAAACTGATCAGAACGCTGCGCCTAACGCAGCAAGCTGCGCTAGGCACAGCGCCTTGCACTAGGCGCAAGGCTCTGCGTCGGGCGCAAGGCTCTGCGTCAGGCGCAGAGGATGCTTGTGCACTAGGCGCACAATCATGCGTGTGCTTCGTGCACACTTGATTCTTCCAGAAAAAATCCGGATTTTCCCCCTCTTATACATGGGATTTGATTCTTATTCTCACATCTTTTCATGATTCTTATTCTCTAACTAATGGATAAAGGATGTGTTTAGTGGATAAAGAATATATTCTTATTCTTTATCCAATGAACAATGACTTGACCATCAAGAAAATTGACTAATGCCGGTTTTGGGATACGACTAAAATCCCGACGCCTAATCGCGACTCGTTTTTCATTTTTCCGAAAAACTAACTTAAGACAATTAACGAAAACTCATCAAATTAATAAAGACGAGCATGATTATACTACGAATCATTTTATTAAAACGGTAGTTGTAGTTATTGACTACGACTCACGAAAATTATACTTCTAAGCCGAAACTGCATGACTAATACGCAAAAATGGAAAATCGTGCGATGGAATGAAACTCGCGCTCTGGGGCGCGCGCTCCACGTTGCATGGCGATTTTTGTTATTTTTATTTCTTTTCAAAATCTTTATTTATCCGAAAAAGGGGTTCGAAATTTGGTGTCTACAGAATGCCCCACATTGGTCGAATTTTGGAGAAAATGATGGCCAATGTTTGAAAAGACACAAAATTTTGACAGAAAATTTCTTTTGAGATAACATATTCTCCACCGAAAATAGTTATCATCAGTGTTATAATTCACGTTGCTTTCTGTAGAAAATCCCCATTAATTTTCTAAAAAAAATTTTAAATGCGACTTTATTGTCGTCTTAGATAGAAAATCCCAATTTATTTTCTAAACACTTGAAAATGCGACTTTATTGTCTTCTTAACTAGAAAATCCATATCAATTTTCTAAAATTTGAACATGCGACTTTATTGTCGTCTTAGATAGAAAATCTCAATTAAATTCCTAAATTTTTGAAAATGCGACTTTATCGTCGTCTTAACGAGAAAATTCCGATTAATTTTCTAAAATTTGAAAATGCGACTTTATTGTCGTCTTAGATAGAAAATCTCCATTAATTTTCTAAATTTTTGAAAATGCGACATTATCGTCGTCTTAACTAGAAAATTCCGATTAATTTTCTAAAATTTGAAAATGCGACTTTATTGTCGTCTTAGATAGAAAATCCCAATTAATTTCCTAAAACTTAGAAAATGCTACTTTATCGTCGTCTTATCTAATTTTCTAAAATTGAAAATACGACTTTATTGTCGTCTTGTTTAGTCTTATGAATTTGTCTTTTGTTAATGTGAGAAATTCCGACAATTAACAGATTGACTCTCTTCTTTTTTTACAGTTTTTCATGGCCTTGATGACAAGCAAATTGCCAAATTACCATCACTTACTTTTTATGACTCCATATGTTATCATGTCGTCTTAAATTAGGACATTGTCAGGTCATGTCACCTTAGAGTGATGCATTGTTAAGTCATGTCACCTTAAAGGGTTGACCAAAGGTTATTACCCTCTAGATAACTATGGTGGACCAAATCATCATGTGGCAAAAAAATTTATCTGTTTTTCCCGAAATCTTTCAGAAAATTTTTCATGCATAATGCTTATTCGCTTTATTGGAAAATGATGATCACTATATAAAATAGATTGATCATGGTCATTATTTTGGATGATTATTAGGAAAGGATTGTATCAACGTTCTTGATTCATCATTGACACTGTTTTTTTTTGGGTAATTCTCTCTGGTAGCCCTGTACTATTGTTTTTTCTCTTTGGTGTCTTTTCTTATGGGTTAATGTCTCTGGTAGCCCTAAATTAATTAAAATGTTAGTAAAATAGGGTTATTTAATGAAAAACGTTTAGTTATTGTTAAAAAACGTTAGTTAGTTAGTTAGTGAGTTAGTTTAGGTTAACCAAACCCTAAACTCTAAACCTAACCCTTTCCCACCACCACCCCCTCCCCCACCACCACCAAAGACATTAACCCATATGTTCGGCTTTAGCAAAAATTGCCATACCACAAATGCTTGGTCATTAGCCATGGTGAAGGATGCTCCTTATTATCCTATGGACAATACTCAAACTTATTATCCATGGCATGAATCATGGATGATCATCTTTTCCATCTATAAAAGGGGCATGGTTCTTTATTTCCAAATGCACCACTTCCACTACTCCAATCTTTGCTCTAAATTTTCCTTTCACAAAAATGGTTCTTACTTATGAAGAAGCTAATGAAATGTGGAGTCGGGAGAAAAAACAACTCTCGGGGGTCACAAGAAACTTGGAGCAACCAAGGCAATCCTTTAACTCTTCCCGCTTCACTAAGGTGCTTATGCCTTTGCTTTCACTTTCTATTTGTTACGACATGATTCATGCTGCTTCCAAATTTTGGGATGAAACTCGTCATGTCTTCCGCTTTGGAGACCGGGAGATTGTGCCTCTTGTCGAAGAGGTCGAGGGTTTGCTAGGCTTACCATCCAATGGTCCAGTTATTACACCTAGATCTCCTACAAGGATTTCGGGAGATTTATCAACGATTTTATACCTTCCCGAAAACCTTCATGGAAACTACCTACAATATGGTGAGGTATTTCTTCTCAACTTATTGTTGACTTTCCAATTTGGCACTTGGCAATTTTCTAACAATGCCAACTATAGGATTGCTAGAGAAAATGCTTGCATTCTTATGATTTTGGGGAGTACCCTCACTAAATGGTCTTTAAACACATGCCATGTTCGGTGTCTTTCACTTATTCCTCAAATCGTTAGTGGGGGGTCGTCTTGGACCACTTATTTTGGGGGAAATGTTCCTTGGCTTAGATGAACTCAAAAGAAAACCTCAAAGCTTTGTGAAGGGATGTCCATTAGCCCTTAATTTATGGCTATTAGAAAAAAATTCTCTCATGAAACCCCACAAGAGTCTTACTTACAAAACTAGTCATGTCCGGGAGAGAGATCTTCTTCCTTTCTTCTATCAACTTAACAAAAATGGTGGGTGGGAGGATTTTTTTTCTACATCAAGACATAAAGTGGGTCACAAGCCACCTTGGCATTAGCGCAATTGTATATTGCAATTCTGGTCGCAGAGGTGTACAATTACCCGGGCTTTGCCAAGTCACTTTCTACCTTCCATGGAGATGTCTAAGGCAAATTGGTTGGAAGCAAGAGCACATTCCTGCCCTCCAGGTTCTTCCATCTTGTACCACTTATGAGGCTGATATGAGTGGTATTTAGAGAATGCCTACTATATGGCAGGGGCCTAAAATTATATCAGTGCTACCGGAACCTTGCTTTCCACTGATTGATGAAGATTACATTCAATAGCTTCTAGCGGATATTGGTCAAGACAAAGATTCAGACGGGCCTACCATGAAGAGGAGAAGGGTCTGAGAGAATTATCATGTTTATTTTCTATGTTACTTTTTTTTTATTTTTTTTGTAAGTTTGTAGGAAATGAAGGCTTTATGTCTTTTTATGTATGAAATGAAGTACCCCAGTTGGGATGAATAAAAGATCTGCTTATGAGAATTATCTGCTTGTGAGAAATTCAATGAGAACACAATTCTAAACACGTGCACACTTTAACATTAAATATGGCATGCAAATCATAATTAACTAATCATATGACACATAAAAGCATAATATATAAACCTTAACAATCAAAGACATGTTTCATCATTTTTCCTTTTTCCTTTTTTCCTCTTTTCCGTTTTTTTTTCGTTTTTTTTTTCTTTTTCCGCTTTTTTTTTTTTTTTTTTTTTTTTTCTTCCTTCTTTTTTTTTTGCATATATCATATGAACATCTAGAAACTCATGGCATGTTTATTAAGAATAACCAGATAGGATACAAAACCCACAAACTGCTTGGTTACTTGATCATGACAATTACAATTACTTCGATGCCTAAGCATAATATTTCTTCAACTGATCAAGATTAGTGAAATGGGTGAACTCATTTCGATCAAAATCCATTAGCGTCACTGCTCCAGCCGTGGTGACATGCTTGACCAGGAATGGTCCAGACCAGTTAGGCTTGAATTTTCCTCAAGGATCATGCAACGGAGCTCTATTTTCTTTTAAAACTATATCACCTTCTTGAATGTCTCTATCTTGAACCCTTTTGTTAAATGCACGAGCAATTCTCCATTGATAGAGTTGTATGTTATGCAATGCTTGTAGTCGGTGCTCATCTGCGAATGCAAGCTCAGCATAGCGACTTTTATGCCACTGGTTTTCCGAGATTTCACTTTCTACTATGACCCTGAGAGATTGTATCTCCACCTCAACTGGTAGGATTGGCTCCATCCCATAAACCAAAGAATACGGGTTTGTTCCTGTTGGAGTCCTAATTGATATCCTATATCCCCAAAGGGCATATGGTAGTTTGTCATGTCATTCCCTAGTCTTTTCAGTCATCTTGGCAACAATGGTCTTGATTGTCTTATTGGCTGCTTCCACCGCTCCATTTGTTTGGGGACGATAAGGTGAGGACTAATGATGCTTGATTGTATATTTTGCGAGAGTGGTCTTTAGATGACCCTCAAATTCTGATCCATTATCAGAGATGATTTCAAAAGGTATGCCATACCGACAGATGATGTTGTTAGTCATAAATTTCGAGACTTGTTTTGCCCCTAGCTTTGAAAATGATGCAGCTTCAACCCACTTAGAAAAGTAATCAATTGCTACAAGAATATATTGATGCCCATTTGAAGCCTTTGGATGAATTTGTCCGATTATGTCTATGCCCCAACTTGAAAACGGCCAAGGAGAAGTCATATTATGTAATGACACAGGTGGCATATGATTGAGGTTAGCAAATATTTGACATTGCTTGCAGACGCGGACAAAGCTGATGCAATCGCCTTCTAGAGTGCTCCAATAGAAACCTGCTCGTAAAATTTTATGAGTCATCATTCTTCCATTCATATGGGGTCCACATTCCCCTCCATGAACTTCTTCCATGATGACTTGCTTTTCGCTGTCATTTACGCAGAGTTGCAGAGTACCATCAAACCCTTTGTGATATAGTCGGCCTTTTAGTATGAGAAAATGAGCAGCTAGCCTTCTGATAGCTATGCGGTCCTTCTTGCCACTTCCCTCTGGATATTGCATAGTTTCCAGAAAATTCGTGATATCCTTATACCAGACATCATCATCATCTTGTTGAACCAGCGCAGAGACAATTTGCGCTACCGTCACTGTTGGTCCCTTCCTTTCTTCAACTAAAACTAACTGGATCTTTGTACCATTTTCCCATGTTAAATTAACAGCGAGATTGGCTAAAGCATCAGTGAAACTATTTTGTTCTCGAGGAAGATGTTTGAAGCTGATATCATCAAAATGAGGGATCAATTCTTGAAGGTACTCTGTGTAGAGCTGAAGTCTCTCATCCCTAAACCTCCAAATTCTTATCGTTTGAGATATGATGAGATTAGAATCTCCATACACAGTGAGATGTCTTGCCCCTGCTACCAAGGCGACCTTTACTCTATATATGCAGGCTTCATTCTCGGCTGTATTGTTTGTTGTTGGGAAATCCAACTTGACAGCAAATGGAATATGGACTCCATCGGGATCTACTAACAAAACCCCTGCTCCATTACCTCTCCTATTAGAAGCTCCATCAAAGTACATGCACCATTGTGGACTATTAATGAATAATAAGTACTCATCAGGGAATGCATCATCATATTCATCTCCTGACACTGGTCCTTCTGCTAGGGCTTCAGATATGGCTCGTCCTTTAAAAGATTTCTGGCTGACACATTGAATATCAAACTCAGAAAGCATAGCATGTCATCTTGCCAATCTATCACTAAAAATGGGTTTTTCAAAAAGATACTTGATTGGATCAAGTCTTGAGATCAGATAGGTAGTATGAGCTTGCAAGTGATGCCTCAACTTCTTCGTGGCATAGACCAAGGAGATACATGCTTTTTCAATGGGATATATCTTGTCTCATACTCAAGGAGTTTCTTGCTGAGATAGTATATGGCAACCTCTTTCTTTGTTCGCTCTTGATATTGGGCTAAGAGAGCCCACATAGCCATTTCTGTGATAGTGAGGTACAAAATCAGAGGTTCTCCTGGTCAAGGTGGCATTAGAACATGTGGATTTGAAAGGTATTCTTTCATAGAATCAAAAGCTTCCTGACATTCTTCATTCCACTCATGGGATACCCCTTTTCTGAGCAGCTTAAATATAGGTTCACATCTCATAGTGAGTTGTGAGATGAACCTGCTGATATATTGAATTCTGCAGAGAAATCCTCTTACTTGTTTTTCTGTTTTTGGAGGAGGTAATTCCTGAATAGCCTTCACCTTTTCAGAGTCCACTTTGATGTCGTCTTGACTGATAATGAATCCCAACAACTTCCCTGAAGTGACGCCAAACACACATTTTTGAGGGTTCAGCCTTAAATTGTATTTCCTGATTCTTTCAAAGAAGGACCTTAATGCAGGAATATGCCCCTCACGATCTTCGCTTTTCACAATCATGTCATCTATATAAACCTCCACAATGTCGTGGATGAGGTCATGAAGGATAGTGGTTGCAGCCCTTTGATATGTGGCTCCGGCATTCTTGAGACCAAAAGGCATAACTCGGTAGCAAAAAGTGCCCCATGGAGTGATGAAAGATGTCTTTATCATGTCTTCTTGATCCATGAGTATTTGATTATACCCTGAGAATCCATCCATGAAAGAAAACATTGCATGACCAGCCGTACTATCAACAAGAACATCGATGTGGGGTAGAGGAAAACAATCTTTTGGTGAGGCAACATTCAAATCTCGAAAATCAATGCATACCCGAACTCTCCCATCCTTTTTGGGTACAACCACTATATTGGCGAGCCAACTTGGATGTTTTACAGCTTGGATGAATTTGGCATCAAGCTGTTTCTGGATTTCTTCTTTCACTTTCAGACTAACCTCTGGCTTCATTCGGCGGAGCTTTTGCTGCTTAGGCTTGCTTTCAGGATGTAACGGAATGCGATGTTCCGCAATTTCTCTATTAACACCAGGCATATCAGCGTAAGACCATGCGAACACATCTACATACTCTTTTAATAATGCAATAATCATAGATTGTTCAGTTGGGGAGAGGGATGATTCTATTTTGACTTCTTTTAGAGCATTTTATGTACCAATATTAATTACAAGGGATTCTTCCATGGGTTTTATATATGTTTCAGTTGTATCAAGTGATTCATCATTATTAAATTCACTGTCATAAATAACATCTTGCATGCAAATGTATTTAGATAAAGGTTCACATTCAATTTCCTCACTATCAGATTCTTCTGACTGGGTATGCAAGGTTCATTGGCTGGAAGATGAGCTATCGGTATGATATCCATCTGAAGGGGGTGAAAAGGTATTTTCATGAGATGGATGTGGAGGATGATTTCCTAAAAACATTTTAAATTCTATAGGCCCGTCTTTTGCCTGACACTCAATACTCCACTTATGTTCAATGCTTTCGCCAAAAGGTATCATCAAAGACACCGGGTCAAAATCCCCTTCCCTAGAGGACTCAGAAGCGAAAAGCTTCTTAAGGACTCCATGTTCCAGATTATCCACCCAGTCATTTTCTTTTTTTCATGTTTTGTTCTCGGACAAACCAACTTTCGATTAAGTCCAGATTTCTAGCCTCATTGAAGAATATTTCCAATCCCGGTAAAATCCTCTGTTCTTTCCTACTAAGCCAAGGTTCTGGAAACTCATAGTATGGCTCAGTATCTCCTTTCAGGATGAACTGACCATTGAGGGTAGAAGAAGGTTTTTTGGTGTTTTGAGAAGTGCTGCCCGGATCATATCCTAATCCATGTCGGTTCTGCTTGTCTATTACGGGGATTGGTTGCTTCATTCCCTACCATCACGCCCTAATCCGGCTCCTTGAGTAAAACCCATCTTCATCATAATTTGAAATCCTTTGGACAAAGGTTGCATGGCAATCCCTACAGGCTCTTTGACCGCATTCGTGGGTAGGGCTGAGGTGTTTGTTTTCTGACGGTAATTGGTCATCCTTAGATAAGGGACAAATTTCTTCTTTTTGGACCTAAAGGTAGAGAAAAAGAATTGAAAGAAAAGAAAAGAAGGCTACATATTGCAGAATGCATTGCAGAGTAAAGAAAATTTTCGAAAACAACTTTGCCATATATTGACTGGAATGGTCCACCTTCACAATTTTGTTTTTTATTATTTATTATTTTTTTATTTTTTGACTCTCTTGAATGATTTTACTGTCATTGTGGTTGAAAACAGATGTTTTTTTTTCATTCTTCCAAACCCTGTTTTAATATCGAACAAAGACAGAAAATATAGAGATTAGGGCATGTATCCCCATTGATGTGTCAATTTAGCATTCTGAAGTTGCTCCTGTGATGACTGGCATCTTGAATTCTGATCACATTGCCTGAAATACAATGGTTAATATATTTGAGTCGAACCCGAAGGTTGCCTACATATCCCCATTGCTCCAAGTGCATTTTATGGGGAATCAGACTCAGCGTAGTTCGTTATTTTAGAAAGAACTAAAGTTTTTTATTTAATAAAACAGCTGCACTCATATTGAGCTACCTACGTACCCCAGGTGTTACATAGGTGGAGTGATCTCGCAGTGCAAGTGTAAGTGATAATGGGGATTCAAGCCGCACGTAGTTCTCTGATACTAATGGGCTGAAAGATTATAAATTTTTTTTTTATTGATGGGCTAACCCCCTATAGGACTTTTACCGAATACTTTTCTCTTTCTGGGAAATGATCAAGTAGCTTTGCGGTAGACAAGAGCTATGTTGGTGATTTGCTTGATGCCATAGCTGAGAGCATGACATTGGTTTGTGTCGTGACCATGCAACTGATGATATTGGCAGTACTTGTGGAGATCTGACCCTACGGGACTTACCCCTGGGCGTCTAGGAAGTGGATGTATTCGACCTTGCTCGACTAATTTGCGGAAGATATCAACTTGGGATTGAGGTTGGGGGCGCACCGACACTTTCCTTGCGGACACTTCCTTATGGGTTGGACTAATGATGCCTCGATCAATCAAGCTTTGCACTTTGTAGTAAAGGTCATGGCATCGATCAGTTTCATGCCCAAATTGACGACAATAATAGCATAATTTGCTCATGTCTGTTCCAGGAAGGGATAAATAGTGCACATGCGCTGGAACTTGAAGTATACCTTGCCTCCGAAGACGATCATACACCATACTCAATGGTTCATCCATCTTAGCATAAACCCTTGGATTTGTATTGGGAGTTTCAAGATTTTCTCGGGGCCGTTTTTCTTGCAATTTCAGAGCATCGATGTCAAAGCCATGCTGTTCCATGTGGCTGAGGGAGGTGTATTTGATAGTAACCATGTGACGATAATAGAAATCGTTCAGGTTCCGCAGCAATATGAGCATGAATTCCCGATTAGTAATAGGGAAACGAAGTTGTGTACGGATATGAGTGCATCTCAAACAAAAGTGCGAGAAGGTTTCTAAGGCACTCTGACGCAAAGTGACTAGCTTGAACTTCTTGACGTCAGTCTATTTATGTTCGAGAGCCCAATTAATAAAAGCTTGGCTAGCATTTTCCCAACTAGCCATATCTACACAATCTGAAGAATAGTACCAGTCCAGAGCTGGTCCTTCTAAACTCTTGCCAAACAGCATGGGGTAATCTTACTCTGGTATGCCCCATGGATGCAAGGCATTCACAAATCCCACTAAGTGGACAAAAGGATCACTGTTCCCTTCAAATTTCCGGAACTGGGGTAATTCACGATAGTGATCTTCATGTTGATATCCTGGAAAGAGAATCAGTGATTCGGTGTGAACTTATCGGATAGGACCCACTACATTAAAGTCTAGATCAAAATCATCTGTCCTAGATCGCTTCTTCGAGTCATTATCATCATCTTGAGGATAGCCGACACAGGATTCCTCCGGTGCTTCAATTGACTTATTATGAGTGCCGATGCTCGGAACTCCTATTTCTTCCTCGTCATTCTCACTATATTCTGGTTCTGTTTCTTGATCACTTTCATCCGGTGTGGCTGCTGGAACCTCATTCATCCATGAATTTTCAGTTGCTGCTAGAATGTAGCGGATAGTATAACCATCCAACCTAGTGCCCTATACTTCGTTCAGATACAATACCGATTTTCCGGCGTTGGAGATGGTCATAATTTCTGGATCACCAGAAATAGTCACAGCACCCTGATCAGTGAGAAGCTTTACCTTCTGATGTAGAGTAGAGGCTACTGCTCTATTTTTATGCGACCATGGTCTTCCTAATAAGAAGTTAAAATAGGCTTGTATGTCAATGACCATGAATTCCACCTTCCTTGCCACGAGACCACATTCAATAAGGAGGCTGATCAAACCCAATACTTCTCTCTTAGCATTATCATATGCTCTGACCACCTGGTTGGATGGTACTAAATCTTCTTTTGAATACCCAAGTCTTGTTAGCACACGCAGAGGGCAAACATTGATTGCGGAGCCATTGTCGATCAACACCCTAGGTATCTCCCATCCTTTACAGCGTATAGTGATGTGTAATGAATTGTTGTGGTTGATATTGTCAGGGAGATCATTGTCTGTGAACATGAGAGTTCGATCTACCCAATGAATGAGCCCCACCATCTGGTCAGGTGTTATATAAGAGCTTACAGAGGCTTCATTAAGATGCTTTAGAACAGTTGCCCTATGAGGCTAGGAATGCATTAACAATTTCCAGATGGAAACATTAGCATTTACTTCTTTCATGCGCTTAATAGCATCATCTTCCTTGTTATTTTCCTCTGTCATTGGCTCTTTGCCCTTTTCCTTCCTTCTCAATACCTCCAAAGGATTTTCATCCTCCAAATGGGATGGTTTAAAATGGCGACCTGCTTTAGTCAAATGAGATATATCCACGTACTCCTCATCACTAAAATCATCGAGGCAGATGGGGCGCCGGTATGTATTTGGAGTGGTGGAATGTCCTCTAGTGTTTTTCTCCACAATTGTTAAGACCGAAGAGGCATCTTCATCAGCATCAGATTCCAAAATAAAGAAGGCACCATCATAATCCAAAGTTCCACACATGTCAGAGAATGGATCCTTGTTGAGAGTGAAGCTGGGGTCTTTACATGGCATCATTTTGACTTTTTCTTGAGTGGAATAGTCATAGACCAGGCACTTGTAACCTACGGCTATCGGCAGTTCATACATTTGAGGAACTGTCTTGCGGATTAACTGAATTGGATCGCATCCGTCCGAAGCAGCAGAGATGGCATTAATGGAGAATGAGGGTTTATGATTAGGAAGGGGTTTTTTTGTGATGTTAGGCTGAGAGTCATTTGGTTTATTGGAGATGGACCCCAGAGAAAGTTTTCCATCATCCACAAGGTTTTGAATTTGATGCTTTAGAGCCGTGCAGTTTTCAGTATTATGCCCCGGGCTTTGATGGTATTCACAATTTTGATTTGGGTCATAACCAGGGTAAGGGTTTTTAGGAGGTGGGCGTGGATTCAAGGGTTGAATGAGATTGGCCTTTTTTAACTTGGAGAAAGCTTGGGAATAAGTCATATTCAAAGGAGTAAAGTTCCTTTGTGGTCGCAACTGGAATGCAGACGATGCGCCAATGGCATGGATCGCATTAGTTGTCTTAGGAGCTGCTGAATCATTGTTTGGAGTTCTTTTGTTATTTCCAAACTTTGCATTATAAGTAGTGCCGCCAGTAAGTTCATCTTTCTTGATGTCTCCCCTTTTCACAGCATCCTCAACTAGAGTTCCCGTAGCAATCAAAGCTTTGAAAGTCCGAAAATATTGGTATGCCATATGCTTCTAATAGACAGGAAGAAGGTTTTTCACAACCATTTGCAGTTGTTCCTCCTCATTAGGCCTACTCATCATTTTGGAAGCCTTGTTTCTCCATCGAGTGATGAATGAAGAAAATGTCTCATTAAGGTTTTGAGAAGTAGTCTCTAGATCCCTTCTAGTAACATCAATTTCGTCATTATACTTGTATTGGTTTGAGAACTCTCTGACTATGTCAGCCCAAGTGGATTTCTTTGTATTTTCAAGGTTGAGGAACCAATGTGTTGCAGCACCATCTAAATATTGTTGAAATAGTTGGGCCATCAAGGATTCTTCCACTCCCCAGGGACTCATTGCCCCTACATACATTTTCAGGAAATTGGTGGGGATGCCGGTCCCATCAAACTTTGTCAGGTTAGGCATCTTGAAACCATGAGGTAATCGTGCATGAGGGAAAAGTGTTAACCCATGAATTTCCATCCATGGTTCAGCATTAGTCATGCCTTTTAAAACTTCCTTGAGCTTAACTACTTCTTCCTCGAGCTTAGTGGGAATTTCTCTTTCATTGTTCATAGGCTCAAGGTGAAAAGGTGAAGCTACTTCCGACTCCGGAGGAGGAAGAGGAGGAGGAGGAGGCATCTAGGCGCTTTGACGCATTATGCCAAACACTGTTTGCTCAATATTATCCTGTCGGTCAAGCATGGCCTGGACAAGTCCTCGGAGCTCAATCATTGGATCAGGTGGAGGGGTAGAGTTCTGTTGGTGCTCGTTGTTCGGAATTTCAGACATGTTTGTTGAGACGTGTAACAGAGAATACAGCTAGTGTAGACAAGGATGACAGTATTACTGACAGAGAACGTTCACTTTGGTCAGAACTTCGGCGAATTAACCTAGATCCTGAGCGGGCCCAGGCAGAGTTCCTGTGAAATGAGATGAAAATTTAGTACAGAAGTTTGTCCAAACTTTATTTCTTCTTTTCTTTTTTTTTGTTTTTGCAGGGAATGAAAGAAATTATATCTTTGAAAATTCTCTCTCTTTTTTTTTTTACCCCAATTTCAGTTATCATTTATTAAAAGGTGTAAAACCTTAACTTTATCATTTGTTTTGAGATCTTTCATTACATTTTTGATTTGTTATTATTATTTTTTTTAGAATTGGACCTTTTTATTTACATTTTACACTGCCACTCTTTGGACACATTTTTTTTTTTGGGATAACACAAACATTTTTCAAAATCAATTTGATAATATCTTTCCATCTCCTGCTACTACAGAAATAAGAGAAAAGAGATATATTTAGGCCTGTGTCCTCATTTTGGCAAATTATAATGCCCCAGATATCGTTCTTCCTTGTAGTGATCTGCATATATTGATTGCTTCTAAGCACAAAAGAAAATATTAGATGCAAAAGGGGCCGCATCCAAAGGTTGCCTACGTATCTCCATAAGTGGATTTGGATTTTGGGAAGAAATTTTTCTTGTGATGTTTTTTTTTTTTGAATGGAGAATCAGGCCCAACGTAGTTCTGATATATTAAAAATGAAATTTTACATAATTTTTCTCTTTTTTTTTCTGCTGCACTCAGAAAATGAGTTGCCTACGTACCCCTTTTAGTACATTACATAGTAGAAAAAGCTAAGATAGATGCATTACAACATTGAATTTTTTTGTTTTTTGTTTTTTTTTTATATAAAAGCAATTAAATGATTCAGGTACTTCTTAAACTTTTCAGATTTCAGTTTGCCAGGCGCCATGCCATATATTCTCCTGTTTGAATACGTATGTTCCACCTCTTAGGATTAGACTCATCTGAAGTACTCGGGTTCTTCTCAACCTTTTTCCGAGTTCAGTTTGCTAGGCGCCAGGCCATGTATTCTCCTGTTTGAATACTTCTGTTCCACCTCTTAGGATTAGACTAATTTGAAGTACCTGAAATGTACACACTAACAATGTTAGTCAATGACTGATGAATTTTTCTTTATATGCGTTTTTAGCAGGAAATGGAAGTATTTTTTTTTCAAATGTGATTATCCCTTTTGATTTGACACATTTTTTTAGTCAATTTTTTTAGACTAGACTTCTCGTGATTTAGACTATACAGTTTTAATTACATGACACGTTTTGAACTCGTGATTATGACTCTTTTTCATTTTTCATTTTTCATTTTGTTTTTGTTTTGGGATCATATTTTCAAAACATGATTTTTTCTTTTAAAAATCAATTTTGTTTTTGGTAAAACCAATTTGAATGAAAAGGAATTATGAAGTAAATGTGAGTTTTTTTTTTTTGAAAATAAATGAGCACACATTTTTTTTACATGACTCTTGTGATAGATAAACAAAACTACTCTTAATATTTCAATAATCATTTCAGCAGCAATTCAGCTATACTTAATGATTACCGAAATATTGACCGACTGAAAACGGACTGAGGAATTTTTTGAAAGTTTTTTCATAATATTCAATAACTGAAATAAATAATGGACATTTGTGCATTGATCCTTGTGTCCTAGAAGTCAACTAAAAGGTGATTCATTTAGGGAGATATTATGTTAAAGTGGCCTCGAGTCACTTCCATTGTGTCCATCGAGGGTGGACGCTCCAGACAAAGCCGGTCGCCATAGCTCGCGGATGCAGGTTTTACGCCCTTAATTCATTAATTTGTCATTCTAAAATTCTGACCCTTGCCAATAGACAGAGGTATCAGACCTAATAAGAAAATGGTTAAAAAAAAGTGCACGTGTATGGATCGATAAACTACCAAGCATAAGTAATTTTCACATAAGCATGCTATATACAAAAATTAAATTGTGAATAGCCATGATTAACCCTTTTTTTATTACATATGAAAAATAACGCATTGTTCAGGTTTAAACCTCATATACTTCTAGTGGAAGTATAGTCCCTAGTGCAGTCGCCAGCCTGTGGTATTCGATTTTTGACTGTCTTAATTAACGGTCTGAATCCCACGAAAGTCTCTCATTGGACTATGAGTTTTAGAAAACTTGGAAGTCACCACCCTATTAATATCTGAATAGGGACAGATTTATTTAATAAATCGTTTTAAAATCAATTTCAAGAAATATCATTTAAAACGATGATGACTTCATATGTATAAGGCTTTTTTGAAAATTGGTCTTTCATACCATGAGATAGGGTTCGGGGTTTAGGTTAAGAGGTGCGAACGTCTGGAACTCGTCTCCTCTTCCGTTCTACAGAACGGGCTCTTACTAAATGTGTTATTTTCCATTTTAAAGTAATCATGGCTATTAAAAAGAAAGAAAATCACATAATTTGCACCTATACACATCAACCATTTTTATTTATGACCAATATATCATTTGTACATGGTATGTTTGAGCACTGAAGTTGCACTACGTACCAATCATTGCGGGATTGGAATCCACTCATGGATCAAAACCGTCGTAGTTCGATCTTATGTCTCACCCTAAATGGCCAATTCCACTGGGGAAAGAAGATAAGGGAATAGATTATGAATAACTCACCTTTAGAATTAAACAAATCTATCTGAAATGAGGTAATCACTCCAATTAGTGATTGAAATGGGATTGAGATAATCACTTTAATTAGTGATAAAATATGAAGGATTAAGATAATCACCTTAATTAGTGATTAAAAATGGAGGTTAGGATAATCACCTTAATTAGTGATTAAACTTAAAAGGAAAGATAATCACCTTGATTAGTGATTAAGAATGAAGGTTATAATGTAATCATCCTAATTGATGATTATTCAAAGTTTAGGATAATCACTCCAATTAGTGATTAAATGAGAAAAATAATAGTCCTAATTAACGATTATTAAGGTTAAGATAATCACTCTAATTAGTGATTAAACAAGAAGAATAACCGTCATAATTAACGATTATTAAGGTTTAAGATAATCACTCTAATTAGTGATTAAATGAAAAGTTTGAATTAACCGCTCTAATTAGCGATTAATGGAGGGTTGAAATAACCACCTTAATTAGTGATTACGTTTATGATTTTCAAGAGGTCTTAGAAGTTTGCTTCCTAATTGAAGGCTTTTGAGAAATAATCTTAATTGAAGATTATTAAGTCATTTAGAGAGAAATGATCAATTTGAGATCAAATTTGGAGATCGTGTTTGGCTAATTGGAATTTGGCTATTTAAAGAGAGACATGTAAAACGGCCTAAAATCAATTTGGAGATCATAATTACCAATCTAATTATGTCAAATTATATGATTAATCCATTTGAATATGGAGAACACATTTTTAAAATCTAAGATGGATCATCATACAATTTAACTTAGTTAGATTTGCAATTTTACCTCTTAATTGAGATTGGGTCATTTGATTCATGTACTATGACATATTAGGCCCAACATGTAACCTTTGTAACATTAGTTGCTCATTTTATTAAAAAGAATTGTGAAATTATTTATGAACATTATGCATAAACATCTCCATTTTTTTTATTAATTGAGTGATGCAATAATTATTTACAAAGAAACTATTATTACAACAATATATACAAAATCTATTATCTATACAAATCTTCAATCTTGATCTTCACTATGATGCTCCTTGATCTTCACCTCCTTGAATGGGCTTTGGAATTCATATTTATTTGTGAACTTGTGAATTTGTGAATTTGAGAAAGTTAAAGATTAATAAACTTCTTTGATTTGATTTTTAGGACAATTTTTATTGATTTTTATTTATATGATGAAATGAGCCATTTTAAGAGAAACTTAAAATTTAATGACTTTTAATTAACATTTTCGTGTGAAAAGAAAACATTTTTTTATGAAAGTTGAGTTAATAACTTTATTTCAATTTCCAGATTACACTTTTGTTCTTGCACTGACTTACAAAATTTCACAAGTTAAATTGAGCTTATGATACATTTATGGATAGATCAGTGAGTTCTTTATGTTGTATCAAAATTTCACAAGTTTTTCGTGACAACTCAAATTATGGTGAATTTTATGTCAAAACTGGTCAAAATAGGACCTTTATTAAATTTGTTCTTTGAAACCTAATTTATTGAACTTATTTTAAAGTAAATTTTGGTATGAACATTCTAGACACTTTGAAAAACTAGACTAGAAATTTTCACTTGAATTGGATACTTTTAAGACCATTATTTATTTCCTTAATTGAAAGGAAAATAAATTTTCTGGAATTTAGTGATTTACATGAATGGTTTTGTAAACATGATGTAAAATTGTATAAAATTCATATGAACATGATTTTTACATTTTTGAAAAGCTACTGATGTTTTCTTCAAACTTGATGTTTTTAATTTTATCTAAATGATTTTATTTTAAACTTTATTGACACAACAAGCTTAGGTGGTACTGCACAAAATTAGTTTTGCACAACAAAGTTGTATGATTTTTAGTTATTTCCAAAAAATTCTTTTTTTATAAATTCCAAATCCCAGTGGCTGAAATCATCTTGCACTTCATAGGAAAAATATTAAATCCTTCAAACTATTCTGATAATACAGACGAAGAATGGAATGAAATACGAAATTAAAACTGATTATAATTACAGCATCACATTTTCTTTTTTATGGAGATGTTTATGCACAACTTGTCTTGAATTTTTTTATGAAAACATTTTTGGTGATGAATAACAACTTGATTAAGGAAAAATCACATAATCACATTGTTTCCTAAGAGTCACCCCATTAGAGGTGACTATTCTAGGTGGGGTGATTTAAGGTTGGGAACCTATTAGGACATCCACATACCCAAATCACTCCAAAGATTAAAAAAATGATAAGAAGAGAACAAGAAAGAAGTTAGTAGATGATTAAAAAGGTAATAAAAAATAAACAAGAGTTTCCACTTTACCTTGCTATGTTAATGATACACTTCCTTTTTTGCAAATTTTTCTACCTGTTTTTGTGATTTTCTTAATTTCTGAGTGAGTTTCTAAATCCACTTAATTACTAATTTAAACTATTTTTTGTGTTTTTTCTTCTTTTGATGAACTTCTTTACTTACTAATTATCTTACTAACTTTTACTTTATTTTCTTAAGTGTGATTTCTTTAGAGGAATGGAGTAGAGAAGATGAGAGAAGTAGTGAAATTAAGTTGAACTATTATCAACTTCTTACTTACTAATTAAGACTCTTGCTTAGATGAAAAAATTAAGGAGGAGAAGAGTAGTAGAGAGAGAAGTTGTGAAGTTGAATTGTAATTTTTTCAACTTGGTTTTGAAGTGAAAAGAGGAAGTTATTTATAGAGAAATGAGGGAGGTGAACTAGGGTTTCAAAGAGGGAGAAAATCAGATTTTTCACCCAAAAAATTAGATTTTTCACCCTCCTTAATCACCGTAATGACATCACTCTAATGACCTCACCCTAATGACATCATCAAATCTCTTTGGAAACACAAATATTCTTATTCTTTTTGGATTTTCTCATTAATGAGGCAAAATCAGATTTTCAGAAAATATTCTTCCCTAAACATCCTAATACGTAAAAAAATTGTATCGAAAAACGTGCAAAACAAAACTGATCAGAACGTTGCGCCTAACGCAGGAAGCTGCGTCTGGTGCATAGCATGCTTGTGCGCTACGCGCAAGGCTCTGCGTCTGGCGCAGAGCATGCTTGTGCGCTAGGCGCACAATCATGCGTCTAGTGCATGATTATGTGCTTGGCGCACACTTGATTCTTCCGGAAAAAATCCGGATTTTCCCCCTCTTATACATGGGATTTGATTCTTATTCTCAAATCTTTTCATGATTCTTATTCTCTAACTAATGGATAAAGGATGTATTTAGTGGATAAAGAATATATTCTTATTCTTTATCCAATGAACAATGACTTGACCATCAAGAAAACTGATTAATGCCGGTTTTGGGATACGACTAAAATCCCGACGCCTAATTGCGACTCGTTTTTTATTTTTCCGAAAAACTAACTTAAGACAATTAACGAAAACTCGTCAAATTAATAAAGACGAGCATGATTAGACTACGAATTATTTTATTAAAACGATGGTTGTAGTTATTGACTACGACTCACGAAAATTATACTTCTAAGCCGAAACTGCATGACTAATACGCAAAAATGGAAAATCGTGCGACGGAATAATTCTCGCGCTCCGGGGCGCGCGCTCCACGATGCATGGTAATTTTTGATATTTTTATTTCTTTTCACAATCTTTATTTATCCGAAAAAGGGGTTCAAAATTTAGTGTCTACACTAATACCTGCAACAGGTTGCTTGAGCAGATAAAGAAGTTGCTTTAGTGCGACGAGAAACTACCATTGAACTGAAATCAATCATGTAAAGTGCCAAGTATGTCATCTTCCTTATAGAGGTGAAACTTGCAAGAAGTGAACGTGACAAAGTCACAGACACAAATGTGAGACTCAATTATAATAATGAACATCAATTGAATCAGGAGTATGTATTGGTATCAATTTTAGTTACTAGAGCGACCAAGATAGCAGCCAATAAGTAGATATAATTACCAATAGCATACTAAAAGACCTAAGAAGCAACAAGCTTTTTTCTTTGGTGCATTCAACTACTTGAATCCTATACCAATAATAAATAAGTAAAAGCTCTGAGTTTCATTCTTAAAAATAACTACAAATCCAATCCTTGCCCAACTTGAAAAAAGTTAACACATGGACATGAAACAAGACGTGACATAAAAATAATAACAAATAGCACATTTTATCAATAGCATATACAGCAAAAATGCCATACAACAGCTACTCCAACAAATATTCAATAACCAAATAGCAGCAGTAAACACAACAACTTTCCCCTTTCCCCTCTAGGATAGTTTGTTGCATTAGATTATCAGAAATTATCAGCAAATGATGCAAATCAAACAAAAATAAATAAATCACCAAACTCCTCTCGTCCAGATCTGCAAAATCATCCAGCAGAAATTCTCTAGAAAAGGATTATGAGATATTCTACATTGTTGCTATAACTCCTACAAAGATTTTGTCAAAATCATAAGAAAAAAAAAGGAATATTAATAAGGGTGTGATCTTTGGAAATGGTGACTGATCTTAACATAATCTACATTTTATATAAAATCTAATATGTAAAAGGTTGGATGCAGCAGGAACATAGGCAGAGGAAGATATGAGAGAACTGCAATTTAAATATTTCATAAGGAAATATTTCCAGTGACAGAAATGAAGTATCTACATCACAATATATTTTCTAGCAAAGCCCAGAATTCAGTCTCGTATATGAAAATCATCACAATGAAAATCCTAAAATTTCATATTAAATGGTGGCTTGTCTTTGGTTGCACTAATATATATACTAACTGGAGACATGATCCAATCTTTATTAAAATTTTGATACGGTCAAAAGATCCTACCTGATCCGATCTTTACACCATAATACATTGGCAATGTACGGGCAACATCACACCCTCTGTAGCAACAGGAAACAAAGGATTGGTATCATTAGCTCCAAACATGATCCTGAGGAAAAGCATCCAACCAAGTGTTAACACTCTATATTAGGTCACTGCATATGTTGTAACAAGTCCTAAACATCAAATAAAATAAGCAAAACTAATTAAAAATACATATGCCACATTTAGAAAAGCACATAATATCCTAAACAGAAGGAATAGATCTTAAACTGGACAAACATCTCTCTGCCTCCATCAATCCCTTCCTTCAAGAAAAGGCCGATCTACACACGACAAATTGATTTATACATATCGAGCACTGTATAAGGAAGAGCATAGCATATGTGATAAGAAACTATAACTATAAATATAGCACAAACAAAATCAAGTGGCACAATGCGAATAAGATCAACTTCATCAAGCATTCTGTTTAACAATAGGGGCAATCGACTTGTGATGGTGAGCAACTTATTCTGTTTTCCAACTTTCTCACCTTACAGCTCAAGGTAGTTTAAATACTTATTTTTTCCCAAAAATAATAAATAAAAAAAATCCTAGAGAAAGGAAGTGAAGAAAGAATGTATCAAGCTACAGTAGTGCCTCATAGGTCTTTTAAGTATCTTATAACGAGAGTTGAATCTGAACAAAATAGCATGAAACGTGGCAAAGGAAGTATACTAGAATGTTTACAGGCAAGAAATAGTATAAGAATATATACGGTGTACTGTACTTTATAAATCAGACCACTGTCTACTGTACAGCAACAGGGAAGTAGAACAAAACTCAATTCGCAGTTCTATAAGCCTACTTCCAACAGCAGCCAGAACTTCAAGTGAACCATGAAAACACTCCACTGAAGCTAAGCTTTATCCACAAAGCACTAATAATACAAATTAATCTTAAATTGAAGTGATGTGAAACTGATCTTCTCATTACCCGCCCTTAGAGCAAGTCTATCAATGAGACAGGTAGCAACAACTATTTGTCGCCAGGTCATATCTTTGCTTGTAAGAGCCTTTGTATATGCCTTATGTGTAGTCCTGCATTGAACAAAAACAAGCAATTGAGAAAGCCATTCAAAGCTCAAAAAACTGCAAACATGGAGGTGAAATCCCTACAAAGCAGCTCTTCAACTTCCTTGGTTTCTCATATTTCTCCTTGTCACTTTGCCCCTCCAATGGACTGCTAGCTGCCGAGAATATGTACTTGAACTCTTTCTCGTTTATGAGATCAATCCAATAAGCTAACCATGTAACTGTGTTGTGACACCTTACTTCTTTCTAGCTGGCAACAAAGATGAAACTTCTTAAATGCATATTCTAAAAATCAACAAAAATGGGAACAAACGGGAAGCATTCTATGATATTTGGACACGTAATTAAAATATTAAACCAGCACCTCTGACCAGGGATAGGACATTTTGGAATCGGAGCGTCCTTTCATATATTTATAACAATGTCACTTGGATAGATACACTTCTTAAGTTTCCACATCTGCAACATGACAATTAAAGTTATGACTTAAGACATTAATCAAGTTAGTCCATTAAGTCAAGATACAAAATGGAAACGATGACAACACATGGATGCTCGCCGCGGCCCCTAAACAGCCCAGGAGGCTCAAATCTAAAGTTGCCCACCTGTAAAAAAAAGTGACAAACGTATCGTGAAGAGTCAAATTTTTAACACATATGAAACACAAACAACAAGCGGCTCTTGTACAACACTCGGGCACTTGCCTTTTGTAGATGATAATGGATTGCCCTTTTGAAAGGTGAAATTTTCAACATCAGGCAGACCATATATCTGCATCATGAGTAGTAAATCAAAACTTAAACTCTCCATCACACACGACAGAAAAATCATCAGCACATTCGATTTCAAGGCAGACATGTACTAAACACAAATAGTAATGAATTCAAATTCATGACCAAAAGCAATCTATATATCTCAAACAAAGAGCGTTTAAATCACCACTGATATGTGTACTGTTAATCAAATGTTCAAAACTTCAAACACATCCGTGAATAAAATGTCACATAATCTAAAGACGTACGGTGAGGTATAAGACAAAAAATTGGAAAGATAAAACCCTAAAAAAATCAAAGAAATTGGGAACATAAGAGGTATGGTGAACAGCAGCAGCGAAACAACACGGGGTTGCCGCGGTGGCCGGAATGGCGAATCAAGGTGAGAGAAAGTTTTTGAATCAAAAGAAAACGCAAAAAAAATCAAAGAAAACCTCAAAAAATCCCTAAATCTAAGAAATCAAAAAAACGAACCTTTACAACAATAAAACTAAATTACAGCAATAAAGTTAGAACGAAATTACCTGGACAAACATTCTAAGGAGCGGATCGAGAGTGAGGAGGGGAAGAGAGAGATAGAGAAGCACTTTGATGGAGAGGGAAAGAGAGAGAGAGAGAACAATAGAGGGAAGGACTGACGAGAAGGCTGTTAATAATACGTACAGTGCGACGTTTTATTTCATGAATTGAGAGAGGGTTCAAGTGCTCGGGTTCACTAACCGGAGCACTTATTCACAAATGCCCGGGTTGATTAGTCAACTGGAGCATTTGTAAATCCTTTTAATTAAAATTTTCACAAATGCTCGGGTTGATTAGTCAACCGGAGCATTTGATAAGTAGTAAAAGCAGTTTTTTCCACTAGTGCATCCAACCAGGTGGTTAGAGCATATGATAATGCCAAGGGAGAAAAACTGGGTTTAATCAGTCTCCTCATTGAATGTGGTCCCGTGGCAAGGAAGGTGGAATTCATGGTAATTGACATTCAAGCATGTTTCAACCTTTATTAGGAAGGTCGTGGTATCATGAAAATAGAGCAGTAGCCTCTACTCTACATCAGAAGGTAAAGCTTCTCACTGATCAGGGTGTTGTGACTAGTTCTGGTGATCCAGAAATTATGACTATCTCCCACCGGGAAATCGGTATTGTATCTGAACGAAGTAGAGGGCACTAAGTTGGATGGTTACACTATCCACTGTATTCTAGCAGCACCTAAAAATTCATGGATGAATGAGGTCTCAGCTGCCACACCAGATGTAAGTGCTGAAGAAACAGAACCAGAGTATAGTGAGGATGACGAGGAAGAAGTGGGAGTTCCAAGCATTGACACTCATGATACATCTGTTGAAGCACTGGAGGAATCTTGTATCGGCAATCCTCAAGACAATGATGATAATGACTCAAAGAAGAGATTTAGGACTGACGATTTTGACCTGGACTTTAATGTAGTACGCCCAATCCGAGAGGTTCACACTGAGTCACTGATTCTCTTTCCTGGATATCAACACGAGGATCATTATCGTGAGTTACCATAGTTCCAGAAATTTAACGGGAACGGTGATCCTTTTGTCCACTTAGTTGGATTTGTGAATGCCTTGCATCCATGGGGCATACCATAGGAAGATTACCCCATGCTGTTTGACAAGTGTTTAGAAGGACCAGCTTTGGACTGGTACTACTCTTTGGATTATGTGGATAGAGCTAGTTGGGAAAATGCTAGCCAGGCCTTTGTTAATTGGGCTCTCGAGCATAAACAGACTGATGTCAAGAAGCTGAAGTTAGTTACTTTGCGTCAAAGCGCCTTGGAAACTTTCTCGCACTTTTGTTCAAGAAGCGCTTATATCCGCACACAGCTTCGTTTCCCTATTACTGATCGAGAGTTCATGCTCATATTGCTGCGGAACCTGAACGATTTCAATTATCGTCACATGGTTACTATCAAATACACCTCCCTCAGCCACATGGAACAACATGGCTTTGATATCGATGCTCTGAAATTGCAAAAAAAACGACCATTGAAAGGAATACTTCGGAGGCAAGGAATACTTCAAATCCCAGCGCATGTATGCTAAGATAGACGAACCATTGAGTATGGTGTATGATCGTCTTCGGAGGCAAGGAATACTTCAAATCCCAGCGCATGTGCACTATTTACCTCTTCCCGGAACAGACATGAGCAAACTCTGCTCTTATTGTCGTCAATTTGGGCATGAAACTGATCGATGCCATGATCTTTATTACAAAGTTAAAAACCTGGTTGATCGAGGCATCATTAGTCCAACCCATAAGGAAGTACCCGCAAGGAAAGTGTCGGCGCGCCCTCAACCTCAATTTCAAGTTGATATCTTCCGCAAATTAGTCGAGCAAGGTCGGGTACATCCACTTCCTAGACGCCCAGGCGCAAGTCCCGTAGGATCAGATCTCCACAAGTACTGCCAATATCATCAGTTGCATGGTCACGGCACAAACCAATGTCACGCTCTCAGCTATCGCATCAAGCAGATCACCAACATAGCCCTTGTCTACCGCAAAGCTACTTGATCGTCTCACAGAAGGGAAAAAACCTTCGGTAAAAATCATGTAGGGGGTTAGCCCATAAAAAAAATCTTTCAGCTCGTTAGTATCAGAGAACTACGTGCAGCTTGAATCCCCATTATCACGTACACTTGCACTGTGAGATCACTCCACCTATGTAACACCTGGGGTACGTAGGTAGCTCAATATGAGTGCAGCTGCTTTATTAAAAAAAACTTTAGTTCCTTTTAAAATAACGAACTACGCTGAGTCTGATTCCCCATAAAATGCACCTGTTGCAATGGGGATATGTAGGCAGCCTTCGGGTTCGACTCAAATGTATTAACCATTGTATTTCAGGTAATGTGATCAGAACTCCAGATGCCAGCCATCACAGGAGCAATTTCAGAATGTTGAATTGACACATCAATAGGGATACAAGCCCTAATCTTTATATTTTCTATCTTTGTTCAATACTAAAGCAGGGAATGGAAGAATGAAGAAAAAACATCTGTTTTTAACCCCAATGACAGTAAAATCATTCAAGGGAGTCAAAACATAAAAAAAAAAACCAAAATTACAAAGGTGGACCATTCCCGTCAATATATGGCAAAATCGTCTTCGAAAATTTTCTTTATTCTGCAATGTGTAGCTTTCTTCTCTTTTCTTTTAATTCTTTTTTCTCTACCTTTAGGTCCAAAAAGAAGAAATTTGTCCCTTCTCTAAGGATGACCAATTACCATCAGAAAACAAACACCTCAGTCATATCCATAAATGCGGTCAAAGAGCCTGTAAGGTTTGTCGTGCAACCTCTGTCCAAAGGATTTCAAATCATGATGAAGATGGGTTACACTCAAGGAACCGGATTAGGGCGTGATGGTAGGGGAATAAAGCAACCAATCCCCATAGTAGACAAGCAAAACTGACATGGGTTAGGATATGATCCGGGCAGCACTTCTCATAACATAAAAAACCTTATTTTACCCTCAACGGCCAGTTCATCCTGCAAGGAGATACTGAGCTGTACTATGAATTTCCATAACCTTGGCTTAGTAGGAAGGAACAGAAGATTTTACCGGAATTGGAGTTATTCTTCAATAAGGCTAGAAATCTGGACTTAATCAAAAGTTGGTTTGTCCAAAAACAAAAAATGAAAAAATAAAATGACTGGGTGGATAATCTGGAACATGGAGTCCTTAAGAAACTTTTCACTTCTGAGTCCTCTGAGGAAGAGGATTTTGACCCAGTGTCTTTGATGATACCTTTTGGCGAAAGCATTGAACATAAGTGGAGTATAAAGTGTCAAGCAAAAGACGGTCCTATAGAATTTAAAATATTTTTAGGAAACCATCCTCCACATCCATCTCATGAAAATACCTTTTCACCCCTTTCAGATGGATATAATACTGATAGCTCATCTTCCAGCCAATCTACCTTGCATACCCAATCAGAAGACTCTGATAATGAGGAAATTGAATGTGAATCTTTATCTAAGTACATTTGCATGTGAATTTAATAATGATGAATCACTTGATACAACTGAAACATATATAAAACCCATGGAAGAGTCCATTGTAATTAATATTGGTACAGAAAATGCTGTAAAAGAAGTAAAAATAGGTTCATCCCTCTCCCCAACTGAACAGTCTGTGTTTATTGCATTGTTAAAAGAGTATGTAGATGTGTTTGCATGGTCTTATACTGATATGCCTGACGTTAATAGAGAAATTGTGGAACGTCGCATTCAGTTACATCTTAATAGCAAGCCTAAGCAGCAAAAGCTCCGCCGAATGAAACCAGAGATTAGTCTGAAAGTGAAAGAAGAAATCCAGAAACAGCTTGATGCCAAATTCATCCAAGCTGTAAAGCATCCGAGTTGGCTCGCCAATACAGTGGTCGAACCTAAAAAGGATGGGAGAGTTCGGGTATGCATTGATTTTCGAGATTTGAATGCTGCATCACCAAAAGATTGCTTTCCTCTACCCCACATAGATGTTCTCGTGGATAGTACGGCCGGTAATGCAATGTTTTCCTTCATGGATGGATTCTCAGGGTATAATCAAATACTCATGGCTCAAGAAGATATGACAAAGACATCTTTCATCACTCCGTGGGGCACCTTCTGTTACCGAGTTATGCCTTTTGGTTTCAAGAATGCCGGAGTCACATATCAAAGGGCTGCAACCACTATCCTTCATGACCTCATCCACGACATTGTGGAGGTCGATGTAGATGACATGATTGTGAAAAGTGAAGATCGTGAGGGGCATATTTCTGCACCAAGGTCCTTCTTTGAAAGAATCAGGAAGTACAATCTAAGGCTAAACCCTCAAAAGTGTGTGTTAAACGTCACTTCAGGGAAGTTGTTGGGATTCATTGTCAGTCAAGACGGCATCAAAGTGGACTCTGAATAAATAAAAGCAATTCAAGGGCTACCTCTTCCAAAAAACAGAAAAAGAAGTAAGAGGATTTCTCGGCAGAATTCAATATATCAGCAGGTTCATCTCACAACTCACTATGAGGTGTGAACCCATATTTAAGCTGCTCAGAAAAGTGGAACGAGGAATGTCAGGAAGATTTTGATTCCATGAAAGAGTATCTTTCAAATCCACCTGTTCTAATGCCGCCTAGACCAGGGGAACCTCTCATTTTGTACCTTACTATTACAGAAACGGCTATGGGAGCTCTCTCTTAGCCCAATATCAAGAAGGAACAAAGAAGAAAGTTGCCATATACTATATCAGTAAGAAATTCCTGGAGTATGAGACAAGATATACCCCACTGGAAAAAGCATGTGTTTCCTTGGTCTATGCCACAAAGAAGTTGAGGCATCACCTCCAAGCTCATACCACCTATCTGATCTCAAGACTTGATCCAATCAAGTATCTGTTTGGGAAATCTATTCTTAGTGAAAGATTGGTGAGATGGCATGCTATGCTTTTTGAGTTTGATATTCAATGTGTCAGCCAGAAATTCGTCAAAGGAAGAGCCATATCTGAAGCCCTAGCAGAAGGACCAGTGTCAGGAGATGAGTATGATGATGCATTCCCTGATGAGTACTTATGCTTCATTGACAATCCACAATGGTGCATGTATTTTGATGGAGCTTCTAATAGAAGAGGTAATTGAGCAGAGGTTTTGTTAGTAGATCCTGATGGAGTCCATATTCCATTTGTTGTCAAGATGGATTTCCCAACAACAAACAATACAGCTGAGTATGAAGCCTGTATATATGGAGTAAAGGCCGCTTTGGTAGCAGGGGTAAGACATCTCACTGTATATGGAGATTCTAATCTCATCATATCTCAAACAATAGGAATTTGGAGGGTTTGAGATGAGAGACTTCAGCTCTACACAGAATATCTTCAGGAGTTAATCCCTTATTTTGATGATATCAACTTCAAACATCTTCCTCGGGAACAAAATAGTTTCACTGATGCTTTAGCCAATCTCGTTGTTAATTTAACATGGGAAAATGGTACAAAAATCCAATCAGTCTTAATTGAAGAAAGAAAGGGGCCTACAGTGACGGTAGCACAAATTTGTCCACACTAGCTCAATAAGATGATGATGATGTCTGGTACAAGGATATCAAGACTTTTCTGGAAACTATGCAGTATCCAGAGGGAAGTGGCAAGAAGGACCGCATAGCCATCAGAAGGCTAGCTGCTCATTTTCTCATACTAAAAGGTAGACTATAATACAAAGGGTTTGATGGTACTCTGCAACTCTGCGTGAATGATAGCGAAAAGCAAGCCATCATGGAAGAAGTTCATGGAGGAGAATGTGGAACCCATATGAACGGAAGGATGATGGCTCGTAAAATTTTGCGAGCAGGTTTCTATTGGAGTACTCTAGAAGGTGATTGCATCAGCTTTGTCCGCGCCTGCAAGCAATGTCAGATATTTGCTAACCTCAATCATATGCCACATGTGTCACTACATAATATGACCTCTCCTTGGCCATTTTCGAGTTGGGGCATAGACATAATCGGACAAATTCATCCGAAGGCTTCAAATGGGCATCAGTATATTCTTGTAGCAATTGATTATTTTTCGAAGTGGGTTGAAGTTGCATCCTTTTCAAAGCTAGGGGCAAAGCAAGTCTCGAAATTTGTGATTAACAACATTATCTGTCGGTATGGCATACCTTTTGAAATCATATATGATAATGGATCACAATTTGAGGGTCATCTGAAGACAACTCTCACAAAATATGCAATCAAGCATCATCAGTCCTCACCTTATCGTCCCCAAACAAATGGAGCGGTGGAAGCAGCCAATAAGACAATCAAGACTATTGTTGCCAAGATGACTGAGAAGACTAGGGAATGGCATGACAAACTCCCATATGCCCTTTGGGGATATAGGATATCAATTAGGACTCCAACAGGAACAACCCCGTATTCTTTGGTTTATGGGATGGAACCAGTCCTACCGGTTGAGGTGGAGATACAGTCTCTCATGGTCATAGCAGAAAGTGAAATCTCATAAGACCAATGGTATAAAACTCGTTATGATGAGCTTGCATTTGCAGATGAGCGCCGACTACAAGCATTAGTCTTAAAGGAAAATAGAGCTCCATTGCATGATCCTCGAGGAAAATTCAAGCCTAACTGGTCTGGGCCATTCCTAGTCAAGTATGTCACCACAGCTGGAGCAGTAAAACTAATGGATTTTGATGGGAATAAATTCACCCATTTCACTAATCTTGAGCAATTGAAGAAATATTACGCTTAGGCATCAAAGTAATTGTAATTGTCATGGTCAAGTAACCAAGCATTTTGTAGATTTTGTATCCTATCTGGTTATTCTTAATAAACATGCCATGTGTTTCTAGATATTCATATAATGTATGCAAAAAAAAAGACAAAAAAGAGAAAAAAAAACGAAAAAAAAAACGGAAAAAAAAGGAAAAAAGAAAAAACATGCAAGGATGTTTTTGTTTTTTTAAGGTTTATGTGTTATGCTTTTATGTGTCATATGATTAATTAATTATGATTTGCATGTCATATTTAATGTTAAAGTGTGCACGTATTTAGAATTGTGTTCACATTGAATTTCTCACATACAGATAATTCTCACAAACAGATCTTTTTTATTCATCCCAAGTGGGGTACTTCATTTCATACATAAAAAGACATAAAGCCTTCATTTCTTACAAACTTAAAAAAAATTAAAAAAAAATTCAAAAAAAAACTAAAAAAAACAACATGATATTTCTCACAAACCCTTCTCCTCTTCATGGTAGGCCCGTCTGAATCATTGTCTTGACCAATATTCGCCAGAAGCTATTGAAGGTAATCTTCATCAATCAGTGGAAAGTGAGGTTCAGGTAACGCTGATATAATTTTAGCTCCCTGTCATATAGTAGGCATTCTCTGAATACCACTCATATCAACCTCATAAGTGGTACAAGGTGGAAGAACCTGGAGGGCAGGAATGTGATGTTGCCTCCAACCAATTTGCCTTAGACACCTCCATGGAAGGTAGAAAGTGACCTGGCAAAGCCCCGGTAGTTGTACACCTCTACGACCAGAATTGCAATATACAATTGCACTAATGCCAAAGTGGTTTCACTAGCGGAAAAAACGCTATATGTCACAATACAACCGCTGCGGTCCCTAAAAGAACCGAAGCGGTAAATCCTCGAAATTTTACGTGGGAAACTTGGGAACACAAACCGCTGCGGTTCTTAGAGAACCGCAGCGGTTAATAGAAAACCGATCCGGTTATCTGTTAACCGCTGCGGTTCTCTTAACCGCAACGGTTAATCTTCTTTTGTTTTTTTTTTTGTCTAACACCCGGTTTTGGTATGAGCGTTGAGCCCACGAAATTGAGCGCTGAATTGAGCTCAGTTAATACGAGAAAGGCCCAACTCATTTCCCTCTTTTAATTAGTCTGACTTCTCTCCTTTAACGCCTTCTTTCTAACTCCTCTGGTTTCCTTCACGAATCTCTCTCCTCTTCAACCTCCTCTCTTCGATGCCATTTCACCAGGTTACTCTAAATTCACAATTTTTCTGTCGTTTGGCTTTGTTCTCCGTCGAAAATGGGATTCAAACCCTCATTTTTTCTTTTTTGATGTTCTTCATATTAGGGTTTATTGAGACTTTTGGTTCGAATCTAATTGAATTACCGGCAATGGTGGTTTTCTCTCCGTCATAAATGTCGACAATATCTGCTACCATTTCAAAAATGGACGATTACACAAGAGAAATGATGGACCTTAAAACCCTCGTCACCTGTACTCTCGAGAAGAAAGGAGTTCTCTCTAAGATCCGAGTAATAATCTTCTAAATTTTTCAAATTTTTTATCGATTTTTTCATCATGAATCTGTTGCTATTTTTCCTGCTAGCTAAAAGATTCAAATTTAGGTATGAACTGCGTAGGATGTTGCAATTTTTTCAATGTCATTCATGGATTCAATTTTTTTAGGGTTTGGCATTATTGTAGAATCAAAATGATTTCTTTTCGTGTTTAAATATAATGCTACTGTGTTTAGGAATTAGTGTCCAATTTTATTATGTTTCGGAAATTTTGCTCTGGATTATCGCCTGTCTTATAAAAAATTGTTGTTAAATTGGAAATGTTTGCGTCGGTATGATTGATTTTTGGTAATGTTGCTGCAGGATTAACAATTTAACAACTTACTTCATTCATTTTATGATAATTTTTGTTGGAGTTGTATTCTGTCCTTGAGGGTTGTCTTCAACATGTGCACCACGTCTCTTTCAACCTCAAACGCTATTGAATTCATCACAACCTCAAACGCTATTGAATTCATCACAACGCACAATTCACTCTTCAATTCACCATTGCTTCAGCAGGTTTGTCTCCAATTTTGTCCTTTTTTCTCTTGAATTTTGTAAAATTCAATCTAATTTTTCGATTTTCATTGAATTGCTCATCTTCAACCTCCCATCTAGAGCGACTATATATTGGGCGAATCTTCGTTTGTGATAAAGAAGTTCTGGGCAAATTCAATGAAAAGGCTTTGTGCGATGGTATTATGGAGGATAAATTTTGAAGGAGTATTATAGAGGATAAATTTTGGATTTGTTTTATCGTATTGTTTACCCATGTTTACTCTGCAATTTCTACAGGATGTTGTTGTGATTGCCTCTAGAAGGATTGTGAGGCCCCCAAAGAAGGGCTCTGCAGCAAAGCATCCTAGATCCCGTACTCTTACCTTAGTGCATGAGAATATCCTTGAGGACCATGTGCAACCAGCTGAGATTGTTGGAAAGCGCTGCAGATACCGTCTTGATGGCTCCAAAATCATGAAGGTAGATTAAGCTTTCAAGTGATTGTGCTGTTACAGAATTTTGTGTTACAAATTCTGAATGCTGATATACATTCTTGGTGATTACTGACAGGTTTACTTAGACCCAAAAGCAAACAATGATACCAGTACAAGCTTGAGACATTTTCTGGAGTCTACAGGAAACTTTGCGGAAAGGATGTAGTTTTTGAATACCAAAACACAAAAGCTTAAGTTTGCATTTCAGGATGTCATCAGAGTGTGTTACAATTGTCTATTTCTCTCTTAAGATAGTTACTACTTTATCAAGTTTTGGCCATTACCTCTAATTGCATTGTTATGTAGGGACAAGTACGATTATGAGATTTCTTTTTATGCCAGAGATTTTGGGTATTGTGAAAGGTGCTTGTAGAACATCTGCTTCTTTTTTGGGAGTAAAGTCTGCTATGTTTTACTTGATTAGTTCATGGTCTTGCTGAACCACATTTGCATGTTGCTTAAATTCAAGAAAGAAGACTTGGGTCACAAAAGGCATGCATATGTACAAAATTCAAAACATTCCTTGGATTGGGGAAGTAAAGTAGGCAAGTTTACTACCAGTATTTCACCATGATCATCAATTTGGATGATTTTACAAAAACTTTTCACTTCAATTCTCAATCATATGCCCATCGCTATCTTCTGGAGAAATTGGATATGTGGTTTAAAAATTATGGTGAAGTACTAATTTCCCAGCAATTCGAGTAATTTGACAGATCAACAGAAAGAAATTGTGAAGGTGATGTCATAAGTATAAAGTTGGGAAAGTTCCTTTAACATGTTTAGGGTGTTTGTCGAACTTAAAAGGCTATCTTGTCCTGGGGAGTCGAGGTATGTTCTTTATAAATCTTAAAGTTTTCAGTAGCTTATCTCCAAAATCTATCTTCTGTACATATTTTTTAAATTTAGTATATCTATAATATTTTCGCAGTTGGGCATGAAGTTCGAAGCTGTGAGATCAGAAGCCTTAATTCTCCATGTTTGCCCTTACAATTAAGAGAAAAAGCGAGGTGGAGTTGCATTGCAGCTGGTAATTGCGTCCTTTCTGTTACTTGTAGATGGATATGTTGTGTGTGTTAATGTCTTCTAAGTTAACTAGTTATATATTGTTCTCTATATTACTAATCTATTTTGTTGAAAAATCATCATCATTAATAGGTTCTGATTAGTGGAGTTCAGGCTATGTACATCTAGACATGAGCATACCATTATAATTGTGTATGACTCGGTGTTGGATTAGTCGTTTATTTGCTTGGTGATTGAAACCTCTGGTTAGCACGGGAACAACAGTGGGGGTGGGTGGCAGTGCAAGGGGGCAACGCAGGGGGGGGGGCAAGACGGGGGTGGGGGGGCGGTGCGGGGGGTGGGGAGTGCGGTGGAGGTGGGGGGCGGTGCGGTGGGGGTGGGGGCGGTGCGGGGTGGGGGGGGGCGATCTTTGGGGAGGCAACGCATGCGGGGGTGGAGGCGCGGTCTTGGGGGGTGGGGGGTAGTCTTTGGGGGTGGATAGGGGCGATCTTTGGGGGGGCAACGCAGGGGGTGGGGGCGTCTTTGGGGGCAACGCAGGGGTGGGGGGCAGTGGTGATTGCATAACTATGTGGACTGGTAATTTTTAGCTTAGTTTTAAGTGATTTTCCCTGTAAAGTCTTTCGACCCATTTTTAAATTTGTAATCTTTCAAGTTTGGGTTATGAAGTAATTGACTAAATTAAATGTCTGATTGAACTGTTCTTTGCTTCCTTTTTTTGCTTTGAAATAGTTGGACGGTAAGTTGTTTTTCGGGCTAAGGGTGTAATAGAAACGATCTCTTTGCAATCACAGGGATAAGGCCAAATGAGCTTTTCTGTGTTACTTTTTCTAATAAAGAATTGAATAACTATATTTAGCAAATTTATAGATATTTGTTGTTAATAAATTGAACCTATAGTTACTTGCATTTTTTGTTATTTATTGTTTGAACATTGGTATATATTGTTCTGTTACATTGGATTGGCATTCATTAGATGGTATTATCGCATTTCTTTAAAAGGAATATATATGAGTTCCTTGAAGTGCCTTCAAAAGAACAATTAATATGTTGCCTATAGTCCGTGTTTAGTAAAAGGAACATCTATAGCTTTAATGTAGTTACATGCAATGCCCTGTTTGTTATTGTAGGTTCTCTGATTAAGTTGGTATATTTCTGTGGAGAAGATAGCGGCTTGGAGAAGAGTTCTGAAAAAAGTATTGGAGTAGAGGGGGTTGGACTTGTAACAAATTCCAAGAATTATCCTTTTCTCAAGTGCAATATTCTTATGTATCTAATTATTTATGCTTATGCTTCAATTGAGCATAATATGCTTAATAAAATGATTATTGATATATATTATTGATTTTGTATTGATTATTAATGAAAAAAAAAAATTAAAAAAAAAAAATTTTTTTTGGTTTTTGGGGTGGTCAACCGCTGCGGTTTTGACCCAAAACCGCAGCAGTTAATCATTTACCGCTGCGGTTTTGGGTCAAAACCGCAACAGTTAATAGATTAACCGCTGCGGTTTTGGGTCAAAACCGCAGCGGTAAATGATTAACTGATCCGGTTTAGGACCGGATCAGTTAATAGTTGGGGATTGCTGCGAGTCCAACCGATGCGGCCCAAAACCGCAGCGGTAAGCCCGGTTTTGACCGCAGCGGTTGAACTTTTTTCCACTAGTGTTTGTGACTTACTATATGTCTTGATGTAGAAAAAAATCTTCCCACCCACCATTTTGGCTAAGTTGATAGAGGGAAGGAAGAAGACCTCTCTCCCGGACATGATTAGTTTTGTAAGTAAGAGTCTTGTGGGGTTTCATGAGAGAAAATTTTTCCAATAACCATAAGTGAAGGGCTAATGGACATCCCTTCACAAAGCTTTGGGGTTTTCTTTTGAGTTCATCTAAGCCAAGAAACATTTCCCCCAAAATAAGTGGTCCAAGACGACCCCCACTAACAATTTGAGGAATAAGTGAAAGACACCGAACATGGCATGTGTTTAAAGACCATTTAGTGAGGGTACTTCCCAAAATCATAAGAATAATGCAAGCATTTTCTCTAGCAATCCTATAGTTGGCATTATTAGAGAATTGCCAAGTGCCAAATTGAAAAGTCAACAATAAGTTGAGAAGAAATACCTCACCATATTGTAGGTAGTTGCCATGAAGATTTTCGGGAAGATATAAAATCGTTGATAAATCTCCCGAGATCCTTGTAGGAGATCTAGGTGTAATAACTGGACCATTGGATGGTAAGCCTAGCAAACCCTCGACCTCTTCAACAAGAGGCACAATCTCCCGGTCTCCAAAGCGGAAGACATGGCGAGATTCATCCCAAAATTAGGAAGCAGCATGAATCATGTCATAACAAATAGAAAGTGAAAGCAAAGGCATAAGAGCCTTAGTGAAGCGAGAAGAAGAAGAAGAATGCCTTGGTTGCTCCAAATTATTTGTAACCCTCGAGAGTTGTTTTTTCTCTCGACTCCCCCATTTCATTAGCTTCTTCATAAGTAGGAGCCATTTTTGTGAAAGAAGAAAAATTAGAGAAAAGATTGGAGTAGTGGAAGTGGTTCATTTGGAAATGAAGAACCATGCCCCTTTTATAGATGGAGAAGATGATCATCCATGATTCATGCCTTGGATAATAAGTTTGAGTATTGTCCATAGGATAATAAGGAGAATCTTTCACCATGGCTAATGACCAAGCATTTGTGGTATGACAATTTTTGCTAAAGCCGAACATAAAAAAAACTGTGTCAATGATGAATCAAGAACATTGATACAATACCTTTTCTTAATGATCATCCAAAATAATGACCTTGATCAATCTATTTTATATAGTGATCATCATTTTCCGATAAAGCAAATAAGCATTATGCAAGAAAAAATTTCTGAAAGATTTCGGAAAAAAACAGATAAATATTTTTGCCATATGATGATTGGTCCACCATAGTTTGTCTAGAGGGTAATAACCTTAGGTCAACCCATTTAGGTGACATGACCTAACAGTGTCCTAATTTAAGGTGACATGATAACACATGAAGTCATAAAAAGTAAGTGATTGTGATTTGACAATTTGTTTGCCATCAAGGCCATGAAAAACTGTAAAAAAAAATGGAGTTAACCTGTTAATTGTCGGAGTTTCTCACATTAACAAAAGACAAAATCTAAAGACTAAAAAAAATACGACGATAAAGTCGCATTTTCAATTTTAGAAAATTAATTGGGATTTTCAATCTAAGACGACAATAAAGTCGCATTTAAAATTTTTGAAAATTAATTGGGATTTTCTACTTAAGACGACGATAAAGTCGCATTTTCAAATTTTAGAAAATTAATTGGGATTTTCTATCTAAGACGACAATAAAGTCGCATTTAAAATTTTAGAAAATCAATTGGGATTTTCTATTTTAAGACGACGTTAAGGTCGCATTTTCAATTATAGAAAATTAATTGGGATTTCCAATATAAGACAACGTCAATATCGCATTTTCAATTTTAGAAAATTAAATGGGATTTTCTACTAAAAGCGTCAACAGAAGTCGCAAATCATGTTTTCAAAATAGCACTGATGATATCTATTTTCTATGGAGAATATGTTATCTCAAAAGAAATTTTCTGTTAAAATTTTGTGTCTTTTCAAACATTGGTCATCATTTCCTCCAAAATTCGACCAATGCGGGGCATTCTGTAGACACCAAATTTTGAACCCCTTTTTCGGGTAAATAATGATTTTGAAAAGAAATAAAAATAACGAAAACCATCATGCATCGTGGAGCGCGTGCTCCGTCAAATGCGTGTTTCGCCCCGGTGCGTGAGTTTCATTTCGTCGTATGGTTTTCCATCATTGTGTATTAGTCATGCAGTTTCGGCTTAGAAATAAAATATTCCGTGAGTCGTAGTCAATAACTACAACCACCGTTTTAATAAAATGATTCGTAGTATAATCATGCTCTTCTTTACTAATTTGACGAATTTTCGTTTATTGTCTTAAGTTAGTCTTTCGAAAAAACAGAAAAAAAAGAGTCGCAATTAGGCGCCGGAATTTTAATCGTCTCCCAAAACCGGTAATAATCAGTTTTTTTGATGGTCAAGTCATTGTTCATTGGATAAAGCATAAGAATATATATTCTTTAACCACTAATCACATCCTTTATCCATTAGTTAGGGAATAAGAATCATGAAAATGAGTGAGAATAATAATCAAATCTCATGTGTAAGAGGCAAGAATCCGGATTTTTCCACCGGATTCGAGTTGTGCGCCAGGCACACAACCATGCGCCAGACGCATGATTGTGCGCCTAGCGCACAACAGCATCCTGCGCCAGCGCAGGGCCTTGCGCCTAGCGTACGGAGATATGCCTAGCGCAGGCTCCTGTGTTTGGCGCAGTGATCTGATCAGTTTAATTTTGCACGTTTTTCGATGCATTTTTTTTACTTATTAGGGTGTTTATGGAAGAATATTTTCTGAAAATCTGATTTTGTTTCATTGATGAGAAAATCCAAAAAGAATAAGAATATTTTTGTTTCCAAAGAGATTTGATGATGTCATTAGGGTGAGGTCATTAGAGTGATGTCATTAGGGTGATTAAGGATGAGAAAAATCAGATTTTTTGGGTTAAAAATCTGATTTTCTACTTCTTTGAAACCCTAGTTCATTTCCCTCATTTCTCTATAAATACCCTCCTTTTTTTACTTCAAAACCAAGTTGAAAAAAAACTCAACTTAATTTCACTACTTCTCTCAATACTCCTCTCATCTTCTCTACTACTTCCTTTATCTTAAAAATTTCATTCAAAAAAAAGAAAAAGTTAGGAAAATAATTAGTAAGTAAAGAAGTTCATCAAAAGAAAAAATCACAAAAAAGAGTTTAAGTTAGTATTAAGTGGATTTAGAAACCACTAGTGGAAAAAACCTTATTTGTCACTTAGTAACAGATTCGTTTTTTACAAAATCGCATCCGAAAATCATTAAAAAAATGGGAGGGAAAGCTGGGCGGAAAATCTGATCCGGTCCTTTAGGGAACCGGATCAGATTTTAAGAACCGCTCCGGTTTTATAAAATCTGATCCGGTTCACAAGACCGGATCAGATTGTCCGTAATATTTCTAAAGGAAAAACCCGCATTTTCCCTTAGAACGGTCCAAGTCCACATCTCTCGCGGCCCAATATGATAAACCCTAACTTCTATTCCCTTCACTCCCCTGACCCCTCCATCCTCTACTGAGCCCTCATCAAACGCTTCTCCTGTCCTCGCGAACCACCCACCCCCAGCTCTTACCTCCGCCTAAACCAACCACCACCACCAATATCTTCATCCTCCTCCTCATCTCACCAGCACCACTCAAGTTGATCTTCTGTCAAAATTCGAAGCTTTTGAGTGAAAATCTTAAAAATTCGGCAGATTATTGATGTTAGGGTTTTTTTTGGGGGAATTGCAGATTAGGTATCTTGCGTTGTTGATAATTGATGAGTTGTTTATGCGATCGAAGCTATTTAGAACCCTAATTACTGAAAATTTGGATCAATTATTGAGTTTATCGGTTGGATTTCGAAAAGAAGGATTTACTTATCGGCGATTCTGGTATAGGCAAATCCAATCTTCTTTCTCGATTAACATGCAACAAGTTTTGCTTGGAATCTAAATCCACTATTGGCGTCGAGTTCGCCACTCGTACTCTTCAGGTCCTCAAATTTAACACCCACTATTTGTGTAATTTTCGAACTGGGTCAGGACTGTAAAAATAAATTTGTTCATTTTGACTTATGGGTATTTTTTCAACTGAAATTTTGACAATTTTTTCTACCTGGGTGCAATTTATTTCACTTCATTTCTTGTGTTATTTTCTTGAATATAATTTTCTATTGCTTAATTGATTCACATTTGATTGTCATGAGATATACAGGCTTGATTCTAGTTATATTTGATAATTTGCTTTTATTTTTCAAAAATTCTTTTGATTGTTGTGATTTGGAGCGGTGGATCGGTTTGTTTTCATGTTGGTAGATCTTATATTGTGGGAAGTAGGATGGAAAGTATGTTCATTTGAAAATTATATCGCATTTGTTATCGAAAATTTGTGTTCCCCAGAATTTAGTAGTAATTTTTTGATGTTTAGTCTGAAGTCAAATGTTTTCTTCTCTTGCTTTTCTAAAATGGGTGGTGATTTATAATATATACTTTTATCTAATCCATTCTGCAGTGACAATAGTAAGAAAAATTGGTAAAAGAAGGATCATCAAGAAAAGAAATGAGGATGGAATATTCCTTAAAAATAAACTAAAATGATAATAGATTAACATTTCAGTGTCGGAAGGTTGAGCAGCTGAAGTTTCCATGGTTGATGTTGGTTGTGTGAGCTTGAGCTCTGTTTCTAATTCAAGAAACCCTAGAAATGGGAAATGAGAAATGGGGGATCTATCTCTTTACTGTTGATTTCTTAATTAGCCTGCTTTTTTGGTAACACGAATTCATTATTAAACGATAATAGATTAACATTAAGATAAAGGCATGATTCCCTACTTTGTTCCTTAGTCTGCTGCAAAGTTGACATGGATGTGGAGTATATGTCCATTACTTGTCTGAACGTTAAGTCAACATTAATTATTCTTTTTCTTGCTAATCACTTACACTGTCACATACTTCACAAACTGGATTTGGATGTCTCTAATGTTGCAAAGATATTAGGAACCCAATCCCATTCCAGCCAAAAATCAAATCTAAGTGTGCTCTTTACATTAATACATTCCATTGTGAAGCTTGACATTACTAAGCCTGCTGCCTCTTCTTTACTATGTAGTCCATGCTTGTGTTCTTCAACCCAATCAAGTTTGGTATCGCTTTCACCCTTGGAAATTTGCTTGCTATTGGGAGGTATGCGTTTATCTCTTTTTTTTTAATTCTATTTTTATAAAATTTATTATATTCGTGTTATGTTCTTATGTCTTGTTCCATCTCCCTTGCTTATGAAATTGAGGTTTCTGGTTGTTTGTTTTCTCCTTTTGAGTTTGGGATGATGGATCTGTCAGCTGGCTTGTTTTGATGACTCAATGTATTTCGTCTGTAGCTGAAGTTAGAGTTTAGGATCACTAAATTTCTCACCAGAGTTTATGTTTGATGTCTTATGTCGGATATTGTGTGGCAGCACAGCTTTCCTTATCGGCCCCAAAAGGCAAGTGGCAATGATACTTGATCCTGTACGTATATATGCAACTGCCTTGTATCTCGCGAGTATGATTATCGCACTGTTCTGCGCGCTCTATGTAAGCTTTCATATGGCTTTTGTGTTCATGTGATCCTTGTATTTGCTTTCATATATATTGTTTTTCTTTCTGTAACTCTATTTTGTTCAATCAATTTGGACAGGTTCATAACAGGCTGTTGACTCTCTTGGCAATCATTTTGGAGTTTGGTGCTCTAACTTGGTATGTCCAAAAGCTCAATGGGAAACCCCCCACCCCCCCCACCAACAAAAACAAACCCCCTGAAAAAAAATCCAGCCTAGGAAAATTACTTTGTGGCTCTTTTACTCCATATTTAAGGCTAGGGTGTTTGATCATAAAACAGATACTCGAGAATCATGTACTAAGAGCATGCTTATTATTCATGATATGTTTTCTGTTAACTCTTTTTGCAATGGCAACTTTCTTATTTGAGTCATTCCCTTCTTTCTCTTCACTTGACACAGAATTTTTTGGTGATTGGGTTAGATGGTATGATCATAAACCAATCTCACGTGATGCTCGAACCAAAAGTAATTCTTGTCAAAATATATAATCAACAAAATAGGATGTGCACTTATTTACCTCTACCTTTCCCCCGATACAAAATGAAAAATAATTAAAATGTTACAATATCATGTTTTTATTCTCTATTGATTATGGTGTCTTGTGACTGTATTTGCAGGTATAGTTTGAGTTACATTCCATTTTCCAGGGCCATGGTCAGCCGAGTTATGGTCTCTTGTTTTGACACTGAATTTTAGCTTGATATACTTGCGAACCTGATGAAGCGTGTATCCTTCTGTAGAAGGGACTAAGAGAGAACTCTTGTTTTGCACGGATGGTTTAAGCCTTTAAGGTGTACCGACAACCCTTTCCGGCAGTTGATTGAGTCCCATGATTCTTGTTATGTACATACAACGCATGTAGAATTTTGTCTGCGAAGGAAAATTGGTGAATATAATCGTCACTTGTATCCTCGAGTTCTCCCGTGTAAGATGCTTTTGTTGCATATCCCTGTTGGCTGTTGGGATTGATTTAGTACCATTAAGGTCTCAAATTTTATAGGATTACATTTTCTTGTATGTCATAGTTGTGTATGTTAATATTTTTATGTATTTAATTATTTATGCTTCAATTGGGCATAATATGCTTAATAAAATGAGTTTTTATATATATTATTGATTTTGTATTGATTAATAATGAAAAAATGCAAAAAAAAAAAAATTGGTTTTTAGGGGGGTTATCTGATCCGGTTTTTAGTGAAAATTGGATCAGTAAATAATTTACTGATCCGGTTTTGGACCGAATCAGTAAATATTTTGGATCTGCTGTGAGCCCATCTGATGTGGACCAAAACCGGATCAGTAAGCCCGATTTTAACCGCATCGGATGGGCTTTTTTCCACTAGTGAACTCACTTAGAAATTAAGAAAATCACAAAAAAAAAAGGTAGAAAAATTTGCAAAAAGGAAGTGTATCATTGAGCTAGCAAGGTAAAGTTGAAGGTTTTGTTATTTCATTGATTATCTCCTCAATCGTCTACTAACTCTCTCCTTGTTTCTTCTAATCATTTTTTAATTTTTGGAGTGATTTGGGTATGAGGAAGTCCTAATAAGTTCCCAACCTTAAATCATCCCACCTAGAATAGTCAACTCTAATGGGGAGACTCTTAGGAAATAATGTGATTATGTGATTTTCCTTAATCAAGTTGTTGTTCATCACCAAAAAATGTTTTCATAAAAAAATTCATGACAAATTGTGCATAAACATCTCTATAAAAAGAAAATGTGATGCTGTAATTATAATCAGCTTTAATTTCGTACTACATTTTATTTTTTGTCTGTATTATCAGAATAGTTTGTAGGATTTAATATTTTTCCTATGAAGTGCAAGATGTTTTCAGCAACTGGGCTTTGGAAAAAACGAATTTTGTGTAAATAATTAAAAATCATACAGCTTTGTTGTGCAAAACTGATTTTGTCCAGTACCACCTAAGCTTGTTCTGTCAATAAAGTTTAAAATAAAATCATTTAGATAAAACTAAAAACATCAAGTTTGAATAAAATATCAGTAGCTTTTCAAAAATATAAAAATCATGTTCATATGAATTTTATACACTTTACATCATTTTTACAAAACCGTTCATGTAAATCACCAAATTCCAGAAAACTGATTTTCTTTTCAGTTAAGAAAATAAATAAAAAAGGGTCTTAAAAGTGTCTAATTCAAGTAAAAAAATTTAGTCTAGTTCTTGAAAGTGTCTAGAATGTTCATACCAAAATTCACTTCAAACTAAGTTCAATAAGTTGGATTTCAAAGAACAAATTTAATAAAGGTCCTGTTTTGACCAGTTTGAGTATAAAATTTATCATAACTCAATTTATCACTAAAAGCTTATGAAATTTTTACACAACATAAAGAACTTACTAACCTATCCATACGTATATCACATGCTCAGTTTAACGCTTTGTGCAGAAAGTTGTGATTTTTGTAAGTTAGTACAAGAACAAAAGTGCAATTTGGAAAATGAAATAAAGTGATTAACTCAACTTTCATTAAAAAAAAAAAAAATTTCTTCATACGAAAATGTGAATTAAAAATCATGAAATTTTTAAGTTTCCCTTAAAATGACTCATTTTATCATGTAAATAAAATTCAATAAAAATTGTCATAAAAAATCAAAATCAAAGAGGTTAATTAATCTTTAACTTTCGCAAATTCGCAAATAAACATGAATTTCAAAGCCCATTCAAGGAGTTGAAGATCAAGGAGCATCATGGTGAAGATCAAGATTGAAGACTTTGTGTAGATCATAGATTTTGTACATTTTGTTGTAATAATAACTTTTTGTAAATAGTTATTACATCACTCATTAATAAAAACATGGAGATGTTTATGCATAATTTTCATAAATAATTCCACAACTCTTTTTTAATAAAATGAGCAACCGAAGTTACAAATTTTGCATGTTGGGCCAATATGTCATAGTATATGGATTAAATGACCCAATCTCCATTAAAAGGAAAAATTGCAAATCTAACTAAGTTAAATTGTATGATGATCCATCTTACATTTTAAAAATGTGTTCTCCATATTCAAATGGATTAATCATATAATTTGACATAATTAGATTGGTAATTATGATCTCCGAATTAATTTTAGGTCGTTTCACGTGTCTCGCTTTAAATGGCCAAATTCCAATTAGCCAAACACAATCTCCAAATTTGATCTCAAATTTGATCATTTCTCTCTAAATGACTTAATAATCTTCAATCAAGATTATTTCTCAAAAGCCTTCAAATTAGGAAGCAAACTTCTAAGACCTCTTGAAAATCATAAACGTAATCACTAATTAAGGTGGTTATTTCAATCCTCGATTAATCGCTAATTAGAGCGGTTAACTCAAACTTTTCATTCAATCACTAATTAGGGTGATTAGCTTAACCTTTCATCATATTTAATCACTAATTAGAGTGATTATCTTAAACCTTGGTTGATCACTAATTAAGGCGATTAACTTAACCCTCTTTATTTAATCACTAATTAGAGTGATTATCTTAAACCTTAATAATCGTTAATTAGGACGATTATTCTTCTTATTTAATCACTAATTAGAGTGATTATCTTAAACCTTAATAATCGTTAAATTATTTTTCTCATTTAATTACTAATTGGAGTGATTATCCTAAACCTTGATCATCAATTAAGGTGATTACTTCCTAACCTTCATTGTTAATCACTAATCAAGGTGATTATCTTTCCTCTTAAGTTTAGTCACTAATTAGGGTGATTATCTTAACCTCCATTTTTAATCACTAATTGAGGTGGTTATCTTGATCCTTCATATTTAATCACTAATTAAGGTGATTATCTTAATCTCATTTCAATCACTAATTGGAGTGATTACATTATTCCTAATATATTTATTTAATTCTAAAGGTGGGTTATTCATAATCTGTTTCCTTTTCTTCCCCCTATGGAATTGGCCATTTAGGGTGAGACATAAGATCGAACTACGATGGTTTTGATCCATGAGTGGATTCCAATCCCGCAATGATTGGTACGTAGTGCAACTTCAGTGCTCAAACCTACCATGTACAAATGATATATTGGTCCTAAATAAAAATGGTTGATGTGTATATGTGCAAACTATGTGATTTTTCTTTCTTTTGAATAGCCATGATTACTTTTAAATGGAAAATAACGCATTTAGTAAGAGCCCGTTCTGTAGAACGGAAGAGGAGACGAGTTCCAGACGTTCGCACCTCTTAACCTAAACCCCGAACCCTATCTCATGGTATGAAAGACTAATTTTCAAAAAAGCCTTATCCATATGAAGTCATCATCGTTTTAAATGATATTTCTTGAAATTGATTTTAAAATGATTTATTAAATAAACTTGTCCCTATTCAGATATTAATAGGGTGGCGACTTTAAAGTTTTCTAAAACTCATAGTCCAATGAGAGACTTTCGTGGGATTCAGACCGTTAATTAAGACAGTCAAAAATCGGATACCACAGGATGCGCATAAATCATAACAATAAGGAGGGAGATAATATTCCTAAAACTGATGGTGTTACACTAGTGGAAAAAACCTTATATGTCATAAGTTAACTGATCCGGTTCTTTAAAAACTGGATCCATTACAAGTAAACTGATCCAGTTATTTAAAAACCGAATCAGTTATTAATTGGTTTTGGAGCGAAAATTCTCAAAAAATAAACTGATCCGGTCTATAAAGGGAACCGGATCAGTTTGGGCTTCAAATGATATATAAAGCGCGGCCCATGCCCCTTATAACTCTCACGGCTCACCCACTCAAAGCTCCCTCTCTCTCTTCCCCTCACTCCCCTCCAAAACCCTAACTCCTCCTGATCTCCTCCTCACACGCCTCTCCTCTCAACCCCCCCAAACCCTAACTCCCCTCCTCTTCCTCCATTTCTCATCTTCTCTCACTCAATCCCCTCCTCACTTCTCTTCTCCAAACCCTAGCCCAAACACGTCACCGTCTCTTCTCTCTCCTCAATCAGACCTCTCGTCATTCATCTCATCTCCTCTCTTCTCTCATCTCCCTCTAATCTCACTTTTAAGATTACCATCTTCTTTAACTTGCGATGACAAATTCTTACTCTGGTTCTTCTGTTTCCGGCGGTGGCGACGGTGTTCGAAGCTTCGAATCTGATGTTCTGTTTCCGGCGGTGGCGAAGCTTCGAATCTGATGTTCTGTTTCTGGCGGGGGCAAAGCTTCGAATCTGGTTCCTTGAGATCTGGGTTTGATTGTACAACTCTTCGAATCTGATGTTCTGTTTTGGGTTTGGTTTCGGGTTCGAATTTTGGTTTGATTTCGGGTTTGGTTACGGGTTCTAATCCCTTTATTTTCATTTCAATTTAATTTAATCAGATCTAGTCGTAATTATTTTGTAATAATTTTCATTTTAATTTATTTTTCGTCAGATCTAGTCATAAATTTTTTCGTATCTTCTGATTTATTTGTAATTTCTGTTACTAATTTCATAATTTCGTAATTTGAATTTCAGTAAGTTATGTTGTTAATGTTGTAATTGTAATTAATTTTGTAATTTCGTAGTTGTAATTTTTTTCATTTCGTATGTTCTAATTTTTTCGTATTGTAAATTTTAGTTGTTATGGTTGATGTAAATTTTTCTTGCAAAGCTCCTCACTTAATTTTTCGTGCAAAGCTCCAATTGTGCTTTGTATTCTTTTTTTTTTTTTTTTAGATGCGTGCATAAAAAGTGGACTTGGACTAACTGCTGAGGTAGCAGCATAATTTTTTTATTATTTAAAATCAGCCCCTTACTGATCCGGTTTAGGAGGATCAGTTAATTTATGCGAGCTGCTGCGGTCCCATCCGATCCGGACCAAAACCGGATCTGTAAGCCTGGTTTTGACCGGATCAGATGGGCTTTTTTCCACTAGTGTTAGGAAGGCGAAGAGAAAAGAACTGGAGTACGGAGTTGAGGAGATGGATGGTATTGATAGTGTTATGTTGGACTTTGATAGTGCGGGCAAGAAGCTGAAAGTGGGACATGTTATTGACGAGAGGTGTAACTCTTTGAAAGTAGCGGAGGTTGGCGGAGACCAACCCCGCGAACAACAATGAAAATATTAAATTGGAACTGTCAGGGGATGGGAAATCCTCGGACAGTTCAAACCCTCCAAACATGGTGTTGGAGGGAGCGCCGGAACATAGTATTTTTGATGGAGTCCATGATTGATTCAAAAAAAATATCTTTGGTGCGTGAGAAGTGTGGATTTAGTGAAGGTATTTGTCTGAATAGTAATGGGTTGTCTGGTGGAATTGGTTTCTGGTCGAGAGATTTAAACGTGCACTTTGTTTCTTATTCTAATCACCATGTTACTGCTGAGGTGAGGAATGAGGAAGATGTACCTCTTTGGGTTGCGGTTGGTGTTTATGGGTGGCTGGAGAGTGCGGAGAAACATAATACGTGGGCATTGATGAAGAGTCTTAAACAATCTTTTACCGTCCCTATTATTTTCTTCGGGGATTTTAATGAGATACTGAATGCTAGCGAAAAAGCTGGGGGAGCTCTAAGAATAGAGAGTCAAATGGATACTTTTCGTGAAACTGTAGAGTTATGTAGCCTCATGGACTTAGGGTATGAGGGAGGGGCTTTCACATGGAAGAGAGGAAATGATGCTGCTACAATGATGAGAGAGCGTCTTGATAGGTTTCTTGCAGATGAAGGATGGGGTGTGTTGTTTCCTCATTACAAGGTGCGTCATTACCCGATTTATAAGTCGGATCATGCTCCTATTTGGTTACAAACTGAAGACGGGTCGAGCTCTTCACGGAGACACAAACGCATCCATTTCGAAGCATTGTGGCTTTCAAAACCAGAATGCCAGGAGATTGTCACGAAGCTAGGGGCTTTGCGAAGGAGTTAACAGTATGGGCAAGGGATACGTTTGGTGATATAAAGAAGAAAATTCAGGAGAAGGAAAAAGAGCTTCAAGAGTGGCAGGTTAGAAGGGCGGATGGTGCAATGTTAGAAAAGTGTTGGGCTTTGACTATGGAGCTGGATGATTTGCATAGATTAGAGGAGTCCTATTGGTTTGCTCGAGCTCGATCGAATGAATTACAGGATGGTGACAAGAATACATCTTACTTCCATCATAAAGCAGACCAACGCAAGAAGAGAAACACCATAAAGAAATTGAAAGATGAAGAGGGCAACTGGAAAGAGAAAGAGGAAGATATTGAAGGTGTGGTGTCGAAATATTTTTCTACATTATTTGTGCGTCTTCTCCTTCCGGCTTCGGAGAGGCGCTTGCTGGGTTGGTGCCGAAAGTTAACCAGGTGGCCAACGAGGCACTAGTCACGACACCTACAGGGGAGGAGATTCATTATGGTTTATTTCATATGCACCCCAATAAGGCTTCAGGAATTGACGGTATGCATGCTCTTTTTTATCAAAAAATGTGGCATATTGTTGGTCCTGATATTATCATGTTTATTCAACACTAGTGGGTTAATGTGGGAGATTTGTCTGAGTTGAATAAGACTTTTATAGTGTTAATTCCAAAATGCCAGGAGCCGTCTCAGATGGGTGAGTTCAGACTCATTAGCCTTTGCAATGTTGTGTATAAGATAATCTCTAAAGTAATGGCTAATCGGTTGAAAGTAATTCTCCCTGATCTTATTTCTCCCCATCAAAGTGCCTTTGTACCAGGGAGGTTGATAACTGATAATGCTTTGGTTGCTTTTGAAATCTTTCACGGGATGAAATAAGAGCGGAGGGTAAACAGGGTCTTATGGCGTTGAAACTAGATAAGAGTAAAGCATACGATATGATGGAATGGTCGTTTCTTGAACATGTGATGGTGAAGTTGGGGTTTTGTGATGAATGGATTAGCAAAGTGATGATGTGCTTGTCGAGTGTTTCTTATTCTGTCAAGTTGAATGGTCAGGTGAAGGGGAACATTATACCAGAAAGGGCGCTTCAACAAGGAGATCCGATGTCCCCGTACTTATTTCTCCTCTGTGCTGAAGCTTTTTCTTCTCTTTTGGTTCGAGCTGCGGAGAGTGGGGAGCTACATGGGGGTAAAAGTGTGTCGGGACTCTCCCCGGGTGTCACACTTATTTTTTGCATATGACAGTATATTGTTTGCTAGAGCTACACTTCAGGAATGTTCTAAAATGGCTGATATTCTCAGTACATATGAAAGAGCATCCGGACAGAAAATTAATTTCACTAAGTCTGAAGTGGCCTTTAGCAAAAATGTGAAGGCATCGAGAAAACATGATATACGTAGTTTGTTGGGTGTCAGAGAAGTTGACAGACATGAGAAGTACCTGGGATCAATGTTATCAGGATCGGGATCCTACATTGGATCGTAGGGGTTGGTAGGATCGAATCGGTGGGATTGGATCGTAGGATCGTAAGATCCTACAATCCGGTAAAATAGATATAATTATGCTAGAATATAGTGACAACCTCATGTTAAAAATTTACATATATTAATAATGACTTATTTCATTAGCAAATGGTGATAGTTTTTAATACTATAAGATTGAATTAACATGCAACCAAAATCTAATAGGAGAAATATAATATGTGAAATTACTTTATGATTTTTTTTATGATAGGATCAGATCGTAGAGTCGTCGTAGGATCGTATTAAGATCCTACCATGTGATTTTTGGTGGTTGGGTAGGATCGAATGATCCTACAAAATTAAGATCCTACGTAGGATCGGTATCGGTGAGGTCCTTTTGGATCGTAGAATCGTAGGATAGTAAGATACGGATCGGGATTTTAACAACAATGCCTGGGATTGCCGACTGTGATTGGAATATAAAAAAAATGGTTTTTTCTGTGTTGAAGGAGAGGGTTTGGAAAAAGTTACAGGGATGGAAGGAAATTTTTTTGTCCCGCGCAGGGAATGAGGTTCTTATTAAAGCTATGATTCAATCAATTCCAACCTACATGATGGGATTGTTTAGAATTCCCGACGGAGTGATGGACGATATGCATGCCATGTGTGCTAGATTTTGGTGGGGGCCAATGGAACAGAGAGAAAAATGCACTGGATCAGTTGGGACAAGCTTTGTTTGCCGAAGTCTCATGGAGGTATGGGATTTAGAGATTTAAAAGTGTCCAATCAAGCTATTCTTGCTCGCCAGGGATGGCGCCTTCTTGATGATACTGAGTCTTTAGCTTCTCAAATTTTGAAGGCGAAGTATTATAAAAATGGGGAGTTTTTGGATGCTTTGCGGGGATATGATCCGAGCTTTGTGTGGAGAAGTATTTGGGGGGGGGCGAAGGCTTTATTGCTAGAGGGGCTTAAATGGAGGGTGGGATATGGTTCATGTATCTCAGTTTGGAGTGAAGCTTGGTTGCCAGGGGATAATGCAACATTGGTTCCAACACCGAACCTGGAGAGTAGTGCAGATTTGAAAGTGTCGGACTTGATTGATGATTTTCGTATGGAGTGGAATGAACGAGCTTTAACCACCCATCTCACTGTAGAGGATGCTGCTCTGGTTCGAGAAATCCCGTTGAGTAGGAGGAAATCGAAGGATGCCTTGTATTGGTGGCCGGGGAATGACGGTGTCTTTACCACAAAATCTGGCTACTGGTTGGGGAGCATGGGACACGTTAGAGGATGGAACCTCATATTTGGTGGTGAAGGAAGTGATGTTTGGAATTCAGTTTGGAGCGTGGGGGGTCCGCCGATGCTGCATCATTTTTTGTGGAGAGCTTGTTCGGGGTCTTTGGCTACGCGGGGTAGGCTGAAGGATAGACACATTATAGATGATGAAAAATGTGGGCAATGTCAGACTCATGGTGAATCAATAGTTCATGCTATTTTTTAGTGTAGTACTGTATCACCAATATGCAAACCCCCCCCTTTGCTAGTTATCTTGTTGATGCTCCACTCTCTTCTTCTATGGATCGATGGAATTGGATGCGATCCAAGCTTGATAAATATGACCTCCTGTCGTTTGCAGCACTGGTGTGGGCTTCTTGGTCGTACCGCAATGCGGTGGTTCATGGGGAGCCGTGGAGAAATATGGAGATTGGGGTGGTGAGCTTTTTACGCCTTGTGAATGATTACAACTCTTATGCTCAGGCTGTTTTTAAAAACTGTAACAGACCAGGTGGAGGGGTTATTTCTCGGGCTGGCTGCAATCCATCGAGGGAGGGTAGCGTTCGGTTGAACACAGACGCAACTGTGATGGAGAATCGTGTAGTGGGGCTGGGGGCTGTGGTCCGAGACGGTGCAGGGAAGATCTTGGCTACTGGTGTGCGGAGGTGTGAGGCTCGTTGGTCAGCAGCGTTTGCAGAGGCAATGGCGTTGAGGTGGGGTCTTCAGTTGGCTCATGAGCAAGGTATGCAGCAGATAGAAGTGGAAGTGGATGCTCTTAATTTGGTGAAGGTTGTTCATAAGGGAAGTGTTGGGAGGTCCCCTTTAGATTTGATTATTGAAGACATATGGATGTTTAGAGAGAAATTTGTTTCTTTTATGATTTTGCATGTTAAAAGAGTTGGGAATTTAGTGGCTCATTTGTGTGCTAGATTAGCTTCTCCTAATGGGAGGGAACAAGTTTTTGTAAGCAATTTCCCCCAAGGTATCATAGCTTTGGCGGAATTGGATTTTAATTGCTCTTAATAATATTTGGTTCACTGTTTCCCCTAAAAAAAAAACTAAAACAAGAGTGAAAGTTTAATACACAAGTGTGTCCTTAACTCACCAGTGGAGTGATAAACCGCATTTCAAGCTTGAAAACTTTGATTAGAATTAGGCCCTTTTATTCATGTCCCGTACAAATTGATGATCCACTCAAGGTTTATGAATTTCTTCCTTGCAAAGATTCATTGGTGAGTACTAACTATCTACTCTATCTTTTGTTCCTTAGCTTTATTATTGACTGCTAGTTTTTCTGCTCCACATTTCTAATGCGTTCACACGTGGCACCGCATAGGTTTTTCCATGTCTACAATGTGCATTCATGACATGGCAACACTCCAACTAGACAAATTGGTGTAAGGGGAAAAGTCATTCATCGTCCACATCAACATTGCTTGCACAATAATATTTGGAAGTGAGGGAAAAGTCATTCATCCTTCTGACTTCTTGTTTGTAAGATTTGACAACTTTGTTATAAGTCTAATATATAAAGATTATTTTCGTGTCATGTAATCAATTTATTGCTTGGGAAATGAAGACTACCCATCATCATATTAACAATTCTTAACTCCCAAAGTTAAACAATAATTATTCCTTTTTAATTTTAATATATAGTAAGTATTATATTGCATTACTAGCTACAGTTGACTTTTGGCCCAAAATTAAAAAAGAGAGAGTAAACATTAAGTTTATGTAATATTTTATTACTAATTAATTAGTACTCCTTATGATTACCAATCTACCAATACCTCTTTCTCCTATTATTAGTGGGCATTATCTCTCCACTAATTCCATGTATTCAGAAAAAAAATCATCTCCACTAGCCTATCCAAAATAGTGTCACCGTCACTATATTCTTGATTCCCAAAATATGACGTCCACCTTGGAAAAACTTACTATGAATGAAATCCACAAAAACTCTATCAATATTTTTTCCTCACAATATGGTCCATACAAACCAACATGAACATGCATACAAATTATTATGAGTCATATCAACATTAATATTGAATCCCATCAGAGAAGATATAGGGAGGTATTAATTAACAAGAATAAGTAACACATGCCCATTGGGAATCTCTCTCTAACTTTTATAGAGAGATATATTCATATAAACTTTAATACTAATTTACACTTATCATACACCCGTATATAATACATCTAAGACTTCTTGTGCTCATTGTTTATTTAAAACTCGCACTATTACGAATTTCTCTCATTTACAATGAAAAATTAGCGGAAAAAAAAGGCATTGTAAGTACATACTCATATTATAGACTTATAGTATACCCAGGTGTATAATAAAAATTATATAAATGCAATAAAATACAATAAAATTAAAGATTTTGTGATTTTATAATGCAAGTTCGGTTCGTGCTAATTTCGCAGCAGCAGGTGTTATTATCCGAGATTCTCATGGCCAACTCTTCAAGGCCGCGACTTTCAACCTTGGTTCCTCACCTGTCTTCATGGCCGAGGCCACGACACTCCATCAGGGTATCCGGCTCGCCTTACAACACAGAATTCGTCATCTTCACATTGAAGGAGATAATCTTTTGATTGTAAATGATGTTAAAGATCTCTGGTCTTCTACATGGCAAATTGCTCATCTTATCAAAGATATCCAAGCTCTTCTGCTCTCTTTCAATGCTTGGGATATCTGTCACATCTACAAGGAAGCAAACAATGCAGTAGATTGGGTTGCTAATGTGGGTCATTTAGTAGATTCTCAGTTTAATATAGAAAGTTGTAATAAGTCAGTTTTATCTCCCATCCTTGTAAACGATAAGGTGGGAGCTCTCTTTGTGCGAAGGGTCTCCTGACCTTTTTTTTTCCTTACCTTTATAAATATATATCTATATAACAATATAATAAAATTTAAATAAAATTAATAATATAACAAGACAAAACTTTTTAATAAAATTAAAGATTTTGTGATACGTAAATACAAAGCAAGAAAACGACATACACTCTGTTTTTGGGTTAATGCCGATCTCATTTTCTCTCTCCTAAAATTGTACTGTCTAAGTTTCCTTTCAAAAAAAAAAAAATTGTACTGTCTAAGTGTAAAGTGAACGGATCCCAAAGCCGTGTCAATTACTCAACATTCTTGGTTTTCATGTCTAACCCCAAGATTTCTAGATCAACTTATGTGGGCCCCATCTCCTTTTTTTCCTAACAACGAGGTAAAAAGTGGAGTAATACCCAAAATTCTTTTACATTCTTAAATTATTTTATCCAAAGTTAAAACTGCAGCTTCCATAAAAATTAATTAACCTTAAACGCCGTCCTTTTTGTTCTTTCTTTATTCTTTTAGCCTTCTATCACGTACAAATTACACTCTCCAAACCAACAACCTCCCATCTAACTTTTCTTGGCCTTTTCACTTTTCTCGCATTTTAAGACAGGGTTTAGTTACGAGGAAAATATTTTTCTCAAAAGTGTTATTTTATTTATTTATTTGGTTTGTAAAGACTGTAAACTATTCCCCCAAAGTATTAATACTGGTATATCTTATTACCTCTGTCTTTAAGAAAAAAAATTCAATTTCTCATTTCCATGCTTACTGATGAGGGGTAATAAAAATCTAACAGGTAAATGTGTTAGATACAAGTTTTCGTGTAACAAATATTGTTTTTGTATATAACAAATATTGTTTGTGTATGTAAATATATCATTTGTGTTAGTTTCCTCTTATTTGTTATACGAAACACAAACAATATTTTTAAATACACAAATAATCAATCAATATCATATAACTAATATATAAAGCAGAGTACAAAAGTCAGCTCACGAGGTCGTGACATTTGGCGTCCTCATTGGACGCCATTTGTCGCGCTTATTAAGGGTGCGTTCTCTTCAACTTATTGGACCTGAACTGAACTGACCTTATCTGAACTGAACTTATTGGACCTGAACTGAACTGATTGGAACTTATTAAACCTGATTGGACCTGATTCAACTTATTGGACCTAATTGAACCTGATTGGAACTTATTGGACCTGATTGAAACTTATTGACCTGATTGGAACTTATTAGACTTTATTGGCCCTGATTGAAACTTATTAGACCTTATTAGACCTGATTGAAACTTATTAGACCTTATTGGACCTAATTGGAACGTATTTGACCTTATTAGACAAAAAAATTAATGAGTAATAATATAAATATTACCCCTAACGTAAATACTACCCCTCAAAATTTATTATGAAGTAATATAATTATTAAAATTCGCCCTTTAAAAAAATAATTATTATTAATTATCTCTTATGATAAACAATTTAACAACAAATAATATACTATTTATATACTTGCCTATACATAACTTTCACCACTAATATATCTAATAGTCTTGTTTTGATTTCATAAAGCACTAGTAGAAAACCAAAAGTTGATTAACATTTATTGCTAACAAGTGAGAAATTGCCACATATGGAAAAATTTATCTCTCACTCCACTTAGTTTTATGACTAAAGTAGTAGAACTCATTGTTATTAGTAATGAAAACATGTTATCTCTAGTTATTTAAAGACGAATTGCAAAATATTGTAATTATGATATTATTATTGTTAACCTTATTTAACCATGATTATAATATTTTTTAATAATAATATAATCAGCTAATAGTAATATGAATAATAAAATAATAGACAATAATACAAGTATAATACGATATAATCATTGTGGTACTTTAATTAAAATTATAATAATAACATAATCAGCTAATAGTGATATGAATAATAAAATAATGGACAATAATACAAATATTTATTGATCATTGACTATTTGGACCTTATTGGAACTTATTGGACCTGATTAGACCTGATTGAAACTTATTGCACCTGATTAGAACTTATTGGAACTTATTGCACCTGATTGGAACTTATTGCACTTGATTGGAACTTATTGGACCTTATTAGACCTGATTGGAACTTATTGCCCTGATTGGACCTGATTGAAACTTATCTGAACTGAACTGAACTTATCTGAACTGAACTGAACTTATTGGACCTGAAACTTAATTTTTTAAGGTGAAGAGAACGCACCCTAAGTGTCATGTCATATTTTTTTGAATATAAATAGAGTTCTAAGTTGATTAAAATACAAATAGAGTTTAGGATAAGAATAAATAGAGTTGGGTTCACAATGAAAAACTTAAATATAGTAAATTGATTATAACTTTTAATATATAGTTTGTAATATTATAATTTTTGTACCATTGGAAAGTGTTTAAAAAGTACTTTAAAATAAGATCCATTTAACCTATATTTAAAATTTTATATTAAAGTAACATATAAAATGAAATATTGACTATACTAACGTATTAAAGTAACCTACTGCAATTGGAATTAGCGATTTAATTAGAATTAGGGTTAAAGAATTAAAGTAACGTACTGTAATTGGAATTAGCGATTCAATTCGAATTAGGGTTGTTATAAGAGATTCAATTAGAATTAGGGTTGTTCTACAAAACCTATTCATGTTAGAATTAGAATATTCAAAGTTATGTATACTAGATTGTCAGTGGTCAACTTTGCACATTGAGTTTTCTTCCCTATATTTTATTTCCACTTAAATTAATTACGTGAACTACATATTACTCATATTTTCTTTTCCTTTGATAAGAAACAAATGTTGCATCCTTCGTCTCCTCCAAACATGAATGTTGGATAAGATGGGACATGGTCAACATATTAGAAAGAGGGTTGATATTGTTAATCATGTTGGTCTATTGAGGCGTGAAGGGCACCGTAGCAACATACCTTAACAACATACCATAACAATATTACCAATCCTTCATAATTTAACAAATTGTTTCATATTTATATGGTAGGTGCTTTTATTTGATTTGTAAACACAATGAGTACTAAAGAAAGTGGGAATTTTTTTTAAAGTACCTCTATTTCCATTTACCAAGTTCTTATCTTCAATTAGAGGTCAAACCTCTGTACTAAAGCAAACAAAATAAAATAGAAAGCGTGTAAGCATCTCGCATCTACAATTATTAAAACACTTAAATGGACCTGGTGCACACTAATGTTGGAAATTCATATAGTGAAGTGAGTTTTATATAGATATAGTGAACTTTTATACAATATACTGGATTTTATTAACGGAAAACATATAGTGAAATAATATGCAATATAGTGGAGTATTTACTTTTAATATTTTAATATGCTAGAAGATGTAGGTTGTGTAGTATATCGTGACATGTGCTTTAACATATAAAAATATGTAGTTTCTACATGATAGAGTGAATGTCTGAATCATATAGTGAGTTTCTACATGATATAGTGAGTGTATAAATGATATAGTGGATTGTTCAGAAATGATATAGTTTCTGAATGATATAGTATATTTCTAAATGATATAGTGAGTTTCTTCATGACATATAAATTAGAAACCAACGTCAAAGATAAATGACAAAATCATATTATAACTTTTAGTTGGTATATATCAGGCAAAAATAACGGCAAAAAATAGGGGTGTAAATATTTAAAAACTCTATATCTCTACGAAAAAGCCCGGGCAATTGCCCGGGTCCCAATACTAGTATATATATAAAGGAGGAACTTTTCGGGAGCATAGGGAGCTCCTCAAGATTTCGAGCTCATATAGCGTGCCACGTAGGATTGCCACGTCATCAATTTATATTTTTATTTTTTACAAAAATAGAGTTCTACATAGATTTAAATACATATAAGGAGCTTTGGATAAGCGAAAATTAGAGTTTGGATTTGAATCAACAACCTAAATTATTATATTATGTAAATTGTGTATAACTTTTGCTACGTAATTCAGAATATTATAATTTTTGTACCATTGGAGAGCGTTCGAAATATGCTTCGAAATAAGATCCATTTACAATATAGTTCTACAACTTATGAAATATAGAGCGCCATGTAGGATTGTCATGTCATCATTTTAATTTTATTTTAAAATAGAGTTCTACATAGATTTAAATACATATAAGGAGTCTTGAATAAGCAGAAATTAGAGTTTCGTTTTGAATGAACAACCTAAATTATTATATTATGTAAATTGTGTATAACTTTTGCTACCTAATTAGGAATATTATAATTTTTATACCATTGGATAATGCTCGAAATATGCTTCGAAATAAGATTCATTTACAATATAGTTCTACAATTTATGAAATAGAGAGCGCTAGGATTGGCATGTAATTAGTTTTTATTTTAAATATTTGAAAAAAATAGAATTCTACATATATTTAAATACATAAAAGAGTTTTGGATAGGGGGAAATTAGAGTTGCGTTTTGAATAAACAACCTAAATTATTATATTATGTAGATTGAATTTAACTTTTGCTACCTAATTCAAAACATTATAATTTTTTTACCATTGGAGAGTGCTTGAAATATGCTTCAAAATAGGATCTATTTACAATATAGTTTTACAACTCATGAAAATATATTAAATTAGATGAATTGTAAGACATTATTTAGTATTTTTTTAGATAGATATAATAATAGCTATAAGTATTAAGTATAGTGTATTATATGTGATTATAACATTTGATTATAGGTCCAATTTACGGGATTAAACATATTATCTTTCAAAACCTCAACCTTACTCAACTAAACCAAAACAATATAGTATTGCAACAAAATCTATTAAGAAAACTTTGTTGTTAAAATATATAGCGATAAAATTACATATATATTAGAGTTTTGGATTATGTAAAAATTAGAGTTTGATTTAAATAAAACAACCTTAGAATACTATATAAAGAGCTCCACCTAAGCATGGCACGTCATTCTTATTAATTTTTATTTTTTTTTAATAAAATGGTGTTCAACATAGATATAATACATATAAGGTGTTCTAGATGAGTGAAGATTACAGTCTAATTTTAAATAAACAACCTAAATTAGTATACTATGTAAATTGAATATAACTTTTGCTACATAATTCGCACTAGTATAATTTTTTTTACCGTCGGAGAGTACTCGAAATATGCTTCAAAATAAGATCCATATACAATATAGTTTTACAACTTATGAAAATATATTTATTTAGATGAACAATAACATATTATTTATTCTTCATTTTAAATACATATAAAAATAACTATAAAATTAGCATATTTTATGTGACAATAGTAATTATGTCTTTCAAAATCATACTTTTAAAAATTGAGTTATATAAAGATAAAAAATTCATATCTATAGTTTTGAACCTATAGCATTCCACGATGGCATTACATGAAGAATCAAATGAAAGTTTGTCATCGAGATTGCAGAGGTATTATGCAATATGCAATTGACTAATTATTTTATTCTTATAATATATATTGTATACATAATTATTTATGTTTTTTTTTCCTATATCTATATGTCAGATCTTATTCTTTTCTCCATTAACCTAATTCTACTAAAACTATTTGGAAATCAAGGTTCGCGTTTCTAGACTATTTGAGGTCACGAATCATAAAAAAGGGGGAAGTTTGATAAGTCTTCATATGGTCATGATTGATGAAGATGTATTTTTTTTTTCTCTGAAATAATATTTTCGATTATTAATAGAGGTTAGTTTTATATTTAATTAATTTTCTTCATGGTACTATCATTATGATCTTCATTTTGGTTTTCCCATCTTCCATTTTATATGCGTTAGTGTTTATGTCCTATATCAAAAGTTGAAGTTGTGGCTGACACTCATATTTTTCTCTATTATTTCTGTCATGCATCCATTAAATTATTACCCTCTACTTTCTTAAAGTATCATTCAGGAATTATTCATGTTAAAACTGTATTAGCTATTGTTAGTCATACCTATTATTGGTATACCATTTAATAATAGACTTAGCTACAATATTCAATTGAATATTAAAAATTATAAAATTTATATATCGCAATAACAAATCTAGAAATTACAGTATAATGACAAATACTTTCTCCGCTTTTTTTCTACTTCAACAATTGATTTGGGCATGGTTTTTAAGGAAATAAAAAATGGGTAGTTTAGCATAGAGGTACCTCTTTAGTTAACTAGAGTAGGGGATATATAAATCCTTAATAAAGTAAACGCAACTTTAAAAGGCAATTTGGGTAATTAATGATGGTTTTATTAACATAAAGTAAAGGTAATATTGTCAACTGTAGTTGCTTTTTTTACAAAAAGTGGAATGGTTCCAAAAGTTGAAACTACCTAAAGCAGTAATTGTTGTAATAGAAAAAGAACGGAGGAAGTATGTAAATACAATAGTGTTGAAAAATTTCATTTCACAGCAACACAAAATCAACATTAATATTAACAAAAAAATTGCAATAAAATAAAATAAACAACAACCTGTGCAACGCACGGGCTTCAAAACTAGTATTTGTTATATACACAAACAATATTTATTACACGAAAACTTATGTAAGATATATCTAACTCTTAGAGATTTATCAAACCTCGTTTACTAATACATGTTTTCAACCATTAATATATTTAGTTATATATTAGTCTAAATTATAAAGTTTGATTATTATAATGTATTTATTGACACAAATCAAACAAGACACCACATGACTATATATATTCTTATATATTGAAAAGAACTTAAAACATTCTTTTTACTTATGTATTGTGCTAAAATTGCAGAGGAAAACATGTTCTCAAAACAAGAGGAAGTAAATTTTACTTTTTATTCCTTACCTTCATGTAACTATTTCTCAAGGATTATAAGCTTTTACTTGATTGGAATCTATTAAGCATATTGATACAAGTTGTAAAAAGTACTAACATGAGTACCCATTGAAGAGTTCAGGTCCATATAAATTTTTTTAGAGCTATAATAATGCATGATATATCCTAATTTGGATATATCAAATCTGGACTAGCATACTCTCCTTCTCTCATCCATCTTCTTCGAAAAACTAAGTTTTCATGAATAATAATTTTCTATAAAAAATATTTTTTTTCATCCAACCAACATAACCTAACAAGCTAGAGCTAGTAATCAAACTCGTACCTGATTATACGAACTAAAACTGTATTGTACTAGAATAATGAATTCTGATTAAAAATTACCCAACCATCAATTATTGATTCCTCCAGTTACTTTATCACATATACTTATTTAGCTTATCGTCAATAAATTCTGTCCCTGATCATTTCAACAAAAGAAGAAGTGACGAAATTTATGAGTGACTTTTATTTAAAACATCAACTTTTCCATTAATTAAGTTTTGGCGTAGAAATTACCACAAAGACGAATGATATAGATAAAATTTAATCCGAGGTTTTAACTACCATTTCAGAAGACTTTAACCAACTAAATTAGTTCACTCCACCACTTTTTCATAATAAATTAATCACTCCCAGCAAAATCAAGGGGATCATCAAAAGATTAACCGAAACTAAACGCCATCTTTTGTGCTTTCTTTATTCTTGTTAGCTTTCACTTTTCAGCAACTCTAAGTAACCCAAAACCAACAACTTCACATCTACCTTTCATTTTTCTATCTGATCATTGTAAAAAAAGAAACTTTACCTAAAAATTGAATTCAATAATCAAATTGAGTAATACCAATATGATCTGAAATGACTTGATATTGTAACTAAGATCGTTACATTAATTAATTTATGATTTAGATTATGATCTACATTCGTGTAAAACAAAATAAAGTTTATACTATATCTAAATACAAATTCAGTAAGTAGTAGAAAAATTGAATTGAGAATACTTGATTAGCTCAAATGCAAGGGCATCTCCTCTTGAGAAGTCTACGAGAATGAATTTGATCAAAGCTAGAATTGAAAAATTCTTGAATAACATCTTCTTTAGGAATAATAAGCTGAGGATGTTGCTCAAGAAAATCAAGCTTCTTCCTACATGCGATGACAACACCGCAACGCCGCTTGCGAGGCGCAGGCGGCGGGCTCCGAGGCGCAGGGATCTTATTCTCTTCCAACGTCGGCGTAAGAGGATTTTCTTCCGCCCCCTCATTTAACTCCTTCACAACATTAACTTGATCCTTCACTTTACCGGCCACGACAGCCGATGACTTTGTTCGATCGATGATCGCCGTGACATGGTGGAAGTTGAGATTTAAATCGAGATCTGTGGACATGATCGTATGTTAAACAGGAGTTTTAATTTATCTTATCTGAGTTTTGTTGTTGTTTGGTGGAATGGTGTGAATTTGGGAAGTTTTAGGTGTTGGTTTATATGGTAGTCGGTAAAGGAGAGAGAGAAAGAGGCGTGTAAGAGAAGGTAATCTAGAGAGAGAGAAAGAGAGTGATTAGAGAAGGGGGGAGATGAAAGGTGAGCTTTTGGCGTGTATATATATGAATGGATGATGATGAATTAAGAAGGTGATTTGATTATTTTGTGAAGGTGTAAAAAGTGAGGGTGGGGCCCACTAGCCCGCCCAACTTTCTTTCTTGGAACTTCTTTTGAATTCATGAGTGTGACTTGTGAACAATTTTGTAAAATGTAGTACTAGATGCTTAGCTTGTAAAATTTGTCCTAGCAAATTTATGAGTCACTCAAAGTTGATTTGTATGTGACGAGAAGCCTGACTTTTCATTTCTTTGCAATTCTATTTTTCAGTATAAGGAGATCCAACGTACTAGTATAATCTTGTGCATCATGTATATGCTATATTATTCTATATTCATTTACTCTTTTAGAGCTATTCGTTTCTATAAATTTTGTTCATTTGGAGTCATTCAAATATTCAAATAAGCAAAAAGGATGAAAATTACCTAGGTGTGGGGGTGATTATGATATATACTCGTGTAAGAATTTATTTTATTAAAATCTAGATCGATCAAGAGCGATTTTAAATTTTACACTATTTTCACGATACGTTTGAGCTTTCATTCTAACATAAGGCAACAATACCGTGCACAACACCTTCCTTTTTGGTGTAATAATTTATTTTGAATGGCATGGAAATTGTCATTGTTGATATTGACAAGAAATCGATACTATGACAAAAACAACACAAAGTTGCTCACTTTGTATACACACTACACAAAGTTTTCCATTCTAGACAAATCAACACTAAATTTTGCCGAATTTTTGTATCTTTGGTGATAATTGTGGTAATAAGGGTAAAAAATAAAACTTCATATTGTTAGATGTAGAAAGCGGGTAACTTTATTGGAAAATTGACTCTCAATAATACCAATATTTATTGCCGGTATATGCAAATAATACAGGCTCAACAATTTGCTCTTTGTAGCACTAACTATTGACTTATGTGTGCTAAATAGTACGTTGGTGATCAAAAAGGGTATTTTTGGGAATATTATAGAGAGAAAATAGTTGAGCACATATTATTATTGAGAGTCAATTTTTCTAGAATTTGAAATGTTGGCATCAGTATTGCTTGAACTTTTACTATTATAAATTTAATATATTAAGTTAAAGTCACAACATCTACAAAAGAAATCATGGTGATCTAACTAATAATACATAACAAATTAAATCAAACAAGATCATAGTGTAGATCTTGCACTGTGGGGTTTCTCTCGCACATAGCCTTGTAATGTACAACCTTTTCAGACTGACTGTCTAATGATTTGTTGTAGTCGTATGAATGATTTTCATCTGATTGTATTTGAAAATTTGATAACTATTGCGGTCTCACATAATTCTTTGTTTGTTCAGAGCTCGTATAATTCTTTACAAACTAACCAATATCACAACAATTCATCAGATTTGTGATCCTTGATATCAAAATATAAGGAAAATTTCCCATAAAGGAGATTTCAAGGGAGAAAAGTTACTAACGGTTGGAAAAAGAATTATCATAGACCTATAAATAAAGATATAAATCACAAAATTAACAAAGATTGAGGCTTTCTAGCGGTCAGTATTGATAGAAGCTTCTCCGAAATTCACTAATAGATAATAGGGTTTTAGAGATAAAAAGGAGTTCAGAGTTAATTATCATATAGATACTATCTGAAACCGTTTGATCGACATGAGACATTTTTTGTTTTCAAATTTATTCTGAACGAACCTGAATATTATATATTTTATTATGAAAACGTGTGACGAGTGCTTGACGTCTACCACATGTCACCAAACTCCACATGCTAATAGGGCGCCACGTATTCATGACATGCCACCTTGCTTTTCAATCTACAAAAAGATAGTTTAATTAATAGAATTTTATTCCCTGACTATTTAGTTAACAATTTAAACATTTTACCACCAAACGACATATATATATTTGCAAATTATATATGTTTATTATAAATGGTTTCAGAAAAAAGAATATCTCTTTATTTATAAATAGACCCAAAATCTATCAAATACTCGATCCAATATTATGATAACACCAAAGAAAGTCATATACAAAGAAATCCAAATCTTGATGATGATGATAATAACTTATGAAAAAATTATAAAATCCAGAAATCAACTAAGCACTATCATAATCAACGCTTCATATAAAAAAGAGAGTGTTCTACGGCTTCTTCCTCCTTAAAGGGGAAAAAAACTCTATTGTAGATCGTCAATGGTAGGCACGAAGAGGACAAACTCTCCCAAATCTTTGGCAACAAATAAGCTTGCAAATAAACACATTTACGCGTGTTAATTAAATTGTAGGGAAGAGGGCTTTGAAGGTCGAGGAAGTATATTTTTTTGTGTATTTTGTACTAATCCAATGCTAAATGGCAAGTCTGACGCAACTAAATACCATAAGTGTTACAATAGGTGAATTACAATTGAAAAAGTCTATTGACTATATTATAGTAAGATAATATATTATGTCATTTTCCAATTAATATAAAATAATAAGAACTTATTATAAAATGACAAAAATAAACATAGAAAGAAGAATCTTTAAATATATGTATTTCTTTTGCTCCATTATTTTATAAACATGATGACCTAATAATAGGTTGGATAGATCATCATAAAAAATAGTATGCCAAAATTAGGATATCCATGGAAAAAATAAACTTCCATTATCAAAGAGATGCAAATGAAAGGCTTTAACAAGAGCTAAGAGATTGTGAATCGCCCGCAATGTAAAATTACGAAATTTATTGTATTAGAAGAATGAGACAAAAATTTATCTAGCTACTCGCTCCCTCCCCCCCTTATAGTATGATCATTTTCCTTCTTCAGATGTACACAAATAAATGTTGCTATTTCTTTTCTTTTTGTCATAAATCCTATTACTTTTATCTCAGTATTACACACTAAATGTCTCGATTAATTCATTTTTTTATCAACTCCACTCAGCTAAATATTGAAAAATAACAAATAATCTTATACATTAAGGCCCTGTTCTTTTGAACTTATTTTTAATTCAGTTCAGTTCAATTTCTCCCAGTTCAGTTCAGTTCCGACACTCTCTCATGTTCAGCTTTCTCATAGTTCAGTTTAGTTCAATTCAATTTCTCACTGTTCAGTTGAGTTGAGTTGAGTTTTGTTCATTTTTTCCAATCCAAAAGAATGGGGACTAAGAAACACTGAGAAAGTGAAATTAAGCGGAAGAGAAATACTCATTTTAATTACTTATTTTGGATTTCATACCTTATTACTACGTCCCTCGACAACTCGCACAATTACAATAACCCCCTCCATAAAAGAATGTAAGAAATCATGTTAAAAAACAAAGAAATCGTAAGAAATCATGTTAAAAACAAAGAAATCACCCTGATCCCCATACCATGTAATAAGTATATATATGAAAAAGCAATTGCCGTAAATGCAAGCTAAGTGCGTAAATGATGATAAATAGAGACATAGTCCACTCAATTTAAAATCATGATGAGCACTTAAATGTAACTTTAGAGCATTCAGTCCACATAATTTTAAATCCTTATCGTGATGGTTGGATGTGATGTGCTCCTACTAATTAAGTAGTTCTTTTGATCTCTATATATTACTTAAATTAAATATAAGGGATTTAACTTCATTTAAATTATTTATACACTTTTGTAATCGAGACAATGATCAGACCACCCTTTTCACGATTATGACACTACGAAGTTGAGGCAAGTGGAAGTGGTGTGGTTAGGAAGTTGATGCGATATTTTTCCTTAATCTGTAAATATTTGGTGGGGCGTGATTGTAGTGAGCCTCATCTTTTGTCCCTAATTTTTGGTAATAATAAGTGTTTGCTCGAGTGAAGGATTTCCTTTTACGCTAATGAGTCTTTTGGCCTTTGCGTTTGGGCAACGATTTGCAGATTCCATTCTAATTAATCATGTTCAATTAGTACAGGTCTTTACTCTTACCATCTGCTAACTATATAAAAGATGCTTTTACAGAGAATTGACAGCATATTATCATTTTTTTAAACTGAAAAAAAATTTATCTAGAAAAGAATCCAATATCATATCATATAACTAAAAAATTATAGAAAAATACATGCGACAAAAAAAATACATGCGACAACAAAAATACATGAGCTAGCTCATTGATTGCCTTGGGTCATTGGTAGAACAATTTGGTTAGTTAATTTTCTTTCTTGTATTCACTCTTTGTTAGCTTCCAATATTTCTATGAATGATAATTAGTTGCCCTCGAGGGCTTTTCTTTCAAAAAGAAAATACATGCGACAACTTGTAAGGTTGTAACATTTGGTATCAGTATCTGGCGTTATTTGTTGCACCCCATAATCTAAACACAAGGATAGAAATAGAGTTGGAGCATTAAAACACTTCTAGCATATAGTAAAAACCAAATCGAGCATAACTTTCACGAAAAATGCCATTAGTTTGTTGTAATTTTTTATGCCATTAGGTACGATTTGAAATCATCCAGTGTCAAAATAAAAAAGGTACGATTTGAAATCATCCAGTGTAAAAAAAAAGGTACGATTTGAAAAGCACCTTAAAACAATGTCCAATTATCATATTATATGTACTTATAACTAGTATTTTGGCCCGGGAGATGCCCCGAGTCAGTTACAATTATCAAATATATTATTATTTATAAATCTCATACTTGATTTTATTAGTTTTTCTTAATATTTTGTCTAGTGCAAAATTGAAAAATGGACATTATGACATGATAAATTGTTTTTTAAAAAAACTTCTAAGGAATTGAGGATTAAAATTATAATTTAATAGAAGTGTTAGAGATAAAAAAGCTTATCTTTGTCTTTATGATTACATATAATTATAAGACTTTATTATGTTTTACTTTGAAACATTAAGTATTGAAATTGTAGTGGATTAGTGGTTAAACTCTCACATTCTATTTCAAAGGTTATGTGTTTCAATCTTAGTAACTACAAATTGTTAATATTTTTAAATGAGATTATAAATATGTGTATTACAAGCTTGAGCATAGTGCCACGTGGCACCGTTCCTTTGATAGGAATGCCTTTTAATATATTTGTATAGATGTTTTCCATTTTGAAAAGTTGCATATATATTACTTACAACATCTTTTTAATTCTCAATCGTAGCACACGGGTCTCTTTTTTTTAATCTCTCTCTATCTCTCTTCTCTCCTAAATTCTTCTGTCATACTCCAATGTTAATATATGTTTAGGAACATATAATTTTGAATACCAATTGCGTAATTAATACAATTTATGTCTATTAATTTTATGCACCATTTAGCTTTATATTTTATTTGTAGGTGTGAACTGACACTCCTTACCTAAAAAACACCAACCTCCCCTATTCTCTCTCGCCGCCTCCTCTTCTCTTCTTTTCCCCATTGCATCTGTGAGGGGCTGCCATGAATGTTCTCATCCATGGTAAGCCTCTTTTCCCTCTTGTTTTGAGTTTTTAGTTTATTTTCTTATTTGTTGAATAAATTAGTCTGTCTTTATGAGAGTTTCTTGAGCATTGCTAGGAGGATTTTTATCATCTCAGTTGTGGAGATCTCATTCTCCCCTGTATATGAGAGTTGTGACTTGTGAGTCATGTTTGTTTGTTTGTAGGTTTGGAAAAGTGTTCTCATTGGTTAGAGTGCAAGACTATCAACATGGAGGTATTGGAAGCTCGGACGCGGTCAATATTGTTAGATCAATAAAGATATTCTCCAAACTATGTCAAAATGATAGACGGTTTATTAATACCTGCTAGATTCAGCAAATACAAGTGGTCTACGCTACTTTAGTCGATCTGGTTCATCGTAGTTTTATCGAAGACGAGTATTTAATCTTGTTTAATTGTATTTTTTTTCTTTAATACCTATTGTAAATGCCGTTTGGCCTTCAATTAATGAAATTTCTCTTTAAAAAAAATGACACTCTTTACCTTGCATGTTAGTTATCTCATGTATACTCAAAAGAACATAGGAAATATTCATATTGTAGGCATAACTACCTCCGTTTTAGTAATCTACACACTTTTCTTTTTAGGCCGTTTCTTTTTAATCTACACACTTTCACTTTACCTAAAATGGTAATGCTTCCACCATCATTCCCAACTTTTTAACCCATCTCTACACTCATATACTCTCTCTCCTCCATTATTTTATGTCTTTTTACTTTTTTCAACTTTTAGACATTGTCTCTCATACTTTTGGCGTATTTTTTTTGTTCTTCCCTAAATTAAAGTGATCCATGTGAATTTTTTGGAAATGGAGGTGGTAGGTTTAATCTTTCATTAATTGACATGTAAGTTAAGTTCGAGTACGAGTAAATTACTAGCCACCTTACCTTTTTTTTTTCTTAAAATTTCTGTTGATTGAGGCATTTGTACATAATTTTAGAGGCATAAAGGTGTCAGACCTTTATCATACCATAAAGAGATCTAACCATTTCCAATGCTCCACATAAACGCCATAAAAAAGGAAAAATGTTATTCATGATCTGATCCTTCTTTTTAAAGGTAGGTAAGGAGAATTACCCAACTAAATAACATCTCTCACAGATTTAGTAGTTAGCTTTGCAGGTGAAACTCATTGGGAGCGAGGTAGAATGATGCGGGAAACCTCATGTCTAAAGAGCTCCTAATAGGGCATGGGACTAAACCTTTACCATCAAGACAAACCTTGTTTGATATCCGTTTCTATCTAATTCGATAATTACTCCTATATATATATTGAGAATACAAATATTCAATATTTAACCTCATTTTCAGTCCTTATCAAAAAAATTAGTTTAAATAAAGTCTAATAAGGACTAGTGAAGTCTAATAAGTTCAAATAAGTTCTATTCAGCAAAAATAAGACATGACACTCTCATAAATATAAGGCATAATAAGTTTAGATAAGTTAAGATAAGATCTAATAATTTTAGATAAGTCCAGATAAGCAAAAATAAGCTTCTTGAATAGAATATATATGTAAATAATGAGCAAAATGGCTATACACTCTCATCATTGTCTGATTTTTATGCTGCATCAAGATGCAGGAATATGGGTGAATGAAAGAAAAATGACAATTAACCTCCTTGTTTATATAGATATCTAACTATTAGTTCATATCCCTAAATCTAATTTTCTCTCTAGCCGCTCCCTTTTTTTTCCCTACCCTTTCTTCATCAGTTAGGGGCTGCCATAGATGATTTCATCGGTGAGCTCCTTTTCCTCTTTTATTTTTAGTTTTTACTTTATTTTTTTTGTTTTGTTGAAGAAATTAGTCTCTCTTTGTGAGAGTTTCTCGAGCCCTGTTGTGGGGATTTAGTCTCAGTTGTGGAGATCTCCTTCTCCCCTATGGGAGTTGTAAATATGGTTTGTTTGTCTTTAGGTATGAGAAATTATTCTCATTGTTTGAAGTTCAAGACTATTAACATAAAGGTATTAGAAACTCGGATACGGTCAACATGGCTCGATCAAGAATGCTCTTCCCCAAATTATGTCATAATGATAGACTTCCTCATCAATAGCTACTTGATTCAGCAAATAATAGGGGTTGCACTGTATTGCTCGATCTGGTTCATTGTAGTTTCTCCGAAGATGAATTTGATTTGATCTTGTTTGATTGCATCTTGTTTTTCTTTAATACCTATTTTAGATGTCTTTTGGCCTTTAATTAATGAAATTTCTCTTTAAAAAAATGTGTGTTTTTCCAAATGTATCGTTGATCATGTTGTTCTTTTTCTTCTTTTTATAAAATGCACTTACAAGGAATAATTTAACATTTTTGTTATTAGGTTTATGATACATGTGAGTGGTCACATCTATACTTTATTTGAATGGGTGCCAAGTGCAATTACAATTTTTTTTAGGGAAACATCAAAGCTAGCAAGTGCAATTACATAATAAACTCCTTTTTTGGTCTGCATGTAAGGGATGAGTGTGGTTTCAATTATATAAGTAGAATCAACCCAAGTTAGGGGAATTTTTCATAATGGTAATTTCTTTTTATAAAAAGAAAGTCAATACAGTCAGTTTGATGGCATTTTAAAATTTGTTCTCAATGCAACCAAAATTCTACAAAACTAATTGATCATACATATCGTATGGCACTCAACAATAATATTATTTTTCTTCTGCGTCAGTAACATTATAAGTAATTTGAGATAGACTTTCCCTTTGTTTCAAAATCTTTTTGTCCTATTTGCCTTTTACATATATTTTAAGATGATATAAAAAGTGGAAAGAAAAAAGTAGGTGAATGATATAAGACCGAACTTGAGAGGAAGAGTAGAAAGGAAAGTTATCTTTACCAAAATATAAAATTGAGAAAATACTTTGGGACGGGAATGCATAATATAACTTTTTTATTTTTGATTAGGTTAGTTGGTTAATTTATTAAATATGAGAAGTAACAAAACTACATACTAGCTCTGCTGTTTTTAAGGGGTACTTTAAGGTGAAAATAAACAAAAACTAATTAGGTGGGCCTCATTTGGCCGGATCTGAAATTTTGGCACATTGTTAAGAATGACATGGCTTTTGATGTTATCCCGATTGTTCGTGGTACGAGGCCTCCAGAAGAGATTAACTCCACGAACATTAATATAATTCCTAAGATGAAATCTCCAACTCTGGTGTCTTGAATTCTGCGCAATTAGTCTTTGTAATGTTATCTATAAGCTTGCTTCGAAGGTTCTGGAAATTAGGTTGAAGTTTTGTCCCAGGTTGCTATATCACTGATAACACTCTCATTGTTCTCGAGATTTTCCACTCCATGAAACAGAAATTTAGAGGTAGGAGAGGCTCAATTCCTATGAAGTTGGATATGAGCAAGGCTTATGACATGATGAATTGGGTCTTTCTACAGTGTCTTCTGCTGAGTCTACTTTTCAGAGGTTTGGGTGAAGTTAATTATTAAGTGTGTATCTCCTGTTCGATACTTTTTCTGGTGAATGGTAGTGTGTGTGGTTCTATTACCCCCTCCAGGGACTCAGACAAGGAGATCCCATATCTTCTTATTTATTAAATTTAGATGTTGATGACCTTTCTACTCTATTGTCTAAGGCTTCCTTTGCTAAACAGGTTCATGGAGTGAAGGCAAGTCGTAATGGCCTCAATATTTCGCATCTCCTTTTTGCTGATGACAATTTTTTTTGCTTGAGCAACCCGACATGAATGCAAAGCTATGTTGATATGCTCAACAAATATGAGGCACTATCTGGTCAAAAAATTAACATTAAAAAGTCGGAAGTTTCTTTTAGCAAAGGTGTGTGTTGTGTAGAGACGGAAGTTGACGAAATTCTTGGCTATGAGACATGTTGATAGGCATCCAAAATATTTAGGGTTCCCACTTTGGCTGGGAGCTCTAAAAAAGTGATATTTACGAAAATGAAAGATTGGATTTGGAAAAAAATCAAGGTTGGAAGGAAAAGCTTCTCTCTCGGGCAAGTAAATAAGGACTCTAGAAAGCTTTTATTCAAGCAATCCCCACCTATTTGATGAGTGTCACTAAGATTCCTCTCTCGGCTACCCAGTTTATCCATTCGGCTATGGCTCGGTTTTGGTGGGGTCAGAATGGTACGGAAGGTAAGCTTCATTGGAAGAGTTGGGATTCTCTCTGCAATTCGAAGTGTCTCAGGGGTATGGCTTTCGTGATCTTAGTGTGTTCAATGAGGCCTTATTAGGTAGGCAAGCATGGAGATTGGTTAAGGCATCAAAGTCTCTTTTTGGGCGTGTAATGAAAGCTGAATATTTTCCTAATACTTCATTTTTGGAGTCCTTTCTCTGTTATTTGGGTAGCTTTTAGTGGAAGAGCACTTGAGGGGAAAGTGGTTGTTGAAGGAGGGGCTTCTTTGGAGGGTTAGGAATGGTTCTAGTATCCGAGTTTGGGATAGCACGTGGGTGTGCAATGGAGACTACCATTATTTGCTGGGTGGGTGCATGAAGGGATTGACATTGTTTGTGACTTAGTTGAAAGCAAATCATGGCGTACTTTCTGAACTTATCTTGGATCTTTTCTCGGACAATGATGCTCATGCTATTATGGCGATTCCCATTAGTGAGCGGTTACCGTAACAGCGGATACCATTAGTTGGGCGTTCTCAAAAAATGGTATGTACTATGTTAAAACAACTTATATGATAGGATCATCTTGTAATTTTGATAATTTCCGTCAAGCTTGGGTAAAATTATGGAGTTTGAATATCTCACCCAAAGTTCGCCATTTTCTTTGGAGAATTTGTACATCGAACTTGCCATTACAATCAGTGCTCAAATACCGCCACCGTCTTGAGAGTGGAAGACTGCCCTCTCTATAAGACTTAATCTGAAACTGTGACCCATGCCCTTACACATGTCTGTTTGCAAGTAGGGATGGGCATGGACCTAGGACCAGACTCAGACACAGTTGGACCTGATCCATTTTAAGGGTTTGGGTCTACAATTTTGAAACCCATTGGGTCTGGGTCTAGGTCTGATAGATTCAGACTCATCCCAGACCTGCCCCACATACCCTGTTTCTGTTGAGTCATGTAGTGTTTTGATGATTGTAAACAAATGATGATTATCTAACTAACATGTGTTTTTGAGATGTGCATACTACATTAACATAGAACAAGTCATGGAAGATTAAATATATCACATCATGAAGGAATCCAATAAGTGAAGTTCCTGAGGAAGAAATCCAAAGAGAGATTCTACAAATATGTTGCTAGACTTTATGTAAGTTCCTAAGCTGGAACCAAACATGAAGAGCTCAAGAAAAATGATACGGAAGCAAGCAGCATCAAAGTTCCTAGATTCCTAGAAGGAACACAAATAGAGCAGTTCCTAGGTATATCATAAGAGGAACATTGAATATGAAGTTCCTAAGTAGGAACTATGAGTGCGAAGATCCTTAAAGGAACTAACACATTGAGGTTCCTGAGGTGGAGCTATCAGCATGCGGTTCTTGAGTTGATGGAGCATGAAGGCAGAAAATATGAACTTATTTTCTAAGATTCATGTAAGTATGTGGAAACGTGAAAGGTAATGGAACAAGGTAAAAAGGAACTCGTGGAACTTAAAGTCAAAAGATAAGTGAGCAAGCGATTGAGATAAATAAGGAATATATATCTAAAAGATATTATTTAAATTAAGAATAATATATCTTTTAGAAGTAGTTTAGGAATAATATTCTAAAGCTGTTAGGAGTCTCAAATTAATTAGATTGAGTCAAAGATCACGTTAACCATGCAACAGGTTCATTTGGTTAGTTTAACAAATCTTTCTTTGGTTGTTTCCAACGTCTGAGTGTGTTCCTAAGCAAAGGAACTGGTCACTTTTGGGAACAGCGAAAGATAGGAATAATGAAAAGTGAATCTGATGTAATAACTAAATATAACGTGACATGTTTTAAAGAGTTAATGGTTAATTAGTTGATAAAAAGATTTAATTTTGGTTTTATTCATTAAAATAGCTTTTATTTAAAAACCAAATTTAGAATACTGTTGCACAAGTAAATGCTAGATTTTAGGAAGTAGTATTAATTTGTTACACACGTTCAAGATAAATGGAGCTTGCTCCTCAAGCTAAGGAACAACATGGGCTAATACTTTAAACCACTAACTCATGATTAATCCCACGTTCATTCTAAATGACTGCTATAAATATACAAGTTCAATTAGCTTTCAAATTGTCTGACTGGCGTCATTCCATAGTGTCTGACTTGTGTCATTCCATAAGGTATGGCTTAAGGAATAATGTTATAAAATAATTATATTTTTATATTCCTCGTTTTGAACGAGTACCATGTTCCTTTACAGTTTTTCAGTTTCTATATACTAGAGTTCAACCAAATTATCAAGTGTTTGTATTTGAGTTTGGGGTTAAAGGGTTTGAGTGAACTCTTGTAATGGGGACTTGGTTAAGAGTTTGAACGAGTTCTTGAATCAAGTTCGATTTAGGAACTTGAGTAAGTTCTTGTTGTGTATGCGTAGAATTAGGGTGAAGTTTATACAGGGGTGAAGGGTTTGAGTAAACCTTTTGTGAAGAGTTGTGGGAACTCTTGAGCGACTTAGAGTTAAGTCTAGAGTATAGAGTGGAACTTGTGAGAGAGTTGAAGTTTCGAGTGGAACTTGGGTATGTAATAGGTTGTCATGGAGGAGGTTCCCTATTATAGTGAAGAGTTTAAATCCTGAGGAGGTCGTGATTTTTCTTCTTTTATTGAGACAAGAAGTTTCCACATAAAAATATCTCTTGCACTTTCAGTTCCTTATTGCTTATGTTTTAAATTCCACATTATTTAGGCAATAAGTTCCACACTACAATTCACCCCCCCTTTTGTAGTGTTCCTTCCGAATTAACAGTTTCTTTCACACATACACACACACACACACACACACACACACACATGTACACACACACACACACACATGTACACACACACACACACACACACATGTACACACACACACACACACACACACATGTACACACACACACACACACACACACACACACACACACACACACACATGTACACACACATGTACACACACACACACATGTACACACACACACACACACACACACACACACACACACACACACACACACACACACACACACACACACACACACACACACACACACACACACACACACACACACACACACACACACACACACACACACACAAACATGTAGACAATAATTATAATAAGAATAATACAAAATATATATAAAGAGCAATAAAACTTTTTACCCTAACATATGAATATTTAGTTTTCAAGCAGCCATTGAGTCAAGTCCTCGAACCCTAAACTTCTCATGTTATCCATTACCGATTGGGACTTAAGTCAACTTGTTGTGGATGTTTTAATTTGGAATGTCTTGTAGAAGAATAATACTATTGTTATGGTATTTTACCATTTTTCATAACTAAAAAAACAGGCGTAAAAGAAACGCAAGTTAAAAAAATAACGGAAACGCTTAATAATCTTGAGACCCATTTTGACCCGTTTTGGACCCAGGACCCGACATGCTCATTGGATCTGGGTAAGGATCCAAGCTTTTTAGACCTTGTGGGTTTGGGGCGGGTCTGGGTCCAAATCAAATTTACGGGTCTGGGTCTGGCTCTAGGTATGGCTGAACTCGCCTCGATCCGACCCATGCACATCCCTATTTACGTGTAAAGCCTGGGAGCTGGGTGGTTTCGCTGATTTGGTGCGCACCTCGGAGGTGGATTCAATACTAGAGGTTTTGGAGAGTTGGGATACAGTTGACGATAATGATCAGATTGCCAGTTTGGTTTTCTTAGCGTGGTCCTTTTGGCATCCCCACAACCAAGCTGTATTTGAGGAGAAACTTGTCGCTAACCAAGTGATTGTGGGTCGTGCTTGGAAGCTGAAATTTGACTACACTAACTACAATAGTTGTATCTACGGTGTTGCTGCTGGCTTAGCTTGTTTAGCCGTAGTCCTAACTATTGGCTCCCCCCCTAATGGTATAGTTAAAGGTAATTCAGATGCTAGTGTTAGTGAAGATGGTTGGGTGACTATGGGAGTTGTTGCTAGGAATTGCAGTGGGCTGGTTCTTTGAAGTACCTCGCGACGTGTTCGAGCTTGGTTGGCCCCATAAGTAGTTGAAGAGAAAGCGCTCTGCTTCGCGGTCATGTTGGCTCGTGCTCACAACCTCAACAAAGTTATCTTTGGAACGGATTGCCAATCTTTGGTGTCTCATCTTGCTAGGAAAGCGACTTTTCTCTCTGATCTTGATTCTATTATAGAGGATGTGTATTGTCTCTTAGTAAAAATTTCTTAGCTCATATGCATAGTGATGGTAATTGTGTGGCTTATCACATCGCTAGAGTTGTTCCTTTTTGGTATTGAGCAACGACGGGGGTGTCATGTTCCCCTTGAAGTTGCTTCTTATGTACTAATGGACACATTGTCCCTCCCTTAATCTATTGCACATTTGCACCACACCTTTCCTTTCAAATTAAGTGGTAAAATTCAAAGAAAAAAAATGTGGTAAAATGCTAAATCATGTAAACAAAAGGTGGTAAAAAGTCAAATTTTCATTACTTTACTACTTTGATTAATTTTTTTAATTATCTGAAAAAAGTTTCATTAAATTCTATATATGTATATCTGTATATATTATTAAAACGTATGGAGAAGCATTGGAGCTTGGCATGCGTCGCTCCATGTCAAGCGTTGACATGGCACCACGTCACTATTGAATGCAATCTCCTTAGAAATTTGTATCACTCATCCCAAAAAAAAGTTTGTATAACGGGTCGAATCCTCAAACTCTTGCTTAGAAATTAAGTTCCAAATATGGCTTTAGTTAATAATATAGCTACAAAGTTAAGTACTAATAACTTGCTTCCTTATTATATGTTTATATAAAAAAGGTGAATATCGATAAATGAAAATAGGAGAGCACAAACAATGCAATATGTCAACTCATCTTTCCAATCTTCACAACTAGCAATATATGGAGTATGTGAACAAATTTATTTTAATTCTATGTTCAGCATATGAAGTTAGCGTTCCAATTTATTTAATTTGTCTTTCATCAGCCAACAATCAATAGAAAGATGAGACACAACCGAAGTGTAAACAAATGATGTAATGAAAAGAAACAATAGCTGGCTTGAATTTGAAACTTAACACTCTTATAGGATACTAAAATAATAGTTGGCCAACAATTAATAGTAAGGAATCGCCAGGGCCTAACAACTAATTATTTCTATTAGATCTTTTAATTATGTTAAAAAATATCAGCGTGTATATGGTAGTTGTGACTAGTATGGCTACGTCATACTCTTGGCCACACGACGTGCTTTTTGAATGGTGTGATTCTAAGAGTTCAAGTCTCTCTTAACCGTTTTCTTAAGCGTCATTTTTATGTGACATCCTAATAAGGCGACACGTGTCTTTTGCGCATAGCACACGCAACTGTAAGCAGGGGCGAATCTATGTGGAATCCTGGGTGGCACGGGCCACATCATTATTTTTTATAAAAAAAAAACTTAGTGTAAATTTAAAAAAAAAAAAAAAAAAAAAAACCGTATAATTCCTGTGTCGTGTCAGGCATCAACGACTAACTCCACGTACTACTAGTATTTGGAACCTAAAAATAATAGTTAAACCTAAAAAATTAAAAAAGCAACTTTTGGAACCTATTCGCTGCTTGAGTTGTGATAGGCGCATATCCGGTATGGGCCAACAGTGTCCATACCGTGGCAAAGTTGTAAATAAATGCTTCTTTTTTTTTGGTTTTTTTCTTATGACAAAAATGTGAGCATTATTAAGATCCAATTCATACACAACAAGATCTGAAACATATAGAACTAGATCTGATTCATAACATATAAGATCTGATTTATAGAAATTGAATTACATACAAATTTACATACATACAGGCATGATCTGATTCACATTATAGTTGATCTGATTCATATAATCGGTGATTTGAGTTCTCTCCTACATCATCAGAGTTGTCTAAATTGCCATTAAGTCAACTTTAACATTTGGTCCACTTTACTTTTTTTTTTGTCTTTTTCTGTCAAATTACTTGCATACCCCGGTATGGAGACTGTTGGCCTATACCGGATATGCGCCCATACTTTCTCTTGGCTGCTTGCAGGCAACATTGAAAACCGAAAAGTGAAGCAAATTTATTAACTTATTAAACCCGACTTGGAGAGGAGAGTAGCCAACGTGTCACAACGTCATAGCGGACTGAGAACAGAGTGACATCGACAACTCGAAAACACGACAGACCGAAGGCTTCATTGGTCAGTACTCTTTCTTTCTTAAAGTTTTCATTTTTTTGTCAATATCAATTTTTATATCTTTAATTAACTATGTCATATTTATCAATTTTGTTGAATAAAGCTAAAAACAAATAGCTAATCATATGCACTAGGTGCATATGTTAGAATATATCATAATACGATATTAGTGAAGGTTAGTAATTGCAGATACTTTGCATATTTTGTTAAGATTCCTTTTACATGCATATGCCTTTTTCGGTGTAGGTTCCTCTTTCTCCTTGAAAGACGGGGCAATCAATTCCTAGTACATTTGTTAGGCTTCTAAGTATCTCTATTATTATATATGGAAATGCTTGAAGACTTTGGTGTCCACCTGAATTCCCTTAAATACCCTTTATGTATTTGTTATTCCAAGATAATTAATGAGCGCAAAAAAGTCATGGAAATTAAAAAAAATAGCTCTAATGTCACTACCAAATTGTGTTTTGAGGGAAGGTAACTTCTAGATTTTAAAAACAAAAGAAACATGTACATCTCTCAAAGTAATAATTGAAATTTTCTATTTAATCCTTATTCATTATCTATGGAGATATAGTTATACACTTATATCTCACGAGTAGGTTTTCAACAAAAAATTATCAAGCCTTTTTTTATTGATATATAGTTACACTTATTTGTATAATTAGATTTAAAGCAAATTTTTAACCCAAAATAATGAATGAGGATTTAATTAAAAATTTCCACAAAATCACACACACGCGATGTAACGCACGCATCGAGTGCAAAAAAAAACTAGATTGTATTAAGGAGAGCAATGGTTTTGGGGGCGACACCTGCCATGTCACAACTTTTAAAATAAGTTTATATTAAATTTAAAAGAGATAAATTAAATTATAGAGCTTGGGATAAGATATATTAGAGTTTGATTTTGAGAAAGAAACTTAATATGCACGACTATGAAACTTAAATATAACTTTCGATACATTGTTTATTATTATATTATATTTTTTTCCCATTTGAGAGAGCTCGTTATAAGTTTGAAAATAAGATTCATGTATTATATAGTTATACAAATATAATAGTTGGTCTTGTAAGAGACTACCAACATTTAATTTAAAATTAGGCGACGGTCCAGGCCCAATTAGGAAGAGAAATGATCATCTTTTTGAATAAAGGGACTAGTTTAATCTATTTTGTAATACCGCTCATAATTTCTTTAATGGGATTTACCAGGCTACTCGATCCAACAAGATGCATGCATCTTTCTTTTAGGGAGCTCATTTCCTTAGTTAATTCATATTTAAGCGTGCTGGGTTGAGAGTATTCCAGGGTGCGCACGAGTGAGAACAAAATGCACCGGAAGAACTTGTGTTGGTTATTGAGGACAATTGTTGGCCCTGGATGCGCATTGGTGATGATAGACTCGACTTCGTATGGATCGGGTGTTATAAATGGTATCAGAGCAATTATGCAACCGCGTGCTGATCGTGTGGATAATTAATCCAAGGTTAGTCGTCTGGTGGGGGGGATTTTGGGGCTATATCACCGACTACAGTAGAATATATGATTAAGTTGTAGGCTGGGGCGACCTACAGGTCGTTGTGGCCGAATATGTGGAGTCCTCAGGCGCAACGAGGGCGTTGCTGTCCTCAAGTGGGGGTGTATGTAATACCCCTCATTTCTTTTAGGGAGCTCATTTCCTTAGTTACTCCACGGTTAAGCGTGCTTGGCTAGGAGTAGTCCAGGGATGGGTGACCTCCATGGAAGTTTCTCAGGGTGCGCATGAGTGAGGACAAAATGCACCAGAAGAACTTGTGTTTGTTATTGAGGATAGTTGTTGGCCCTAAATGTGCATTGGCGACGATAGACTCGACTCCATATGGGTCGGGTATTACATATTTATTAACCAGTTTAATCTATTTAGTGACTGATTTAATCCATTGAGTTCTCACATTTTTACAGTGTTGGGTTAGAGTGAGATGTAATGGACTTGTTAGGAGAATGTAGTTTGAATTTGCCAAAATTTATGTTAAATGTAGAGCGCCTATTCTAATAATTTGTGCTCATATAATAGACGTGATAATAAAAACAACTTATTTGAATATTCACTTTTGAAGAATTCATAACAAGAGTATAAATATAATATTATAAGGATTATGCAATATAGTAGGACAACTATCTGGTTTTATAATAATAAATTATTTGTATTATTTTATTTGGTAAGGAGAATTCCCTTGCAAGAAGGGGGAGAAATTGGGGTCCTTCTTGCACGGGGGGAGAATCGAACCCCCTGTCACAGAGGTGGAAGTAGAGCCTCACAGCCACTAGGCCAACCTTGATCCTCGTATTATTTCATTTCATGGCCCCTTGCATTACACAAGTATAAAACTTGGTATTCGTATATACAGAGAACTTTTCAAGAGTATAGTGCGCTCCACCTAAACTTGACATATCAGAATTTTAGTTATTAAGTACTTGAAAATAAAATACAGTTTTGGAGTGGTACAAATAAATGTATACTTCTCCCTTTTTTTTAATCTATACAATATTCTTTTTGGTCCATTTCTTTTTAATCTACACATTGTTACTTCATCTAATTTTGTTAACATGTCCCATCTACTTTCTCCTCTTTTTCCACATGCAGTCCACTTTTTAATACAATAACCCACATTAAAATTTCTCTCTCCACCTTTTTAGTTTTTCTCTCCACCTTAATCAGTTTCTCTCTCTCACTTTTGGATTTCTTCTTTGGTTCTCCCCCAAATTGAAGTGAGTTAATTAAAAAGAAATGGAGGTAGTAGAATTCGTGACAAGAGATAATATTAGAGTTCGGTTTATAAAAAACTGATATTGATAATTGATCATCGAGTAAACTGATTATAAATTTTCATATGGACTTCAGAAAATTATAATCTTCAGACTATTGAAACTGCTTGAAAAATACTTTAAATCAAGATCCAATTATATCCAATAAATTTAAAAATAAATCAACTAATTCATTCATACTCCTAAATTTTTTTAACTAATCAATTACTTTTTTTATCAACTAAATTTTAGAAAGGTTGATATGGGTAGGATAATTCTTGTACAATATAAATAGGATTGCGTCTTTTTGTAAAACTGAAATAAAATAGGAATGCAATTAGTTTTAGGCTTTTTTGCAGGAGTTTGAAAATCAGGGGTGGAGCTATATTTTAAGGTGTGGCATCATCTGATAACACTTGAATTGAATTGTGATTTTCTTAATTATTAAAGTTAAAAAAATGAAATTATGTAATAACCTCTTTGTTTTTTTTTTCAATGTTCACACTTTACTTTTTGGTGTACTCCCAACATCCTAATATAAATGCAACAATTTGAATTTTTCACGTTTCACATGCTTGCCTTTACCATACTTATTTTTTACCAATATATGAAAACAAATGTTATTATCTCAAAGTATATCTCACCTTATCAACTTTTTAAAAATTATTTACTATCCCTTCCGATTTTTATTGAGTTGCGCTCTTCTTTAGGCATAGAATTTTAGGAGAAATAGGTATATAGGTCATAGAAGAGAAGATAAAGTATTAATTTATTGTAAAATTAAATTGAAGTTCATATTGTGGGCCAAAAGAAGAGTGAGAAAAACTTTATTGTTAAGATAATAATACAAAATTGGCAGGACAATTCCAAAAACTGAAAAAAGAAGTAGGGTAAATTAATAAACGATAACCCAAAAAAGAAAGTGGCTAAACGAATAAACACCGGAATGAGTAATTAACAATTAAAGATATTCATCGTCAAAGACTCAAAGTTGTGCATTTGAAAGTGTGGTGGTTAAACTCTCGCATTAATCTCGTGCAATTGATTCAGCTTCCGCTTCAGAGAGATCAAAAAGGAGCATGGTTAGTTTCTGTTAAACAAGGTCTAAAGAGCATAACCAATACAAGGATGTCGGAATATCGGACCATAAATGCTTTTGCACCCTGACAATATCACTCATATTACGATCACCTAATATAATACTAGTCTCATATGCACGCTATGAGTGCGACGGCATATTAACATCAACATTGACAATAAAAAGCGCTAGAGGTACTAATATTGTTTTATTGTAGTTTAATTTGATCTTTCGCAACTTTTTTTCCAATGAGATAAACAAACATGTATCATAATGTACTACAGGTTGATATTATTGGATGATATATGCTAATCTCTTTAATATATGTGTAATTTATGCGTAACATTACATTGAGAAATTGGATGGTATAAGCCTATTTCTTTAATATATTTGAGTTACAAACATATATTTTTTAATAATATATCTAATAATTATAACATATTTCTGCATAAAAATAAAATGATGAGATGGATTATCCCAACTGACACAAACGACTACTACGAACCTTTAAATAAATAAAATTATATATCATCCTAATCGACACATACGACAATTATAAAAGCCAAAATATAAAAAGATGAGATTACCCTCTTAATTTTCTTAGTATGTTTATGGACTGTGAATATATTTCTTTGAAATTGTAATTGCAATTGGATGTTTAGGTAGAAAGAAACTTTGTAAGTTCTTACTTTATAATTGTTTGGAATTGCTTTAGTTATATTAGTTTAATTTTCAATAGAAAATTTATCTTTTTAAGCATATTTTTTTTGGAAAAGGTTTTATCATACATTACATCTTATTATTAGTTAAGCAATCTTAACTTTCCTTATTACACATAATTGTAGATCAAGAAGGAATTGAATATTTTGATAAGTGAAGGGCAAAAAAGTAATTTTACAAGGGAACACCATAACTCCCCCTTGACTTATATAATAGAGATTTTTTTGAACTTTTACTTTTTAGTTCAGAACAACTACCATTTTCCTCTCTATGTCCCACTATTTTCACTTAATCCTTGATAATTTCCGATACACAAACGAAAAGAAAACTAGAGGTAATATTTGTTTGAAATTTTTTACTAATTCACTATTATGTAGGTCTTGATTTGCTACTGTTAAAAAATAAAATATACTTATCAGATACAGATAGGGATGAGCATGGGTAAGATATGAGGTGGGTTCGGCCAAATCTAGACCCGTAAATTTTGGTTTGGATCCAGACCCGCCCTAGATGCACAGGGTCTAAACTGGACCCTTACCCAGATCCAATAGGCCTGGAGGGTGGGTCCAAAACATGTTCAAAATGGGTCTCAAGTTTATTGAGAGTTTTCATATTTTTTATAACTCGCGTTTTCTTATACCCATTTCTTTAGTTATTAAAATGTTTAGATATCAAAATAATAGTCTCATTCTTCTATAAAGCATTCCAAATTAAAACATCCACAACAAGTTGGCCTGAGTCCCAGTCGGGAATGGATAAAAGAAGAAGTTTACAGCTCGAGGGCTTGAGTCACTTGACTTAATGGTTGCTTGAAAAAAAATTCAAATGTTATGGTAAAAAGTTTCATTGTTCTTTATATTTATATATAACAAGTAAAAGAAAACGAGTCTATGCGGCGGATCTGGGTATGAATCTATCAGACCCGGACCCAGACCTGACTTCTAACATCTAGACCCAAATCCAACCCAAACTCAATAGCTCTCAAAATTATAGACTTAGGTTCTTAAAAATGGGTTGGGTCCAACCAGATCTGCTAGGTCATGCCCGTCCCTAGATACAAATCTATAATAGCCGGCTGGGAAAATTCTCAAATCCTTGTCTACGTAAGAAGTAGGTGAAGCTCGTGGCACATTAGGTTTTTAATTCATGAAGCACACGTTTGGTACTTTTGGTTAGGATGTGGAGCGTCAATATGTTTCATAGCTCTCAACATTTTCATCCCACTACCATAATTTTTTAAGCCATATAGAATCTCAGAAGTCAACATCCGAACAATTACAGATTTTTACGGAATGAGGTTTTTAATTGATTTTGGATTCGAGAATCTTTGATGAGAGAGGATGTAATCTTTGGTCTTTAATGCATGATACGGTTCTTCGTATAAACTTGTTTCTCTTCCTCTCTTTTTTCCCCTCTCCTCTTCTCCCTAGTAACTAGTAAGATTGACTTCATCACCCGACAAGGTTCTAGGGCCGTTCCTGAACATTATTAAGCCTAGGGTAAAACTGAAAAAATGAGTCCCTAACGCACGAGAGATTAAAGGAATTACACAATATAAAAATTCAAACGGAAAGTTTTCATTAATTTAAATAAGAGAAAATCATTACGATCGTAAGACAATCTTAAAAATCATAATTGGGGAAGAACATATTTTCAATTGAATATGAGTAATAAAGTCCTAATGTAAATCACCGCCAGTCAAATTTAGTAACTCAACTCCAACCAAAAACACCAACTCAAACAAACCCATCATCACAATCAAAATTTCAATCACCACATTTTCTTCATACCCATAAATTCAATCAACTACAAAATCAACAATTAATCATACAAATGAAAATCCAAATCAATTCCATAACAAAATCATATAATAATAACAAAAACCTGGTTTTTGATGTCATCTGAATCAGAAGAAATGGAAGCAGCAACAGAAGCACCGGCTGACCGGACACCGGAAGAAATAGTCGTGATGTAAGATGAGATAAACTTGAAAGAATTACGGGTAAATCCATTGTTTTTATTAATAGCCTTTGTTTGTTGATGTTTCATTTAATAAAAAAAATAGGAAAAGGAGAGATAGCAAAGGAATTGCCTTTGAATCAAAGATTAGGTTTTTCATTTTTGGAAACTGAATAGGTGTGGTAGTGGGTATAACTTAGAAGATGAAAGTGTGAAGCGCAAGTTTCTGGTTCAGTTTGACAGTTTCTTCTAGCTTCCCGCTGCATCGTTCTCCCTTCACCCCCCTTCATAATTTTAATTAAAGGCCAAATTTTTTTTAAATTGTTGGCCCTGGAAGGGTGGCCCGCTTGCCCTGCCTCAGGGCCGGCCCTGCAGGGTTCGAATTCGAGCCATAATAATCCTTTACCAAAATATGATAGATTTAGTTAAATAAACTAATCATCATTAGAAGTAAGAAACCGAGCGAAAATTATCTACTCTTCTTTATTCCAAAATAGTGGATACTTTCGCGTTGTGTTAAAGTTAATGTTTATCAATTTTTCTAATGTAAAAAGAAGTTATTGTTACTACTATCTTGTAAGACATTAATTGGTACTATTGTTTTTAATGTATAGTTTCCAAATATTAACTTTTTGAATTTTTATTAATCTGGATATCTAAGATTTACGGATAAAGATTATGAGTTGGTGACAATGAAAAAAAGGCACATGAATCAATTATTCAAGAGTTGGAGATTAATAAATTTCTTTTTTCACCAAAATATTCAATTCCTATAGTTTTCCTATTTAACAATACATTTTCTTTAACGTCATGACACTCTAAAATTTTAAGTTAACTTTGTATCCATTCACATACTCTCGTGCATTGTCGCATTGTACCCTTAGATACTTAGATACACCTCCATAACTCTAGTGGCATTGGAAACTTGACTCGATACTGACGATACATGGAGATTTCTTTATGAACCAATAACTTCTCTGTAAGACACAAACTATTAGTTACTTCAATCATTCAACTACTAGCTTTTTATGCACGCGATGCGTGCGACGACATTTTTTTGGCATAACTGTTACTCGGTAGTAAAACAAAAAAGTTAGTAATTTCAAAACTTTTTAATTTATTATGTGCACTTTCTTGATAATTTGTGCATTTGCAAAAACGCTATCAAGTTCTTAAAAATTAATTTTGATAGAATAATCATTCAAACCAAAAAAAAATCTCTATTATAAAGGTTAGTATTGTTGCTTTCAGATAGTTTACACTAATAAACAATTTTATAGGCGTGCATAAAGAGAGATATATAAAACAATAAAAGATTATAGAACCAACTGATAGTAGTAAGATAAATCTAAGTCAACCAACAATCATGTAGCATAACAATTTTAAGTCAATTAGCACTATCAATTAGCATAATAATTTTAAACCAAATAAGCAAGTGTCCATAACAATTAGCAATTTTAAGTCAAAGATCTAAACATCCCCATGGACCATGACAAAAACCCATATTTCTCCCAAATCACTCATTTTTCTCTTCAATTGTCGTATCACTCATTTTTCTCTCTCTCTTCAATTCTTAGCTACTGACTACTTCCCCAATTCCCAAACCCATATTTCCCCCAAATCAAACCACTACTCCCCCAATTCAATTGAACACCAGCTTCATCAATTTCCCCCAAATCAAACCACTACTCCCTCAATTCCCAAACCCATTTTCTGAATTTCACGCAATATTTTTTCTCTCTCTATTCAATTGAACATCATCTTCATCAATTTCCCCCAATTCAAACCACACACTCGATTTCTCTCTCTCTCTCTCTCTCTCTCTCTCTCTCTCTCTCTCTCTCTCTCTCTCTCTCTCTATTCAATTGAGACCGTCGATTATTATCTGAGGATTATCTCAAGCAAGTTGAGGAGTTGGCTTTGGTGGTCATGGAATTGGCTTTCGCTCAGCCCGTCATGGATCGCCGAGCTTGCTTGCGGTCATGGCGCAAGCTCTACAGCTTATGCTGAAATTCGATTTCCCACCGCAAGCTCTACAGTTTATGTTGAAATTCGATTTCCCCCAAATTAAGGTATATGTTGAAATTCGATTACGGGCACAATTTTTTGATTTTAATATATATGTTTAAGTATTTTTTCGATTTCCCCCAAATTCGAGTTCTCATATATTGTCTCAATTTTTTTTTGATATTTGGGCACGAATATTGAAGTTATTTTTAACGAAATTTGATTTTTTGATTTTAATATATGAGTTTAAGTATTTTTTTCTCAAATTCTTTTTAATATATGGGAACAAAAACAATTCGAGTTCTCATATTTTGTCTCATTTTTTTTATATGTGGGTACGAATATTGAACTTATTTTTGACAAAATTTGATTTTTTTTCCGACCATTTATGATGTAATTTTAATATGAATTTCAACTATTTTCGAATTAAATTTTAAATAAACTGTAATTTAAGTTATTTTTTTTTTGGATTAAATCTAATACAACACATACTCATAAGAGTTACTTTAATTTGAGTTTAATTGTACTCGAACATAGTACATATTCTTAAGATTTACTGAACATCGAACATCACACATAATTTTATTTTTAATAACTAATTGCGTACCTGATTAACGGTAAATAATCGGCAAATTTGAGAGTTCCTTATTCGAGAATGTCGTGAAGCTCCAATCTATGAAGAGAACTGATTCTTTTTTTTTGGAGTTTGTGTTTGTAATTTTGTGTTATGGAAAAATTGATTTGAGAGGTTGTTATGCCGTGTAATTTTTTTTGTTATTGTATGTGGTATTAACGTTTGGTAAGTTCTTGATTATGAATCTTTTATTGAATCTTTTTTATTGACAAGTTTATGTGCTTGAACCTTATATGAGTTGATTTGATTTGATTAATATTTTTATTTTGGCAAGTTTATGCGTGGAATTGGGGTTGATTAGCTGCCAGAGGTTCTTTGTGGAAACTTGGAATGTAATATTTATGTGGGGGTGGGGAGGCATTTAAGTAAATTTCAAAGGAGACACCATTGCTCCCCCTTGGCTTATATAATAGAGATAAATGACTGCATCTTAGGAAATTTTTTATACTTTGTGAATATGCTGCCTAAGTTAAAGGAATGGTTTAGGAGAATCTATATATACCTTAGTTTATTATAAGTCCTTTTTATATACTTTGACTAAAAAGGGAAAATATGTGTTGCTTGCAAGGAGTTTCGATTTCGCTTCACTTGTATGGTAAGTTAGATTACGAGTTAAGGATACGTTTGGAACTCAAACTATTGGGTTTTTCACCGCTTGGGACCCAAAACTTTTATTTTCACCGTTTAGGACCCAAAAGCACATTCAGATGATAAATTTTAACCCTAGTTATGCAATGGGTCCCTTACATATTATATTAACTCTTTTTACTCTACAATCCTATATGTGGTTCTTCTCCCAAAACAAAAAAGTTAATTCAATGGCTCCATCGAAGCTCAATATATTTGCACACACAGACAAAAAAAAAACTCGTCTCCTTTGAAGCATCTTGATCGACATCACAAAGGCTGGAATTGTTATTGGTTTGTATGGAATTGATTTTCCCCATTGACAATATCACTACTAGCAAAGCCAATTGCATTGCTAACAATCTCATTGGTTATCACCTTCCTCTTCATCTTCATACTGACTCGAATCCCAGTCCGAACCCAAACCCAGACCCCAACCGAGTAAAATGGCAGCGGGTCAGAGCAGGAGCTTCATATTGTGGCTCCATGGGTTGGATAATTTAGGTTCCGCCAATCAACACATCAAGAATTTCTTCGATTCTTTTCAGTTTAACTCCTCTAAATGGTCCTTCCCTTCTGCCCCTTCAAACCCAGGTACCTGCAATTGTAAGTTTTTTTAAATTATTAGCAGCTAATTTTTTTTTATTTTTAATTTGTTTATAATTTGTATGTGGGTTTTGGATATTGCTGATTAATTGTTGATTCTTTGTACAATTTTGTTTTCTAAGTGCATGATTTTTTAGATTTGGTGTTTGATTTTAAATTGCAATGCACAACTTTTATTTATTATTTACAATTGATCAAGTTTATGCATTTGTTGCAAAGTTGGTATTTCTTTTCAAGGTTGATGAACTTTGGTAACTAATTGTTGATTTACCCTAATATAAATTGTGTTATGGGTATCTCTTATCTTTATCTATTCTAAAATGCAAGAAAACAGGGAGATTGATTAGCAAGGAAAATTCTTTGTGGGTTGATTTATGTTGCTTGGGAGATGGGTTGACTTGAAATTTGAGAAGAAGAGGAAAATTAATTTAAGGAGTTGCAGTAGTGAGCTAGCAGAGAAAGAAAGATGGGAGAAGGTTGCGTGAAAAAATGAGAATAATTAAAATTGGGTGATAAAAAAATACAAAAAGAAAAAAAAATCTCTACCTCAGGTGAGTTAAAGTGAGGTTAGTTAGCCGGATTCCTAGCCTTAGGTCCTTATAGGTGAAAAAAAAGTTGTAGGTCCTAAAGGGTGAAAAACATGAAAGTTGAGGTCCTAGTTGTATGCTTAACTCGTTAATTACATACCATCTTTTTATCAAATGCGAACCACTAGAAACTTTTACTTGATTTTTTAATTATAAACCAAAAGTAAAATATGCTAACTCAAGTAGCACTATTAGTTATATAGTTTAATTGGTTAAAGTCTTGAGAGGTGGTGCCCAATACCTAAGATTAAATCCCATCTATATCATTTGTTCATAATTATGGCTCTCTTTAGACCAAAAAAAGTAGCAGCGTTGATTTAATAAAACCCGTCAAATTAAAGTTCTCTCGTATCATTTGTTTTTTGTTTTTAGTGTTTCCAGAAATTGAATAAAATATGAAAATCAGAATAAGTATTTTCGGGTTTTTGTTGTCAATTTTTTTATAAAAAAAAAGATCAATTCAAGTATTATTAATTCATTATGCAATCCATATCATATGACTTAAGAAAAATTTCAAAACAAAAAATTGAAAACTAGTAATGGTACCAAACAGAACAATTCCACAAGCAATTGGTTTAATTTAATAACAACTACCAATCGTTGTTTTTTTATTAAACCGCTAAATTAGTTAATAATATTAGCTTGTATCGAGAAAACATAACGATACATGCTACTAATTACTTGGATGGTTTGAAGTGTAAATTAAAACAAACACATACTAGGGCCCTGTTCTTTTGGACTTATTTTCAGTTCAGTTCCATTCAGTTCAGTTTAGCTCAGCTCCGTTTACTTCAGTTCAATTCAGTTCAATTCAGCTGCGTTTAGTTCAGTTCAGTTTAATTAGTTCAGCTCAAATCAGTTCAATGTTGTTGTTGTTGTTGTTGTTGTTATTTTTTTTATTGTTGTTGTTGTTGTTGTTGTTGTTACTATTACTATTATTATAATAATTATTATTATTACATTATTAATTATAATAATAATAATTAATAGTAACATTAATATTAATATTAATATTAATAATTATTATTATTTTTAATTACTATTATTATTATTATTATCATTATTATTATTATTATTATTATTATTATTATTATTATTATTATTATTTCAGTTAAGTTAAGATAAGTTCAGTTCAGATTCTCTCAGTCCAAAAGAACGAAGCCTAGGTCATTTTCATTTTCACCGTCTAAAACACTTTCAAGAAAATGGGAGTGTCTCATATAAATAAATTATTGTGTCATAAATTAGTTTCGCTCTACTTCAGTACTATGCACAGCTGACTTCTAATTACGAGAGTGAATAGTTGTCCGAATGTTTTTACTTCTAGATAAGGAGTGGTCCTATATAGTCCCAATCCCAATTTAACCTTAGACACTGAAAAGAAAAAAATATCTATATGAAAGAACAGGCCAAGAGGGAAGAAGAGGGAACACAAAGAAAAGGAAGTAAAAGACAAGCTAAACTCTGAGAATCACAGTACCTGAAAGCGTAAACTACGAGAGGTTTACTACAACGTCAATGCATGTTGGATGGGATCCGATGCGATCCTAGCCAGGATGACTGGCGCATATTGTCTTGTTTCCTCTCTATTGTGCATGTGGCCCGTATCTTTTACATTGCGGCCTGGCAATTCGCCAACTCGCAGGACACAATGACTACGCTAGACTTGTTTTATCCTGTTCTGGAGTATAACTTCTTCTTTTTTTCTTTTAATATGGTTAGGAGGAGAATCTATGGGGTAAAAGTTTGCGCATGTTAATCTAGTCTAGCTACGTAACAAGCACTTAACGATTCAAAATATTTACATTGAGGCTCCGTTTAGTTGGGTGTAAAACATTTTCAATGTAAAATGATTTTCATGCAAAACAATTTACAATGGAAAACACAATTCCAAAATTAGTTTTTCGTTGTTTGGTTCCATGTAAGAAAAATGATGAAAAGAAAGAAAAATGAAAGGGAAAGTAAGGAGGTAGTGAGAGGAGTGTACAAGAGAGATAAGGAAAAGGAAGGAAAATGGTTTTCCATCCATTTTGAAGGAAAAATAGTTTTCCATCCATTTTGAAGGAAAAATGGTTTTCCATCATTGGGAGAGCAATTTTACTCCTAGGAAAAATGGTTTTACACTCTTTTGCACACCAAACAATGTAAAATTGAAAATAGAGGAAAACAGTTTTCCAGAAAAATGTTTTACGCTCTACCAAACGGAGCCTGAGTGGGCGGAACTAAAAATGTATTAATTTTACGGTTTTTTCACCAAATACCCCTTACAAATAAATTTATTCACCAAATACCCTCACTTTTTTCAAAATTCACCAAATACCCCTGACCTTTAAAAAAATTCACCAGATGCCCAAATGACTAACGGCGGTTAACACCGTTAGTCATTAACCCTAAAAAACCCTTAAAAAACCTTAATTAAACCCTTAAAACCCTAACTTTAAAAACCCTAAAAGCCCACCGCCCCCACCCACCCCTAGCCCACCACCCCCCCAAACCACCCCGAGTCCACCAACCCCCCACAACAACCCCCCCCCCACCACCCCCTCCCGTCCCCCTTTGAAGCTCGCGCCTCCCCTTCCCCCTCCCCGCCGGAAAATCACTCCCCTCCCCCTTCGACGCGCCTCCCCTTCCCCCTTCCCCTCGCCGGAAAATCACTCCCCCTCCCCCTCCCCCTTCGACGCCTCCCTCCCCCTCCCTCTCCCCTCCCACAAGCCCCCTCCCCTCCCCCCGCAGCCGCACGCAGCTCCCCCCCCCCCTCACCCGTGCAAAGCGCGCTGGCTCCCCCCCTCCCCCACCGCAAAATCGTGAATCCCGAGCCCCCACCCCTTCGAACTCGGCCGATGACTCGGATTTCTTAAACGCTAATGGCGGATCTAGTGCGAGATCGAGTGAGGGAGGGGGATGCGCCGGCGAGTGGGAGGGGGACTTGGCCGGCGAGTGGGATGCGCCACGAAGGGGGAAGCGCGGCCGCATAGGGGGGGGGGAGGGAGGGGGAGGGGGCCTGCGTGGGGCCGGGGAGGGGAGAGGGGCCTGCGTGGGGGGCCGCGGGGAGGGGGGAGGGGGGGGGGGGCTCGCGTGGCGTTGCGGGGAAGGGGGAGGGGGTGGGGCCGGGGTTGGGTGGTGGGTCAGTGGGTCTAAGGCTTGGGGGGGCTGGGGTTGGGTTAGGGAGAGAGAGAGTTAGGGTGTTTAGGGTTTACTTAGGGTTTAATTAGGGTTTAGTTAGGTTTAATTAGGTTTAATTAGGGTTTTTTAGGTTAATTAGTTAATTAGTTAACGGAACACTAACGTCCGTTAGTCAAAAGGGCATTTTGGGTAATTTTTTTAAAAGTGAGGGGTATCTAGTGAATTTTTTCATAGGTCAGGGGTATGTGGTGAATTTTAAAAAAAGTGGGGGTATTTGGTGAATAAATTTATTTGTCAGGGGTATTTGGTGAAAAAACCGTTAATTTTATCTCAAATAAAAAAATTAACGGTTTTTTCATGTGATACCCCTGTGGAATTTTAAAATTCATGGAATACCCCTATAGTTTAAATAATACACCAGGTACCCTTATGTTTTAAATAAAACGCAATAAATGCCCTTAATTCTTGACGACGTTAACTTGGCGTTAGTCTTTAATTACAATGTTGCCCCTCTTTCATTTATGGCGCTACAAACACCTGTACAATCAATCAAGTTTCCGAAAAAAAAAACCTTGAACTTCCAATCATCTCCTCTCTTCCTCTGTTCTTCTTTCTCGCAACTAGGTTGGCTAAAACATTGAAAAGATTTATGAGCTAAAGTTAGTGTGAGATAACCATCAGTCTTTACACTTCAAATTTGACAATGAGAAGCAGAATTATCACGGTTAGCAAAAGGGTTAACTTGAAAGGGTTTAGCTAGGGTTCTTCACAATTTCGCGCAGGTTTGTTTTCCCAACTTCGTTCATTTTATTTGAATGAATTTGTTGTTTAAGATGAATGGGTGTGTATATGTTGTTCATCTATTCTATAATTCTTTAGTTTCATGTTTAGGTTTTAGTTTATTCACAATTTTTTTGTTCCTGTTTGATTGCAAATTAGGATGATGGGGGATCTATTGTTATGTGACTAAGGGTAAACAATTTGATGTGAGGATTGATGATGTTGATGAAACTAGTTTTATGGATATGCTAAATGACATACATGATGAGTCTATGAAGCATGATGTGTGGTTGCCTGAGAATTTCAGAGTTTACTATAAGAATCCAGGGACAAAACAATTAGTGGAATTGTATGAGGATGTTCATGTTGCAAATATGTGTGGTGGCTTTGTTGGAAAGGACATTGTGGAGGTATTCATAGAAGAAACCAATCAACTCCCTAGGTTTGTGTTCAAATTAGTTAAGGATTTGAGGGAATCAAACAAAATTGATGAGGTTAAAGCTCTTAGAAAGATACATGATGAGCAAATGAAAAGGGAGAAAGAGGAAGAGAGAAGAAGGAAACAGGAAGAAGAGGAGGTGTTGAGAGAATTTGAGAGTCAACAGCCTCCTGTGGCCATTGAGATACCAGTGTATAATGTAGATGACTTGAGTGTTATGGAGTACTTAAGGGCGTTTTCTCAAGAAGAAGAAGAGGAAGAGGTTGTAATGGGAGACTCACAACCACAACCCTCCACATGCACTACCTTCCCATCCTTGCCCCCTCACCTCCTCATCCCTCCCCTCGCACTAAACAACCTTCACATACACACTCCCCTCCCCACCCCTTTCATCCACCTTTCTCTCCAACTGAACATGGTAAATGGCAAGGCACTGGTATACCCTGCAAACATGGTCTTAGGGTAATTTTTTACCATAGGCTAGAACCAAATGACTTTGTTTCTGCCTACTACAAGGGGGTTGCATACAAACTGACCTACTCAAGCCACATACACCCAATGTTTGACTCATCTCAATGGCCTGAATTTGAACTCCTAATCATTCTACCCCCCACATTCAAAAGAATTATTGGAAGGCCTGCTAAACAGAGGAAGAGAGGGCCAAATGAAAAGAAAAAAGGGAAAAGGAATAGCACAGTCAAGTGTGGTAAGTGCAAGCAAATTTTCCACAAATGCAAGGATTTGCAAGGGAGGGGCAACACGAAAACAAAGGAAGGAAGTTGTTGCATCGGGATCAACACAACCATAACCTTCTGAGTGCAATTGTCAGCAGGGGAAGAAAAGAAAGAGTGTTGACGATCCCACCACTTCCAAGAGTACAACAAAAAAGCAGAAGAAAGGAAAGACTGCTGGATGAGAATCAACATTGTGCATACTTCTTTTTGGTGCAAAAAAACCTATTTTGGTTGTTTATGTTAAGTAATTAGGGTTAAAAACTAGGTTCAACAATTTTTTGGATGAAACATGCAAGCGGAATCATATGGTCTTCTCTTTTTGTAAAGCTACTTAAAATTTGAAAACAAGAAGCATTTTTTTTTGTAAAGCTACTAATATATGGTATTGTTGCAAATGGAATGTTATTACTGACATATTTGGTGCTACATTACATTTTTCTTCTCTTCTTCAGTACAAAAAAAAGTAAAACAAACATGAAAATGCCTATAGCTCCTTGCATTAATTTTTGTTGTTATTTGATTTTCTTCTTTAATTGCTTCATTTCCTCCTTTAAATTGACATTACTTGCTCTTCTTCTTCTTCCTGTCTCACGGTGGAGTTATGCTCAATAGTACCAACACACCACCTAAATGTGTTGCAATCATCAGACTTGTAGTACAATCTTTGTGGATTCAATGAGGAATCTAAGCTCCTAATTAAGGATATTTTCCTACATTTGCAAGTTCTATTAGGGACTCCAATTTATGAGGATTCAAAATAACAAGAAGAAGTATGAGATTGTGAACTCATAAGTTTTGGATGAGGAGGGAGCAAAATGATTAAGTTTTGGATGAGGAGGGAGCAAAATACATCCAATAAGACTGGTTAAATAGCAATCCTAAGTCTTGCAACGATAAAAAAATGAGTTAAGTTTAAAAAAGTAGCCGTTAAAAAAAAATTGAACATCTTGGTAAAACCTGAAGGGTATTTCGTGCATAAAAAAATCTTGGTTAACGGCTCACTAATGTAATACCCCTCATGATTGTTTTAAAGGGATTTAACAGGCTACTCATTCCAACAAGATACATCTTTCTTTTAGGGAGCTTAATTCCTTAGTTACCCCACAGTTAAGCGTGCTGGGCTGGGAGTAGTCTTGGGATGGATGACCTTCTGGGAAGTTTCTCAGGGTGCGCATGAGTGAGAACAAAATGTGCCAGAAGAAATTATGTTTGTTATTGAGGACAGTTGTTGGCCCTGGATTCGCATTATTGGTGATAATATACTCGACCCCGGATAGGTCGGGTGTTACAAATGGTATCAAAACAACCCTGCGACCGCGTGCTGATCGTGTGGATGATTAATCCAAGGTTAGTCGCCTAGTGGGGGAGGATTCTGGTGCTATATCACCGTCTGCGTGTCGAACATGTGATTAGTTTTCAGGCTGAGGCGACCCACATGCCGTATGTCGAATATGTGGAGTCCTCAGGCGCAACGAGGGCGTTGCTGTCCTCATGTGGGGGTGTATGTAATACCCCTCATGATTGTTTTAAAGGGATTTAACAGGCTACTCATACCAACAAGATGCATCTTTCTTTTAGGGAGCTTAATTCCTTAGTTACCCCACAGTTAAGCGTGCTTGACTGGGAGTAGTCTTGGGATGGGTGACCTCCTGGGAAGTTTCTCAGGGAACGCATGAGTGAGAACAAAATGTGCCGGAAGAAATTATGTTTGTTATTGAGGACAGTTGTTGGCCCTGGATTCGCATTATTGGTGACAATATACTCGACCTCGGATAGGTCGGGTGTTACAACTAACACCGTTCCTCATAATAGAATTTCGTACATTTTTGTTCAAACTTAAGGGTACCTGGTGTATTTTTGAAACTATAGAGTACCCCATGAATTTTAAAAATTCCACATGAGTACTACATGAAAAAACCGAAAAATTATTATTCTTTAATTTTTTTTTTACTTTTAAAGATGCTATTGTACGCATCGTATTGCATTCCACTATTTTCTATTTTAAGTTTTTTCTCTATATATTATAAGTTATATATCCCTTTTTGTGAACTTTATCTCTAATTAGGCCTCACACGGCCCACACCTACTAACCTATTTTTTTCTCTCTACCTTTTCACTTCTTTAAAACTGTTCTGGTATGGAATAATAATAGGGAGAACCGGTATCTTCACGTCAGTAAGCCGGTTTGGATCCTGCAATACAGAATACGTCAACAAACCTCGGGGTTTGAGTCGAGGAACGCCCTCCAATGTCTAAGTCAATAAAGGAAAAGTTGGTTAAGAGATAAGTATTGATTGAGCCAATAGGATCGGAGAAGTGTCCTATCATCACTAGGGACTCCCGACCATTTTAAATACCATATATATATATATAGGGGCAGGATCACATGAGAATGCCTCCTTACATGAGAAATGAGAATGAATCTCAACCACACGATTGGATTAGAGTTACAACACTTGTTCATTAGAGTTATACCACGAAAAAACTTCGAGCCCAAAAAAAAAATATTAATTTTTTCAAAATTTTTTTTTCTTTTTTTTTTGGAGTTACATCACTTTTTCATTAGAGTTACATCACTTGTTCATTAGAGTTATAGCGCGTAAAATCCATTCTCATTTCTCATGTAAGTATGCATTCTCATATGAACTTATATTTATAGGTGCATGCTGATGATTTTGATAGTGAAAATACTCTTTCTACATAGGGCATTGATTTGGTTGTTTATATTATTTTTTGATAATAATTTTTCATTTTTTATATATGATGATTTTTTTACATTTTAAATGATTTTTTTTAATAAACTCTTTCATATTTTTTTTGTATATAATTTTTCTTATAAGTTTTCTATTAAAGTAATGTTATTCTATTTATAAATGGTAAAATAAAGCTTTAAAAAGATTGTTGTGCTTATAAAACTTATTGTATGTTTAAAATAACAGACCTGACGATAAAAATGATAAAGGAAAACATAGAAATGATAAAGTTTAACATTAAAATGATAAGGTTTAACCTAAAAATAACTAAGTGGTCCATAAAGATGACACAGTTTAGTTTTAAAATGACAAAGTTGAGAATAAAAATGAGAGAATGGAAGATAAAAATTACAAAGTTGAGTATAAAAATGACAGAGTGGTACATAAAAATTTAGGTTAAAAATGACAAAATTGAGGATAAAAATGACGGAGTGGCACATAAAAATGATAGTTGAGGATAAAAATAAAAGAGTGGAAGATAAAAAGACATAGTTTATGATAAAATTGATGTAGTTGAGTTTTAAAATGACATAATTCAAGATAAAAAGGATGAAGTTGAGGATAAAAAATGACAGTGGGTGTTCCAATATTTACGACAATGCCATTAATGACGTCGCGACTTTGTATTCCTTCGATTTGATTTGTATGACTCAGATAAGCGGGTAGCACAATAAGCGTGGGCCGCACCTTAAGCTCAGACCGCAGGAGGATGCGCACCCTACACACACACACAAGCATATACTCCTCCGTTATATTTTAGATGGAACGTAGGGTCTTGGCAGGAGGATCTACGAGAGGAGATAGATATAGAGAAAGAAAAAGAGGGACCCATGCGATGAGGAGAGAGATAATGAGAAATGAATACCAAATAAGGTAACGTTTCATTTATTTTGAAACGGCCTAATATGGTAATTGTTTCATTTATTTTAGAATGGTGGAAAAATATACTTCCTCCGTTCCATAATAAGTGAAACATAGGGTTTGGGCACAAGATTTAATAAACATCACTTTCAAAAGGCAAAAAGTCATAAAATACCCTTAAAAGGAGGAGAGAGAAAAGCAAACCACAGAAGTTTGTGATGGGTACTCTTGTCATTTTGTCACTTTCTTTTTTCCATTTAAGGTATGTTTCACTTATTTTGAAACGTTCTAAAATAGTAAGTGTTTCACTTATTATGGAACGGAGGAAGTATGAAGGAGGTTTTTCTCGGGTGTATTAGGAGTGCCACATAGGATTGCCATGTCATAAGCTATGTTTAATACTCCCTCTGTTCTTTATTGATTTTTTTTAGTTTGACTTGCACATTTGCCATTGCACATCTTTGGCTATAAATATCTGTAAATACGTACTTGTAAAAATTATAAAAAATTTAATATTATTAAAGTACTATACATTTATCATTTAAAAGTCTTGAATATCATTATAATCTCTCCAAATACTTATCCTTATCCTCATATCCCTAACTTTACTTTTAATGATTTTCACTTCTCTTTGTATTATTCCGCCACCCCTTTTTGTTAGTTTTATTTTTAGCTATTATGATTATATAGGTTGTGTACAATTTAAAATTTATTTTCATTTTTTTATTGCCTCATTTTATTCTCACTAACTCTAACATATTAACTAAAACATGTGCATGGGACAAATATAAACCTAGGCCTGTTCCGCAAAAATAATATTAGCTGTAAGCTTTGAGCTGTGAGCTTTTAATTATGGATGTAGTTGTTAGCTTTTAACTGTGAAACTAGCTGTTTAAAGTAAAAGTGTTCAATAAAAGTAGTTGTTGGCAAAATTTTAATATGTAAATAATATGCATAAATGGTATCTTTTGACAAAAACTACTCAAAAACTAATAATAATCTTAACTTTTGGCAAAAACTACTCAAAAGTTAAAAGTTACCCGAAAGCTACCTCCAAAAGCTATTTTGCTGAACACTCAAATAATTTTTCAAACGGTAAAAGCTACCTCAAAGCTGCGCCGAGCGTGCCTCTAGTAAATCCTACTAAATATTGAAAAGGAAATATAAACGCAAACAGTCCCAATTATGACCCATCTTCCAAAAACAGCCCCAACTATTGAAAATCCAAGGAAGGTCCCAACTTTGCCACAAATCTTCCAAAAATGGTCCTTGTCACCGGTTTATCGTACTTCAGGTAAACTATCTAACACGTGACTTTTCGTTGAATTTTTATTTATTTATTTTCTTTTCTTTATATTTGTTTGTTTTTTAGATTTTATTTCAATTTTTTTTACCTGTATTTTTTTCTTCCAACCCACCCACACCCAGCCAGCCACTGCCATCCCTACCTCAGCCAATCACGACCACCCCACCCCACCCCACCTCACCTAGCCACGACCACGACCATCCCCACCATCCCACCTTGAAACCCCCCAAACACGATCCCCACCCACCCTCACCCACCCAAACCCAAAACTCCCCACCCACCCCCCCAATCCCCATCCTGAAACACCCAGCCACAACCACCACCCATCCCCTCTGAAACCCTCCAAACACCATCCCCACGCCTCCAAACCCACGCCCAAACCCCAAAGCTCCCACCCACCCCCAACCCCCAAACACCACCAACAACCTCCCAAACACCACCCTCCACCCTCACCCACCCCGAAACAGCCCTAACCACCCCACTGATCCACCTAAACCCCGACACCCCCATCCTCCATCCAAAACCCACATCCACAACCCACCCTCCAAAACCCAGAACGTCGAAACCAACCCCACCCACCGCAACAACGAGATAGAGAGGATGAGGGGGGACTTTTTATGGAGAGAGAGAGAGAGAGATAAGACATGGGTGGGGTTTTATGGTGATGATTGGTCGCGGTGATGAGGTGGTGATTAAAAACTTCATGGCGGTTGTTGATGGTATGGAGGGAGAAGAGAAGATGATGGGGATGAACTGATGTTGTTGATGGGTGGTGTTCGATGAAGGGAGGAGAGAGAAGATGATGTTGATGGGTGGTGTTCGGCAGTGATGGGCGGTTGATAGGGGTGAAGGGAGGAGAGATATTATGAGGGTGATGGTGGTGGGTAAAGGGAGGAGAGAGAAAGATAAGGATGATGATGGTGGGTCAAGGATGATGATTGATGATGGGTGGGATGAGTATCAGATGAGGGAGAAAGGGAAAAAAGGATTAATTGTTTTTGAAAGAAAAAAAGGAGAAATAAAAAAAAGAAGGAAAAAACATAAAATTTCGTTAAAAAAACATGTGCAAGTCACGTGTTATAATATTTATCTATTATAGGAGGTGGACCGGTTACAAGGTCCATTTATGGAAGATTAGACCCAAAATTGGGACTTTTCTTGGATTTTCAATAGTTAGGACTGTTTTTGGAAGATTGGTCATACGTGGGACTATTTGTGTTTATTTTTCCTATTGAAAATAGATGCTAAGTTATTCTTTTAAAAGAATTTTATACAGCAGAAGCTCGCATAAATGGGACGCCGGAAAATTTTGGACAATAAATAAATTTATAGGACAAAAGTAGTACTTTCGATAACCCAAGAAGAGAGGCATCTATTAGCTTTAGCCAACTCACAAGGTAATACTCCCTCTGCTTTTTTTTATTTGCTACATTTGACTTGCACGGTTTTCAAAGCATTATTTAACTCTTAATATCTCTTATTTCGCTTAAGTAAAAATTATAAAAATTTGATATTATGAATCTACACGTCGAGACGAATCTAACAAGATCACACATGACTATATTTTTACTTATAAAATAATCAAAATAATCCACACAAAAGTAGTCATTCGTTAAAGAAATCAAATGTAGCAAATAAAAAAAAGCAGAGGGAGTATAAATTATGTTCACTATGATTAGAATAAAGTCGATCCTTGATACTATATGCTAACTAAAAAAGGAAAAGACGCATTATACAAGCTGACTCCCCTGAAAAGACATGCACGTCAGTTGTCCTCAACCCTCAAACCGAAAACATTTTGAGCATATACAGATTATTAAGGGCATCCAATGACATTGCATACAAGATACATGACTCAGGGAAACAAAGTTCATTTTTACCACCAACGTTCGCTACGCATTGTTATAAACGTTGAAAAAGCTAAGGAAGAAAACAAGAGGCAAGGGTAAGGATTAGGTATAGGGGTGTTCATAAAAAACCGAAATTGAAAAACCGTACCGAAAAACCGGTCTAAATGGGTGGTAAACGTACCGGTAAAAAAAAGTTTTAACGGTACGGTTACCGAACCGGTAAAAGTAATGTTAAACGGTACGGTTACGGTTATGATTTTTGAGTAAACGGTTAACCGAAAAATCGAAATATTTTTTCCTCTATTTAATTAGTTTGAAACCTTTTTCCAACAATTACCTTAATTCTAATATTTGTTACTAAGTAAGAACAATTAGAGGAAGTATGTGATTATTTGGAAACTTTAGTACTAATATAAACACTATAATTAAGAAATGGAGTAAATTATTAGTGTTATTATGTCTTCCAATGGATTTATTATCCACTTTATAATACATTTATATTAAAGTATATATAATATTAAAGTATATGCACAAAAAATTAGAAAATATATATTTACATTAAGTAAAATATAATATTATAACTTGAATAACGGTTAATGGTTAACCGAAAAACCGTACCGAAAAGAACGGTTAACCGCTAGACGGTAACCGGTCTAAACGGTTACGGTTACGGTTCGCAAAAAGAGCGAACCGAAACTTTCGGTTACCGAACCGAAATATTGTTTCGGGACGGTTAACCACCCATGAACACCCCTAATTAGGTATTATGGCATTATGTGTACATTGGGTGCCCACGTGTATATTTTGGTAAGTAAGAAAAGACATTGATAACCAAAGAGCTATTAAACCTAACCTTATTACTATAGGACAATTCTTCTAGTTAGAACCCCATAACTACACTAAGCAAAATACAATTTCTTAGGTGTAACTGTTACACCATATTTATGGTGTAACAATCTATAAATTATCGAATTTTTGTAAAAAGAATTCAAATGACATGAAATAAATGACAGAATGACATGAGATTCATGTCATTATTTGTATAATCCATGTCATTCTTGTTGGAATATATGTCATTATGCATGTTACACAATAAGTTATGGTGTAACATGTTACACCCAAGAAAAGCAAAAAACATGTGTAGGCATAAAAATCATGTGACCTACACAATTTAATTTTTGTAAAAAGCGTCGCCAATCAATTTTTAGGAAAAACTAATAAATTAAAGAGATTTGGATTCGAGGTGAATATACTTACTTAATTTAATGACATATTAAGACTCTGTTCTTTTGGACTGAATTAATGAAAATTCAATTCAGTTCAGTTCAGAAAAATTTAGTTCATTTCAGTTCAATTAAGTTCATTTTAGTTCATTTCAGTTCAGTTATTAGTTTACTCTCACAGTTTTCATTCATTTCAGTTCAGTTCAGTTCAGACAAATTCAGTTCAGTTCAGTTCAATTCAGTCCAAAAGAACAGAGCCTAAATTGCTATGCACACAAGGTTAATTGATTGCAACCTACAAAAAATATAATAATGCTAAAATTGTTTTTTTTGGCATCAAAGATATAATTTTATGACCACTTGAATTGAACAATCAGATTACAAGGTACCTAACAGGTTGTCCAAGTTATCTGATTTAGTCGTGAGAACATTTATTTAGGTATTGTTTAACAATCGTTTATAAGGTGGAAAATATAGCAATCAAGCATGAAAAATAATATAAAGAAATCAAAATAAGAAAAGAAATATGTGTAGGGAGTTAGATACTATACATAAATATTTACAATCATAAGAACACGTTAAATAAAGTTAGTAACTTAAGGAAAAATAATAACAAGAAAAGAGTGTATTATTTTAAATGACCCTCAAAAAATTATTCCTCCGTCTGAGTCGTTTATTCATGCGGATCTTGGATTGAATTATTGAATGAACCTTGAAAAAGATTTGTTAAATTGTTGCATTAGACGTGTGGCGTTATATATTGCTCTAGAACTTTGGCTTTGGCTTTGGCTTTGGCTTTGTGGGGATTTCAAAACGGTTTTGTATAATTTGATTTGTCAGAAATCTCTACTAATATGGGTGTACTAGGCGTTATATAAAAGTGAGGAAATTAAAGAGTGATTGGCGTCGAATGGGTATTAGGAGACGATGATGTAGGAGAATAGTTTGGTGAGCTGTGTGCTAGACGTCCGAATTAGGGGTGGTAGTAGACTAGTAGTATATATATAGTGTTAGGTAGTTATGAAATAATAGTTAATTAAAAGATTTTAGAAATATTCAAAGGTATTTGAAAATACTTAGATAAAGATGAATTTATAAAAGATATTTAGAAAATATTTTAGATAATCGATAAATATAATTAATTAACTCTATTAATTAAAATTGGGCTAGAAAAATGGTTTTAAGAAAATGGCCTTTTAATAGAACTATTTTTAAAAGGTTTATTTTAAAAAGTTTTCGAAAGTGGGCTTAGAAAAATGAGTTAAAAATATGGATTGAGTTTAAATTATTTTATTCTAGACTCAATCTTTATTATTTCTTCTATCCGGACAATTAAAGAGGAGGTAGTTCTCATCATTGGGTACTACACTAGGGAGACACGATTATGTGTCTATAGAAGTCCCCACTTTGACTGAGGTTTGTAAAACCGAAAGTCAAAGTATTCTGTGTCGGGACGAAGAATGATTCTAGATGTTCTGCAATCTAAGACCACTCTTTGTAACGTCGGTACCTGACAAAACAAGTATAAGTTTGTAGAAAAAGATTTGTTTAGTGAATGATGTATGAAAGGATACTATGGAGCGTTGCCGGCTCAAGACTAACGCTAGATTATGAAGTTTTTGTTGTCGTCGGATTATGTTGTCGGAGTATATTAAAACTGGATTTGACATTGTCGTGGTTTTCATAATAACGCTTGATTTATCGTTGTCGATGTCTTCAAAATAACGCTGCATTTACCGCTGTCAATGTCTTCAAAATAACGTTGGATTTACCGTGATCGATGTCTTTCAAATGACGCTGGATTTACCGTTGTCAATGCCTTCGGAATGCGCCAAAGAATCCTCTAACGATCTTTCTCATATAGAGTCTGCACGCCTCAACGGAATATAACCCATATAGAGTTGTTTAACCCTGGATTTAAGCTGTCCGTGTCTTTCGAATGTGAAAATGATCCATCTGAGGATGTTCATATATAGAGTTCGCACGCCTCGGCGAAATATAACCCATATAGAGTTGTTTAATGCTGGTTTTACAGCTGTCTGTGTCTTCGTAATGCATAATGATCCCTCGGACTGTCTTCTCATATAGAGTCTGCATGCCTCGGCGAAATATAACCCATATAGAGTTGTTTAATGCTAGATATAACGTTGTCAATGTCTTCGAAATGCGTAAATGATCCATCTGACAGTCTTTCTGATATAGAGTCCGCACGCCCCGGCGGAATATAACCCATATAGAGTTGTTCGCTTGTCGACAAAATGATCATGCCTGCATAATGCAAAGAATACAGACATGCAAACAAAATTATGGGACATGCATATGCCCCATGACGTGAGTACTAGTGTGCGGATATGAAATGATTTGACCTATAAAGAGTGACCTCTAATACTCTAGACTTAAAGGTGTTTATGTGTGTGCACTTATGTGTGTGTGTGTGATTCGATGATTGATGCTAGGATCGTATGACTAAGGATGAAGGACGCATGAAATGCTTGACATAGTATTTGTATGATGCTAAATGCATATATGTAATGCAAATGCAGAAATATGACACTAATGCAGAGATATGATGCTTCTTTGTTCCTATAGAAGCTCAATTTTTATTTTAGAAAATAGTTTTTGAAAGAGGGGAAATGGGAAGCCCCCAAGGATGATCCATGTAGGTTATGTTTGATTCGTGATATGTTGTAGAACGAATCTTCGAGTTTGCTACGGGCCTTAGTGAGCCCATAAACAGTTATGATCTCGTATTATTTTCTCATATGGGTATGGATCCCATGATCTTCTATATAGACTCGTAATGAAGCCCTTATAAAAATAGGCGTGGAGCACATGACCTTCTGCGCGGACTTGCTATGCAGCCCCACGCAAAAATAGAGTTGATAAAAATGTTTGATTTAATTTCTTGATTCCGAAGATATCTCGTCACGCCAAGTGGAAGTTTCGACTAAAGATTCCGTAAATGGTTCCTAAAGTGAAAAGGAGAAGAGAATAGGCCAATTAAACGAACACTCAAAGGACAAGGCGCGGACATAGCATAAAGTGTTGAAAAGGTTATTCTATGGTTGGCTTAGAAGGTTATAATGTGATTGATAAAATGAAAGGGAATAACAAAAAGAAACAAGGTGGAGCCATAATGAAGTGACTCACGTGATAAGGTGATGTAAGGTTCCAATCCCAGTCTAGTTCTAAGAGTAGGCATGAGCATTGGAAATTCATGATTTTGGTGACTTTTTTAGAAAAATCAATGAAGGCTATGATGTTTGTGATGCGTTTTTTGAGGTTTGACGGTTTATTTGTCGTTTTTCGGTGTTTTCTAGCGTAATACAAGGGGAATACGAGGGGAAAGCTGATTGAACATAGCAAACAAGCAATCAATAATGCCCAATAGGCAAGAAATAGTGTGCAGTTTAAACCTAAAGTCAAGATCTAAAATTTAGTTATTATTATAATTGCTAAAATTTTATTATGGTAGTGATTAATTATTATTACCATTACTTGTAGGGGAAGAATACTTCTTGAGTTACTTAAAGTGCACCAAGGTGGCACAAAAGATAGTTTATACGAGGTACGTGAATGTCTAAGAGTTCTGGACATAGTATCATGTACTAGGATTGGTTTTGGAACTTAGGGAAATTTGATAGTTCTTAGGCAAGATTGTTTGCAATGAAATATCATGTTCATGTGATTATTTGTGGGAACATGTGATTATTGTTTTGTATATGGTTGTATGGATTGTTGGTACAAGCATATAGGAGGTTTGATTATTTATTTGATCATTTTATTACCTATGATTGATAAAGGTGGTTATTGGACTTAATTTTAATTTACTTGTGGTATGTCACTAACAAAGAGAAGGTAAGAGCTGTAGGAAAAAAACAGAAATGAATCATCATCAATTACATCTACACATATTGTGATTTTGAATCAATTGAATTTTTGCAAAACCTTTGAGTAAACTAATCGAATAATAATAACTATGCCATGAAACTTTATTTAAAAATAAAGGATAAAAGTTCGACCAAATTAGATTATGAATTATAAAATTGACTAAAGATCTAATAAAGTCAATAATTATAAAAATAAATTAAGTATTTTAGTTCATTTATTCTGTATCTTGCTGAAAATTATTTGATTGTCTTTCACTCCAAAAAGAATTCGATTTTGGCGAGGTACTAATCAGGCCAGACCGTTGGAAATAAAAAAAACCATTTTGGGCGACGAAGTATTTCTTATCCTCTTTTCTTTTTTTCTCCTCTTCGGAATGATAAAAGGCCTACTTAACTCAGCGATTAGAGTATTGATTTCATACGACGAGAGTCATTGGTTCAAATCCAGTAGTAGGTAAAACTTATTAGATATCCTCGACTCTGGTATCTAATAAGTTTTTCTACTCACCCTTGGATTATTAAGACTATTAAATTCATTATCTTATTTTAATTTGATTGAATCAATACTGATTGACACTAACCCTAGACCCTTCTCCATTGAGAAATAGCTCAATACTTAAGTACTTAAGCTTCATTATGTACTATTTCCATTACACCCTCCAAAACAAAGGAAATACGGGTTCGAGTGGAACATAACAAAGGATGTTGAGTTAAGAAGTTCCTTTTGTTAGAGAATGATAGATATCATAATCCACAATGGATCATGTTCTTAAGGTATGTCTTAATGACATTGTTTATTGTTGATTTAGTTCACTAGCTTGGTTTAAAGGATTAATGGTTATGCAATTGGTTATTCTGTGATCACTTTTATTAATCAAATATAAAATACATTCTTTGAGTGTTGTTCGTATTTGGTTTAGATATTGTGTGTTGGTTTTATTTTGTGGTTAATGTTTAATCAATTAATCACTTAAAGTGAAAGAGAATAAGCAATAAAAAATCTAGATTGGTGCATGTCTGGTTTGAAAACTGAAAGTTGGGATACATGGTGGTAACCATGGCTTTTCGAGGACGGTTTGATCATCATGTCTTTCTTTTATATATAATTTTGTCGATATTGATTGGTTTTTGGGGCATATAGTCGCGACGGTTGCCTCGTCTTCTTACGGAAGACTGGTTTTGGTGTGGACAACTCGTTCATTGATTATCCAACCTAATTAGTTAATAAGTTATTAGTGGAGTCATATCTTATTCGAGTATTATATGTTTTACCTGCAGAGCATAACTTTTATTTTATTTATGTAGTATCATGTTAGATTGCCTGCAGAGCATGACTTTTATTTTATTTCTGTAGTACTCATCTTTGTTGATTTCGTACTTTGTATGCTTGATTATGACTTATGCCTTATTGATCTTGTGACGATCCATCTTTACTACGTATTGTTTGGCGAGCAAGCACTTGCATAAATAAGTCATATCTCTTTTTTAGGTGGGAGTTCATGATGCATGGGAGTGCGAGCGTAGCTATTCTGTTTATTTTATTGTCGGTTGGATTATCCTAGAGTTTCTTAAATACTACTACCTGTGTCCCTAAATACAATGCCCATTTCTTTTTTGGACACTATTCAAAGGTAAAGAAAGCCCTCAAAAAAAATTTCCAATATATAAGAAAAAACATAGTCATGTGGGGTCTTGTTTGATTCGTCTCATTGCGTACATTAAGAAAATCAAACTTTTATAATTTTTAATAATATGTAATTAAAGATATTAACGATACAAAACGTGCATTGGCAAACGTGCATTGGAGAAATGGGCACTCTATTTAGGGATGGAGGGAGTATTCTGGGATTTGTCTTAAACTCTAGAGTTAGTCATAGTTGTTTTTTATATGAGGGGAAAGAGCAGTGCATTAATCAAGGGACAAAGTGTCCATGAGTACATACAGAGCTACTTCTCTAGGACAATGATGCTTCCAACATTGTACAACACCAAAAGGCACAACTCTAGCAAGATTGTGGGCAACAGTATTCCCATCTCTCTTAACATGCACAAAATTAATAGAGGTGAAAGCATTACACATAGCAAGAACATCTCCTAACATAGCATCTAAATCTGAGAAAAAGAAGGTCGCTCTTGTTAATCTTGTGGTCACCACCTGTGAATCGGACTCAATAATCACATTCGTCATCCAGAGCTGTCAGTTTGGTTAAAAACTGTTGCGTGAACTGCAAACTGATAGCCAACTGAACTGAATAAACTGAACTGAAGTGACCCATAACTAAAAAGTGCAATAATCAAAAGCCAATTGTTTAAAGTTAACTGTAACATAACTTAACTGAAACTGAACTGAAACACGAACCAAGCACAAATTGAACTGAAACTAACTACTTCAAAAACTGCTTTAAACTGAACCGAACTGAATTTAAACTGAACTGAAATTAACTGAAAACCGTTCTAAACTGATTTAAACTGAACTGAACTGAACTGAATTCCAAAAAAGTAAGCCGATAACTGCCCTAGATTGTTTTTAACTGTAACAATTAATAATGTCTCTTGGTTATATTACTAAATCATAATTGAAATAATATCATAACGCCCGAATATACAAAATTTGTATATTACAAGGAACACAACTTGAATGAATCTTGAATAAATTGTGATGAGTGATAAGCTCTCTTTTCAACAAATATTATGATTGCTAAAATTATACGTCGCATTAATTTAATAAATCTTACTAAATGAATGCTTAAACCAAATGTTATAATACCATAATTCAATTTAACCATTAATATTATTTCCTTCTTGTTCCCTCACTTTTCGAGGCTTAATAAATAAATATGAACGATGTTTAGGTAAGCCCGTCATGTAGGTGGCAAGGTGAGTAATCCAATACGAGTGATCTAAGATTCTAAGTAGCATTTATTTTATTAATTATAAATAAAATTATCCCTTTAAATTCAATTGTTGGGCTTTTGAAATTATCATTCGTTCCAAAAAGAAGCATAATCATCCCACAAACCAAAATTGCAAACAAATGAGAGTTCCTAACATAGTTCACGGGCATCAAACATAATTAACAACAAAATGAGATTTTTAAAATCATATTGAGGCCTTATTCCAAATGGGACAATATCAAGCTCAACAGATCAAACCAACCAATGGGACAATATCAAGCTATAATTTAATTTCTCCTTATAATTTAATTATCAAATATTGTAAATACATTAGTAGAAAGTAGGTCACATATATTTTAATTTTCTATTAATCTTCTTTATGTAGATCAAGCAAAAGTGTAGACTGATTTCATATTATGATATAAATGAAATAAAAATCACAAACTTCACCCTACATTACTTTATTATAGCTGTTATGGAATTAGGATATAAAAATCTACCAGAAAAAGTTAATTGCAATATCAAGTTTTGTTCAAAAAAGTCGAGCAGTATGTTGAAAAGCAAAAACATTGATGAATTATGGATTTCGATTTCCCCTTATAATTGACAATTGTGTTGAAGCTCAATCCTTTAGCAATTTACATACTTGTCTCTATTTCGTATTCTCAATTCCTTTTGAAAGTCAAAAGTCAACACACTGTGACAATAAGAATCAGGAGATGAGTTTGCTATAATCTTAGAAGTTGCATCTGGGCTCCCTGATTTAACATCCATTTCATTAAACGATTTTGCATAGCACCACTAAAATTAATATTAATACGCATAAACTCATCTATAAGCTATGCAATTAAGTCAGACCAAAACCAAAGCAAAAGATCAACATATTCGCAATATAATTCCAATTGAGCATAAACTTCATACTCTAATTCAAGTTTCATCAAGAATCACAACAAATCACAAAAAAAAAAAAAAAAAAAAAAATAGAAAAACTGGAATTTTGCAACGGCGATAAGAGAATTAATGAACTAATTGTGGTTTGCTACTGTCACCGACTCCACCACCGTTGATAATCGTCGTTGTTGAATAGCTTTCCACTTTGCGCTAATCTTACGCGCTTTCAACTCGTTGTGCATTAATACAGTGAGGCTGAGAAGATGGTGGTAAGGGAGACGGAGAAGGAGAAAGGACGGTGGAGGTGGCGAAGTGGGAGAGAGGAGGGTGAGGAAGCGTGAGATGATCTGAGTGAAGAGGCTTGGGAGGGGAACTGATTAGGGTTTGAGGGGGCTCAAAAAAAAGTGGGCTTTTATAATGGAGTTTGGGTTTGGGTTTTTAGGGTGTTTTCATCCGTTAGATGAAAAGATTGAAGGGTTGAGATTTGCTCTTATGAATTTATGGTGTTTCTTTTTTATTTTCAGAAGAGTAAATGATAAATGAAGGGCTAAGATTTGGTCTTTCTCAATTGAAGGACTGAGATTTGCTCATTCAAGGGGGATCCATGACTAATTCTATTTGACCAATGAGCATTGAGTTAGATCAAGCACATGGATTGCTATTTTGATCAATGGTTGGATTTTGTCCATTTTGATCTTCTCACAAATCAATGGCCTTAATTTTGTCATTTTGATTAATTTGATACTATTTTCATTTGAGAATTCTAAATTAATCATTTTAGTATTATTGGTTTAGTTAACTTCAAAAATTAGTGACTCCCAATTCCTTTCTTTAATTTCAAAAAAAAAGAAACTTCAAACATTAGTGTTATTGACTTATTGTTAGAAATTGATATAAATTAAAACTTTAAAAATTCAATTAGTTATTAGTATTATTAATTTTAAAGAACTTATTAGTATAAACTTCAACAATTATAAATTTGCAAATTTGGGAATATCCGAACATGTTATCACTTTATCAGTTGTTTGTTAATTAGTATTTGACTATTTGTATATCAATATTTTTGTGGTTACTAGTTAGTACTCCCTCCGTTTTCTTTTGTTGTTCCTATTTGGAATCGGAAAGGAAACCAATGCAACTAAAAAAATGGGCAAGATTCCACTACTTTAAATAAGATTAAATTAACTAAAAACAAAGATTCTAACCCTGTGAGTCATTATATTCTATGTTAAGCAACCAATGATACAAAAAATTTGAGGGGTAAAAGAGTAAAGTAACTACAAACTAGTGTGAACACATTTATTGGTCTTTGAGTTATTCAATGTTAGACAACCAATTAGACAAAAGTTTGAGGGATAAAAAGGTAAAGAATGACTACTTAATAGTGTGAACACATTTATTGCAACTCAAAACTAATGGGAAATTTAATTCATAAATTATACTATATATGAAAAGATTCAAAATAGGAACAACATATTGATATTTCCCAATGGGGAATACAGGAACAACAAAAGAAAACGGAGGGAGTAGTTACTAGTACTCAATACCAGATTAAAATACCAATTAACAACAAACAAACTAATAGTAACAAGATTGTGAAGTTAGTAACAAGCTATATGTATTAGCCAATAATATAATTTATGTCTTAGTTTAGTTACTTTAGTAACTTTTAAAATTAGTAATATAAGTTTTGACATGTTAATTGTTATAACTTACGATTTTGTAACTTAATAATTAATATATATGAAAAATAATTATAATTGCATTTTATGATTTTATCGATAATTTATCTACTTTGATCATCCACTGATATGATTGGTATTAACTATGATCTACTTTCATCCTCTACTGATATGATTATGTATCATCTTGATCACAGTTATCATCACCATATTCTATTAATGTTAATCATTGTTGTTCCATGAACGATGAAAGTCAAACAATTTTATAATTACGATGCTTTCATTAATGTCAACCTAATAAGATATTAATGACAACATAATAACCAGCCTATCTTCTTGAAGACAAGCATGAAGGATGACTTTAAAGATGATTATGAATGATGTGAAATATCAGTTCAATTAGATGTCTCTAGTTTCAAAATGCATTTCACATAAAGACGATTAACTGAAGTATTGTATTGCTATGTAGAATTAGCTTAGTGACTACCATTGTCATATCATTTAGTCCAATAAGTACTTGGAATCATTTAAGTATATGTCTTTAGTTTCGAAAGGCATTACACGTAAAGAAGATTAGCCTTATGATTACCCATTTATACTCGTATTAGCTTGTATTTATCGACTTTAGTCATTATCATCATTAATTATGATCATTCATCATTATCAATCATCATCACCTCACCATCAGTAATCAACAGTTACAAGTCAATATACACAGCGAAAAACTAAAGAATAATTATGTTACATAGTAACATTACGAGTTATCATAGATATCAATGTGGATTTCAGTGTCGCTGACGTAATTATAATCAGCATACAAAGAAGAAATGAGTATACATTTGAAAAGGAATAAGGTTAAATTGAAAAGTCAAAATTGAAATTTTGTTCATCAGCGAAATGTTCAACCTTTAAATACAATAAATTCACAATCAACGATGCAACTTTCAACCGCGCTTTTGTAGACAAGCATAAACACGTCTCTTAAGTCTTGATGGTATCGCTGGTTATGACAATTAAGTTCAACCGAAATGGTAACAAGTACAATTAAGCGCATATTACCCAATGTGGCAAAGCACCTGATCCGGAACATGGCACGAAGTCCAAAAAGGATGCATATGTCATAACCGATATTATTTTTCACTCGAGGTGGTGTGGTTTCATATACATAACTGAAATTAACCATATCCGAACTGGAAATAACTATTTGAACTGATAGTAATAGGTAAAAGTCAACTGTTTCAAACTAAAACTGTATGGGTCAAACCAAAAGACAACTGTAACTAAACTGAACTGGAATATTAATAAACTACATTGGTTTGAAACTGAAACTGAAACTGAAACCGAAATAATTTAAACTGAATCAATTTAGTTGAGAAAAAAACTGAAATAAACTGAACTGAAGTCAACCAAACTGTTTGGTTCGAACCAGAAATGAACCGCTGAATTGATACCTCTATCGTCATCTCGTGAGCCTTAGCTAGTTGTTTATAGGTTGACTTTTGTTTAGTTGACTTACTTTGGTTTGGTGGGCCTGTTAGTTTCAAGATGTAAGACTTTAAGTTGACTTTATTTATTTGGTTTAAAATGTTTTATTATTTTCTATTGCAAAATTCTAAATAAGCCGAAATGTTTTCACACGTGGTTGTAATAATTTGATGATTCTCTTTTATTTATAGGAAACTTGTCTTTAAAATAGAGAGAATTATTGGGTGTTACACATGTTGGCTTCGTAATAACTTACTCCTTGAGTCGCATTGCCCCCTTTGTCAGGCCACTTTTGTCTATTTTGATAATGTCAGTGCCAATTATTTGTGTAGCAACCCTGTTCACCATAGAAGCACCAAACATGTTGAGATGAATATTCATTTGGTTCTAGAAAAGTTCGCGTTGAGTTAGGTTCGCATTCTTCATGTTCCTACTAGGTATCAGTTTGCAGACATCTTCACAAAAGGACTACCACGACAACAATTTTTGGATTTCAATTCCAGTATTAGCCTCCGTCTTCCTCCCACTATGACTGGGGCGGAGGGGTATGATAGAGAATATATTAGGATATTTGCCCATAGGTTTAGGGTTATACTTTTGTGTGGATTGGATTTATTTTTGTATATATTATCCATATCATTCCATGTTTCCTAAAGGAGTTAGCCAGGTACTTCGTAACCTATATATTGATCAATGGAAATCAATTGAAGATTTAAGGAGTTTCATAAAATCAAACATTCATGTTAAAGTATGGAGGTAGAAAACTTGTTTCGTGTAAGTAGTTCCATGTCAGGTATATCATTTTTTCCATGTATAGAGGTGTTGAGTTAATTAAAGAACTACTAAAAAAGACAAGTGTTGCAATAATTTTGGAGCATTGGAAGCAGGGGTGTGCACCGGTCCAGGACAGGACCGGAACCGGTTGGACCAGTTGACCGGAATTTGGAAATTTTTTGGACCGGGACCGAACCGGAATTTTTCTGGTCCGGTCCGGTTTTAAACCTGTTGGACCGAAATTTTTGTGAAACGAATGAAGTATTAAGTAGCATAATTAGGGGTTTATGATAGAAAAACTTGATTGTCGTTAGTCATTAAAGGCATATAGTGATATTTAAAGAAATTGAGGGGTATATGGTGAATTTTAAAAAATCTGAGCGTGTATTAGTGAAAAAACAAAATTAAACGAAAACAAGGATCATAATTCACATGATCCTAATACATAAAATATTAATTCTAAACCCTGTTAAGTACTCTGCCATTATTACATAATTAGTGGCTTTATAAGATCAACTTCTGCCTTATGTGGATTTGTAATCTAGAAACAAACAATCCATTACACAATTCACTTTGCTTATAGTCTAGGCCGAAAATTACTTTTCTCTTAAAAGCATGTAATGTCGAGCACAGTTACAATTTACAAGATTCCAATTCTTTTTTTCCTTTTCTGATTCAAGCTGGGAGTAAAACATTAAGATAAATTGAAAAATTCCATTGCTATGCATGACTAAGTGAAAACTTAAACAAGAAGATAGACCTTAAGAACAAGACACCATTAACTCAATGTAGCACAAACTCTTAGCATTACCTTTACTAAATCTATAGTACTCATTTAAATCAATTTATATGCTATATCCCGCCAGTTTCATCAGAGACATGCCAGCATGTTCCTTGCTGCCACATCTCTTATGCAAATATAATAGAATGAAAAGGTAAACTTACAATTCTTTTGCCACTAATTAGATGATTATTTTACCATTTGTCATTATCAAAGTCAATTACGATCAACTGTCCGGGTACTTTGTCTTCATGTGGGTGACGGGCTTTAGGTAGGCCACGTTAAGTACGATACTAATCAACTTGTGATTTACTTAACCACGACTCAATTAAAACATGATTCAAGTGTGCGTTTTGGAGAACCTTTTCGTCTAGAGGAGAGTTCTAGATTGCTCCAATCATGCTCTAGTATTAGTAAAGTAAATTGATGATGAGGTAAGTAGCACGAATACACGACACGAACACTGACACGTGGATACGGGGAAACGCAAATTTTAAAGTGAACAAACTCAGGGAAATATTAGAAACCACAATATTTCAAAGTTTTGAAAGTTGATTAGACAATACTTTGAGAGATTTAAGACATTAAAAGAAAAAGGTAAGATTTTAGAGGGAAAACATTTCTTCCAGATCTATTTTCAAAAGAAAATTCAAAGTTTCTGAAGGTTTCCCAAAGTTTCCAAAATATCGGAAATGGAAACGTGTCGATAACAGGACACGTTGACCTAAAGAGAGTGTCCTTGCATCATAAGATGAGACTAGATATAATTAAGTAGAATAAATGGTTATACCTTGTGTTGTAGCTTAAAAAATCTACGGCTCCTTTAGAGACACTTGGGTCCATCAGGGCCGTACACGTGTCCTCTCAGAGAAAATAAAGGAAAAAAGATTTAACCATTGGGTTGTGCCCAGTTGGGGGAAAGGACTCACCTTTCTGGCCTAAAGGTTAGTCAGAGCCCAAATCCTTAAAGGTGGTTGCAGGTGATTGGTTGATAAACCCTCACAAATCCTATCCTGCCAAGTGTCATGGTTTGATTGCCTAGCCAATCAAGTGCCACTATTCTAGGGAAACTTTTAAGGATAACAGTCATACTACAAACACTATAAATACCCCTGAAATCAGGAGAAAGATCATTCAATGCAAACAGTGTAAACTTACTCTGTAAAAATACTCTCTCACTTTCTCTCTCTATCTCTACTTTTTCCTTCCAACTCCTGATATCTGACTTAAGCTTCGGAGGGGGAACCACCACCCAAACCTCCAGGGTGGGTCCCTTTTTGCAGGTTCGGGAACGAAGCTCAGGTTAGGGCAAGGCAGATTCAGACATTGTTGCACAAGTCTCCAAGTGAAGAACAACTAAGGGAAATTGGTTTACTTGTCGGACAAGGAGGCTAGACGCATAGCTTACTTGCTGAACAAGCATACTAAACATTTGGCGCCGTCTGTGGGGAGGCGCAACGATGACTGACTGTCAATCGTCCAACGTGGCTAGAAATCGAAGTGTTCAGATCAATGTCGATGATACAGTAGACCATGAGAGACCGTCTCGTGGAAGGGATATGCTTCCATCCATCATCAATGTCCCTTGACAAAGCCAAGTACCTGTTACACTGGAGAATCTTGAACGTCCAGTGACTGCTGCCCATCTTGAGAACGTCTTGAATGATTTTCAGACTAAGATGGCAACAGTCGTCCAGGAACAGATCAAGAGCAACATGCTGTTTTTTCGTATAAATCCGGAGCCAGCAGCTAACAATCCAATTCCTCTTAGGGGGCGTTCCCAGGAGAATCGTCCAGGTCCAAGTCGACCTGTTCGTCAGGACCCCTCTAGGAGAACAGCCAGAGAAAAGCAGCAAGAAGTTAGTGAGCAGCGAAGGAAGATGGACTGGAACCTGGTGGTTAGGACCCAGGATAATGTTCGTCCAAATGGGCACCGAATGGAAACCGATGCCAGGGAATACCTAGAGGCAAAGAAAGCTGCTGCATTACAACGGTCGGCCACAGGGTCTACACCGTACTTGAGAGACCCTCCTTTGAGGATACCGTCCAGAACAGAAGGAAGAAGTCTGGGCCCTTCTCTTGTTCGTCCAAGATAAGAAAAAACGGTGGTTCAGCCCATGGTTTATAGGCGTCCATCCCCTGCAAACACTTCATTTAACCCTGTGTTGAAAGAACACAGAAAGGAGTTCATACCCATCGAGGGACAGCTGGGAGCCCTCCGGATCAACTGGCCGACCCCATTCTCGACCAGGATCATGGAGGCGCCCCCTTCCCAAAGGTAAAACTTCCTACAATAGAGCCCTTTGATGGAACAACCGATCCAGACGATCACCTATCCGCTTATAAGCATCAGATGTACGTCCAAGCAGTGGATGATGCTACATGGTGTAAGAATTTCCCGGCTACTCTGAAAGGAGTAGCTCAGAAGTGGTTTAACAATCTCCCCCCTAATTCAGTCAACAATTTTACTGAGCTCAGTTACCTATTCACTAGTCACTTTGTTACCTATTCACTAGTCAGAAGTGGGTAAGGTCGTCCAAGGACCCAAGGAAACCCTTAAAAGTTTTGTTAAAAGATTTAATCTAGAAGCCCTTCAGATTCAAGATCTCAATGCTGGTGTGGCCTTTAACGCCTTTATCAGAGGACTAAGGCCAGGAAGTTTTAAGTTTGACCTGTTGAAAAAGAAAATCACCACTCTTGCCGAAGTTTTAAAGGAAGCCGAAGCATTTATACACGCCATTGAAGTATGTGCTGAGGCAAAGCACCCCGAGTCCAAGAAGCCTGAAGAGGTTGCTTAACCAAAGAAGAGCAACCCCAAAAAGGCCGAGACTTGGGCAATTACCTCAACCACTACTTCGTCCAGAAGAAGCAAGAGAAAGGAATCTGAGCCTTCAGCCAACCATATTGAATTCAGCAAGGACCAATACTCCATTCTTATGGAGATAAAGGACCAATATGAGCTGAAGGCTCCAGCTGAAATGAAGACAACTTACAGAAACAGAGACAAGCTTCACAAAGACTGTGGTCAGGAGACCAATGAATGTAAGCACCTTAAGAGGGCTTTGGAAGATCTAGCTCGAAAAGGAAAGATGAACTCATACTTATCCCAAGGTGGAAAGAAGTTTCAGAAGAGAGATGATCGTCAGAGTAAGAAGAAGGAGAGTGAAAGCACTGACGAGGATGTTGTCCTTGTTATCTCAGGAGGGTTTGCCGCTGGAGGACCAACCAATAGAGGGCACAAAAACTATCTCAGGGAGCTCGACCAAGTCTTGCTAACTGATCAGACAAAGGCCGAGCCCTTCCCAAAGGTGGTGGTTAGTGAGCAAGATCGGGGGAAGCTGAGGACTCCCCATGATGACCCTTTGGTTGTAGATATGAAGATAGCAAACTTAAGAGTAAGAAGAATTCTGATTGACACCGGAAGCTCGACAGACATCATTAGCGCAGATTGCTTGTCTAGATTGAAGTTTGATGAGAAGAACTTGGTCCCCGTCCACCATCCCATCATAGGGTTTGGGGGAGGAATCATTCATCCTATGGGAACAGTTACCTTGCCCGTCCGGGTTCGCGGACTTTGTTTATCAAGTTCTTGGTCGTCCGAGATTTGACAGCCTATAATGTCATACTTGGACGGCCAACTCTGAATCATGTTAAAGCTGTAATAGTAACTCACTTGATACTTATGAAGTATGAATGCGATGGTGGCCAAATTGGCTCCTTGTATGGAGATCAGCAAGCGGCCAGGGAATGTTACATAACTACCCTAAAGCCGTCGTCATGGAAGACAGACAATGAAGACCAGACGAAGATTGCAGGCGAAAGGAAGGCGTCCGAGATGGTTAAAGACCAAGTGGCCTCACTGAGAACGGTAATTGAGAGTCCTCAGACGCCGGTTGCTCCCTCAAGGAAAACGTCTGAGCTTCTTCCCAGCAAGAAAAGGAAGTATGAGCCCGTCAAGGAAGAGCCACCCTCGTCTGGAGAAGTGATGGCCATCATGGGGCTGGCACTAGAACGTCCAGAGCCGGTGGAAGCCTTAGAAGATGTCTGTTTGGATGAAGCCCGTCCAGAAAGAACCTTGAAGATTGGGTCTTCACTCTCTCTTGGTTTGAGGGGCCTTTAAATCAACTTGCTAAAAATAATTTCAAGACGTGTTTGCTTATTGTGTTGAAGAAATGCCTGGAATTGATCCAGAGATAGCCGTCCACCGGCTGAATGTTGATCCAAGTCTAAAACCTGTTCGTCAGAAGAGAAGGCATTTAGGACCGGCCAGGAACCAGGCGGTCGACCAGGAAGTTCAGAAGTTGTTGGAATCAAAATTCATCAGAGAGATTTATTATCCACAATGGATAGCGAACGTATTCATGGTGCCAAAGCCTAATGGCACCTGGAGGATGTGTGTGGACTACACTGATCTCAACAAGGCTTGTCCCAAGGACAGTTTCCCCTTGCCTAAGTTGGATCGACTGGTGGACTCCACGGCCGGCCATGCTTTGTTAAGCTTCATGGACGCATATTCAGGCTTTCATCAAATCCCCATGTGGTCAGAGGATCAGGACAAAACGTCCTTCATTACCGAGAAAAGGGCTGTATGGCTGGCTGAGGATGTCTTTTGGCCTCCGTAATGCGCCGGCCACCTTTCAAAGATTGATTAATACTGTCTTTCAGCCTCAATTGGGAAGAAACATGGAAGCATATATTGATGACATGATAGTCAAGAGTCGGCAAGAGGAAGGTCATGTTGGTGATTTGAGAGAAACTTTCGAAACTCTCAGAAAGTACAAACTGAAATTGAACCCCAGCAAATGTGTCTTTGGCGTCTTGTCTGGGAAGTTCTTAGGCTTCTTGGTAGATCAGAGGGGAATAGAAGCCAACCCTGAGAAGATCCAAGCTATTCTAGACATGAAATCCCCGTTAAAGATAAAGGAAGTTCAACGCTTGACGGGTTGCTTAGCTGCCCTTGGACGTTTCTTGTCTAAGTCGGGCGACAAGTGACATCACTTTTTCGCTACTATCAAGAAGGAGGCCAAGTTTGAGTGGACAGCGGAAGCTGAGCAAGCACTTCAGCAAGTCAAAGATCACCTTCGTCAGCTCCCTAGATTGGTCAGTCCAGTCGAAGGGGAAAAACTGTTTGTATACTTGGCTGTGTCCACTCAGGCTGTGAGTGCTGTTCTGCTGGCTGAAAGAGAATCCGTGCAAGTCCCAATATACTTCGTGGGTCATGTGCTCAAGGACGCGGAAAATAGGTATACTCAGGTCGAGAAGTTTGGGTTGGCACTCGTTATGGCCAGCAGAAAGTTAAGGCCCTATTTCTTGGCCCACAGTATACTTGTCTACACTGACCAACCATTGAAGCAAGTTTTGCAAAAGATGAAAGCCGTTGGACGGATGCTAAAATGGGCTGTTGAGCTTAACATGTTCGATATATCATTTGAACCAAGGAAGGCCATTAAGTGGCAAGCTTTGGCAGATTTTATAGTTGAGCATACTCGGCCAACTATCGAACCAATACTTGATCCAGCTGAAGGGAGGAAGCATTGGACGCTCATGGTTGATGGATTGTCCACTGTCAACAGATGTGGGGCAGGAATCATTTGTCAATCTCCAGAAGGAGACAAGTTTGAATATGCGCTAAGGTTCCAATTCCAAGCGTCCAATAACGAAGCTGAATATGAAGCACTTCTGGCTGGGATCAAAATGTGTAAGGCGGCTGGAGCTCTGGAGATAGAGGCCAAATCGGACTCTCTCTTGGTCGTCAGTCAAGTCAATGGAGACTTCGAATGTAAAGAAGCATCAATGAGCAAATATATGCGTCTGATCAAAGATGAGATTGAGCCATTAAAACGATTTGTTCTCGACCAAGTACCAAGGTCAGAAAATCATCAAGCAGATGCTCTCTCAAAATTGGCCAGCTCGGCTGAAGGTGATGCGCCAAGAATAGTGTTTTGGGAAGTTAAACCAAAAAAGAGAATTGACAAAGAACAAATCATGTTTCTTAGCCGAGGGGCAGTTTGGATGGATCCTATAATAGAGTACAAGAAGACCGGACGACTGCCTGCAGACCCTGTAGAGGCTAAGTATGTGAAAGCCCGAGACAAATGGTTTGAACTGTGGGATGAGACCCTTTACAAGAAGTCGTTTAATTGTCCTCTTCTCAAGTGCATCACCAGGGAAGATGGTCTAGAGGTTCTGAAGGAACTCCATGAAGGAGCTTGTGCATCTCACATTGGGGAAAGAGCATTGGGAGAAAATGCTTTAAGGACGGGGTATTACTGGCCTACCTTAAAGGAGGATGCTCTCGTCTATGCAAAGAAATGCGACAATTGTCAGAAGCACGGAAATCTGCACCAGAAGCCGTCCAATAACTTAACTCCTATCTTGTTCCCTCTGCCTTTTGCTAAATGGGGAATGAATATTCTGGAACCTTTCCCTATAGCCGCTGGGCAAAAGAAGTTTGTAATTGTAGCTGTGGACTATTTCACTAAATGGATAGAGGCTGAAGCCATGCGGGGTATAACAACGAATGACGTCAAAGGCTTTATTTGGAAGAGCATTATAACTCATTTTGGTATGCCGCAGTCCATCGTCTTTGATAATGGTCCACAGTTTGAAACGCCTAAGCCGAAAGATTGGTTGGCAGAAAGAGAAATCAAAGCCCACTTCGCTGTAGTCGCCCACCCACAAGCCAATGGGCAAGTAGAGTCCTTCAACAAGATTCTATCCAATGGAATCAAAAGAAAGTTGGATAATGCTAAGGGACAATGGGTTGAAGAACTACAACTGGTGTTATGGTCCATCAGAACCACCGTCAAAAACTCTACAGGGGAGACACCCTTCATGTTAGTCTACGGCACCGAAGCCGTCTTGCCCATTGAGATTGAAGAGCCCACATTACGCGTCATGCTTTATATGGAAGATGCCAACTGGGCTGCATTGTGCACAGCTTTGGATCAAGTGCCAGAAGTCAGGGGCAATGCTTTACTGAGAATGCAATTGTACAAGTTGCGAATGGCTCGGGACTTCAACAAGAGAGTCGCTAGACGACCACTCAAGGTAGGGGACCTGGTTCTAAGGAAGACGGAGGCAGTTGGACGAGCTAAGGAGCTGGGGAAACTAACACCAAACTGGGAAGGACCCTATCTGATTGTCCAAGAGGTGCGAAGCGGAACCTTTCGTCTCCAAGATATGGATAGACGACCAATACAGCGCACTTGGAACTCAGACACTTTGAAGAAGTACCACGTCTAACTCAGTCAATCGCCAGAAAAAACGGCAAGTAGTTTGTAATCACTCAAAACTGCCATGGCACAAACAGGGGAAAAGGAATTGTAAACATGTATCTTGACATTTAGTCAAGCAAAATTCATATAATACAATCTCTACTTCCTTCTCATCTTTGTTTATTTTTTACCAAGTTGATTCACTTTAGGGCATTTAACCAGTTCGTAGTCTAAAAGTGACGGTAACTTGGACAAAATTACAAAGAGCAATAGAGCGTTAAAAATACTCACTTCTCTGCTGAACATCACTCCCTCAAAGAGACCGGCCAAAGTGTAATAAACCTAAAGGTTAGATCACATATATGGTCAGAAAATTAACAAAAATCTCTAGTAAAAGAAACGTCAAGGGCTCTAAAAGAAAGCTGACTTGAAGTAGGCAACCCTTAATAAAGGAATCTTACTTTCGAATACACGGACAGCTCAGTAGTAAAGACCCTAGTAAGGGTCCGCTACTTCAAGACGAGTGTTGCTCCCTCAAGAAAGCCGGCCAAAACATGGTTCGTCCATCAATCCAAGGCTCGTCCGAAATAATTTCAGCAGGCTCGGCCAATGTTGGCCGCTCTCCTTCTTGGTGCATGGCTCGTCCATATTACAAGGATGAGCAACGCCCAAGAAGGGGGGGATAATGTTATGCACCATGAAATTTACTAGGACGAGTCCAGTCTGTAGGACGAGCCACAGTTATCCTAAGCAATAAAAGCCCTAGTAAGGGTTCGCTACTTCAGGACGATGGTTGCCTCCTCAACGAAGTCGGCTATAGCACGGCTCGTCCATAAACCGCAATACATAAATCGTCCACAAGAAACTAAGCTCGTCCTGAACAAAGGAGGTTAGAGTTGCTTGGCCAATATTGGCCGTTTTCCTTCTTGGGACAAGGCTCGTCCAGAATACAAGGATACGCTAAGTCTAAGAAGGGGGGATAACCTCGGAACTATTAGGACGAGCCAAAATAGAAGGACGAGTAACAATTATACTTGGCTTCATTTAGGCAAGTTTGATGATCGTCCAAAGACAAGGATGATACCCTTGCCTTTGCAAACCCCGCAGACCGTCGAAACGTCAGGACGAGTCTCAATTTATACTCGGCTACATTTTGGGAAGTTCGATGATCGTCCAAAGACAAGGTTGATACTAACCCTTTCCGTCACAAAACTTAAAGTCCAAAGACAAGTAGGACGAGTCCCATCTGTACTTGCGCTAATTTGCGGAATGTTTGAAGGCCGTCTAAAGACAAGGGCAAGAGGCATGTATTGCTTCATTAAGTTGCAAACATGTCCAAGAAGAGATGGACGAGTCTTAGTTATACTTGATGGAAAGTTAAGTGCAATAAATGAAAAGACAAGCAATTGGCAAAAGGTCATTTCATTATATACTGGTCAAAATAGCTTACAGCTTAGTATAAAACAAGAGGAGACAAAGCTACGACGGCAAACAAGCCAAGAAACATAGAAAAATAAACCTAAAACTAGGCATCTCATTCAGCAGGAGTTTCTTGGTCGTCCTCAGGAGTTTCTTCCTCGTCCTCAACCTCTTCATCCGAGTCCAAGAATTCCGGAGGCTCCTCAGCAGTCACCATTGCATTGTGAACGCTCTCGTGGAAATCCAGACGCCGAACAAAGCTGGGGACCTCATGAGGCTCTGCCAGCATTTCAAAGGCCTTGACAGCCCAACATTTGGAAGTCTCAATAATCTGATTGAGACCTTCCTTAGCGTCGTCAAAGGCCTGGGCTGCTTCCTTGGTCAGACGAGCATTCCTCGCCCTTAGAAGGATATTTCCTCTCCTTAGTTGAGCAGCAGCCAAGAGAGCGGTATCTCTCTCGCCTTTCAACTCAGCTGAGACGGTGTCCAAGGCCAATTTCAATTGGTCTTGTTCCTTGTACAGTTTGTTGATGGTGATGAGATACTGCTGGTTGCTAGCCTCCAGTTCGGCCGAATGTCTCTCCCAAGCATCCTTTGATTGACGGTGAAGAGTCTCCGCCATCTCGATGTCATGGATGGCCTTGTCGCCGGCCGTTGTAGCCAGATGGACGAGCTGCTTATTCTCCTTTCTAAGCTCCCTCGCCCACTCCTCAGTCAAAATACTGCGAGCCAGAAGCTGGAACAACGAAAACAAAACAAGTCATTAGACGAGTTATAAAAAAGGAAATATACATGTACAAAACAACGGCGGCAATAAACTGTACCTCAGCAGCAAGTTGTTACATGTAGCCCACTTGCCCAGCTGATGCTCCCCTCAACCCCTTTATATAGGATTCAGGGTAGCATTTGAACAGCTCCTGCTTGAGCCGATCTCGCTCAGCTTTGGACATCTTGGCAAAAGCAGCCGAAGACTCCTCGTCCGAGTCTACTGTGGGAGCGGCCGCAGATGAAGCTGGTTCTTTGCCCTTATCTGAAAGAGGGGGGGATCAGTTCTCTTGATAGGAATGACTATGGTTTGTCTGTTGGACGGACTCATTGACCGTCCGCCGACCCGCACCGTGCCTAACTCTATTAGGATAATAGGACTCACCCGAAGATAAGGATGCCGTCCTAATGGATAATGACATCTGAGAGACCAGCTTCGCTACCGAGCCGCTGAAGCCGGGTAGGGTGTCTGTAGCCGTCTCCGGCTCTGGAATAACCAGTGCCAGAGCCGAGTCTGGTCCGGCGTTAGTAAGATCAACTTGAATTACATCCAATTGGTCAGTAGGACCAAAACCCTTCTCCTCCGCAGTCGGGGAAGCAGCGGACGACTCCTCCTTCAGAACCTTGTCCTTTGGGGGAAGCATGGCTTTCTCTCCAACTCCCTTGCCAGACGGAGTAGTCTTCTCCGTTTTCTTTCTTGTAAAGCCCTTAGTCTTTGTGGCTGGAGGCTGATCCACGGCTGATGTAGGTCTCTTCTTGGACGAAGAAGACTTCCCAGGTGGGGGCTTGTTGGTAGGGGCATTTTTCTGCAAAAATAAACAAGTTATTAATTGGATTGTCCAAAGGAGAAAAAGCTATAATTAAACTATTGGGTTCCGGACGAGAATCACCCAAGGAAGGAAGGCGTCCAAGTATGGACAACCTTTCCTAAGAGAACCCCGTCCAAAGTATTTTTATAACCAGACGAGAGTGGTGCAAAGCAGGAAGTCGTCCAAAAATCAACGGACCAGAATGACCCTCGTCCAGGGCCATCAAAATCACTCAGACAAGAAGAGCCCAAAGAAGGTGGCCGTCCAAGATGGGAAGCTTTCCTTCTTCGGGTGATTTTCGTCCAAGGGTTGGAAATCAATTTGGACGAACCCCAAATGATCCTCGTCCAGGGCCATCAAAATCACTCAGACGAGAAGAGCCCAAAAAAGGTGGCCGTCCAAGATTGGACGCTTTCCTTCTTCGGGTGATTTTCGTCCAGGGGTTGAAAATCAATTTGGACGAACCCAAATGGTCCTCGTCCAAGGTCATTCAGCATCTCAGATGAGAAGGGCCCAAAGAAGTTGGTCGTCCAAGCTTGGACGCCTTCCTTCTTCGGGTGATTCTCGTCCAAGAATTTGAAATCGATATTTGACGAGGCAGAACGATCCTCGTCCAAAAAAAAAAAACTTATTTACCTGGGTTTCAGCCCTTTTCTCAGCACTGCTCTTGGCGAACTCCTTCCACAAGTTGTCAGTGAACTTGGACATACTGATGTCTCCCGTCCAAGAGTGTTTGAGAAGTGCTCTGGCTGAATCTGCAGCAAGAAGTAAAAGAGGTTAGTCCGATCTGGGCTATGGGCGAGGCATTTTACTTGGAAATTTTGAATGTATACCTTTATCATCGGCCAACCACAACCCGACGGCGACCAATAAGTTATCGTCATAAAACATCTCTTTAAAGGGTATCCAGTTAGCTGGCCCTTTAAAGGATGTCTGACCCGGCCCGGAATACTCCTTTATTCTAAAGTAGTCCACCACTTCTTCGTCATACTGGTCCTCCAACTCCAACCAAGACTGCTTTCGCCCAGTATTCGTGACGGCTCGATTATAAAAACGGTAGCCCTCAGTAGCGGAGTCGTTGGCCGCTCGTAGGAAGATGAAGTCGGGTTTCCAGTCGTGCATCTTCGACGGCTTGCCCCAAGCAATGAGAAAGCCGGGGCGGTTGCAGATGCTGAGCCATGTTCCGTCCACAGCCCCTGGAACCATAGCCGCATAATGAATGTGGGTGAAGACCTGGAGAGAAAGAGCCAGGCCGCGTAGCTCGCAGACGGCTATGAAGGTCAGCACGTTGTGCCAGGCATTAGGCGCCTACTGATTATGGCCGATGTTGTAATACCTTAGCACCTATTCTATAAAATCGTGGAGGGGGAATTTCAGCCTCGCGTCCAAGGCTAGCTTGTAAACGGCAAAATGGTTCTTGGGAGCACTCAGAATTGTGCCCTCCTTATTAGGAATGACGAAGGAAAAGCCCGGCATGGGCATATAAGTAGACAAGTATCTGGGGTCAGGACCTATCTTTTCTAACCATTTACGATTAACTAAGATAAAGCCAGGGTCAGAAAGGGGACCTAAGCGTCTCCTAATCTCAGACGAGGTAGTGGAGGGTTAGTCCGATTCTTCGGCAGTGCCGGATTCACTCCCGTTATTGTCCTCGCCGGCTTCCTCCATGTTGATGTCCCTGCCAGAAGGACTGGCCTCAGGGTTTATTTGAGGATCTCCAAAACTGTGGTCAGGGGAAGAAGGCCCGCCCAAAGGTTGAGCACTTTGGGCCTCCTCGTCTCATCTGGAACTCGTCCAGTAGATTCCTCCATTTCAGAACTATCTGTCGGGAGGATTACTCTTCGTCTTAGACGGGCCGTTTGCTTGACGCGCGCCAGATTACCCTGCACAGGTAAAGACTGGGTCGTCTGACTTTTCCGGCCAAAACCATAAAAAAATATATACTCGGCCAGAAGAGGCCCAACTCTAGAATGTGCCGAAGAAGAAGTACTCTCGGTTCTAGGGTCAAGACAAGCTCTTGGTCGGCCAGGATTATTTGACGAAAAAGAAGATTCCATTTTATTGATTTTCTAAGAAAAAATAAAGAATAAAGGAAGACAAAAAAAGAAGAAAGAAAAGATACCTGACGAAACGCTTGGACGATTCAGTGAAGAAAACGGAGATTGGACGATCGCTCTCTCTCTCTAGAAAAATGCAGAGCCTCTCTCTCTAGAACAATTCTCTCAAGGTGTGAAATGATTAAATGAAGACACACCAAGCATATATATAGGGAGGTAAAAAACCCGCTGAACCGGTTAAGAATGACCGGAAAAGATTAAAACGGTCGACTATGACCGGTAAAGCCCAGAAAAGGGCGCGTCTCTGTCTCTTTTATGAATTTGAATTAACCACCTCGGGTAAAAGGGTCTTAACCATCAGATAGGCCAACAGTAAAAACCCTTTTAGGGGCAAATGTTGTAGCCTAAAAAATCTACGGCTCCTTTAGAGACACTTGGGTCCATCAGGGCCGTACACATGTCCTCTCAGAGAAAATAAAGGAAAAAAGATTTAACCATTGGGTTGTACCCAGTTGGGGGGAAAGGACTCACCTTTCTGGCCCAAAGGTTAGTCAGAGCCCAAATCCTTAAAGGTGGCTGCAGGTGATTGGTTGATAAACCCTCACAGATCCTATCCTGCCAAGTGTCATGGTTTGATTGCCTAGCCAATCATGTGCCACTATTCTAGGGAAACTTTTAAGGATAGCAGTCATACTACAAACACTATAAATACCCCTGAAATCAGGAGAAAGATCATTCAATGCAAACAGTGCAAACTTACTCTGTAAAAATACTCTCTCACTTTCTCTCTCTATCTCTACTTTTTCCTTCCAACTCCTGATATCTGAATTAAGTTTCGGAGGGGGAACCACCACCCAAACCTCCAGGGTGGGTCCTTTTTTGCAGGTTCGGGAACGAAGCTCAGGTTAGGGCAAGACAGATTCAGACATTGTTGCACAAGTCTCCAAGTGAAGAACATCTAAGGGAAATTGGTTTACTTGCCGGACAAGGAGACTAGACGCATAGCTTACTTGCTTGACAAGCATACTAAACACCTTGTAATATACACTTTAAAACATATAATTTTTGTACTATATTTTACTCCCTTTATCCGAAAATCTTTGCTCAGTTTGCATATGACACAGTAAAAAGTGGAAGGTAATTATCTGCTCAAGTTTTGGAGAAAAAGTGGAAAGGAAATCTTTACTATAATAGATTGGAGCAAAATTTTGGCTAGGAGCGAATATAAACTAAGAACACCCTATTCATTCATCTTTGTAAAAATTTCAGAAGATGCTTTAGGTTTTGATCACCGAATGAGATAAATGTTTGATATTAGTAGGCTTTTATTATATCATTATGTGCCATTAGGAATAGCAACATGATTATCTATACAAATATATTAAAAGAAGTCGATGTGCCACGTGGCACTCTCCTTAAATTTCTAATGCAAATGCTTTTTATGTCCTTGTGTACCCCTCAATTGAAAAAATATAAATATTGTGTAACTGCAAGGAATTGAACACGTGACCTTTGAAATGAAAAGTAAGAGGTTAACCATCAATACACTATGGCTTTATTGTCTAATGTTTCAAATACAATATGATAAAGTCTTTTAATAATTATACTTAATAAAAAGACTTAAACAGGTATATACATCTCTAACACTCACGTAACTAACAAGAGACTATTGATGTCATATTATCTTACCACAATTATTCTTTTTAAGCTATTATTTTCAATCTCAAACCTTTCAGATTTTTTTACTTATCACGTCATGACGTGAAATTTCAATTTCTTAATGGGACAAAAAATACGAAAAGTATTTGTTTATTGTAATTGACCCAAGGCATCGCCCTGGCCAAAATACTAGTTATTATCTTGTAAAGTGCACGAGCTCAAAAGCTAGTATTACAAAATGGAAACAGTTATCATAATTTTAACCTAAGTGTACGTAGTCATTTGGTCGCAACTCGATACTGATAAGTAGAAGTTCTTATTCAGGTAGAGTATGAGATCTAAGAGCTAAAAAAGTTTAAACGTGGCCCAAACTCAAAAATGCGCAGCTTTAAGCTAAGTTGAATCATGTCGAAATTGTTTAGGGAAATTACTTCAAATGGCATGCATGAATTTGAAAATCATTAGCATGAATACTACAACAAAAATAACACCAAGTTCTTAATTGTCACTCTGTCAGCACACAACAATCAGGGGCGGAACATTCCGGGGCGGGCGGGCGCCTCGACACCCCTCAACTTTGGATTATTTTAAAAAATTAAGGTGAAATTTTGCTAATTATTTTTTAAAAAAGAGGTAAAAAATATCTCAACTTTAGATTATTTTAAAATAATTAAGGTGAACTTTTCTTTTTTTACTCTTAACAACATGTACTAAAGTAAAAATCTTAGATTTGCATTGAAAACCTCTAATGTTAATTAGAGGTAGAATAATAAAAACTCCTCGTTGCTAGGTATGAATATAAATCGAGTTTGTGCCATTTTTTTTATTGTCCACTTCATATCAATGAATGTAAATCACTCATAACTTCAATTATTGGAGGTAACTACCCTTTTCACATATATAAAGAAAATACGGCTGCATTAGGTGACAGAGATGGAGGCAGCTAGAAGTTTACTTGAAAGTAGCAGTATGTGATGCAGATCCAAACTAATTAGTAAAGTTGTGGGCCAACGTAATGGACAAAGTTTAGGAGCGGGAAAGTAACATGCATGAATATATACCTTCGAAAATAGCAAGGCATTTTTTTGAGAGCATAGGATACCCATATCATATCATATGGGTGTGGAGGAACCTTAGAACATGGGCATACCTAACCGAATAATAAATATAGCAATATATATATTATCATAGATTTATTTTTTCTGTTAAAATAATATTATTACATAATAGCATTGTTGGCTGCTAGTAAAACCAAACATTGTTTGTTCCTTCAATTCCATAAATAGAGGAGTTACAGATTTGGATTAACTCACCACTAACATATTGAAGACTTATGAATCTTTGCACGTGAAATGTCTTTCCCATCACGGCTACGTTGTTTTCAGTTATTCTTGTTAAAACTTTTGCGTAAAAGTGGATACTCCTCCGGTCTAAACCGGATCAATATTGAACCGAGAACATGATACATTGAGGGAAATTTGTCAACCGTGGATCGTGTGCATGCATGGTCCTTGATTGGACCACAACAATATAAAGACCGATTTGTATAAAATGGGACAAATCATCAAAGAATCATGTTCGGGATCATAAAATAAAACACTGAAAATAAGAAGTTGCAAGGCACGTAGCTAGAAGTGGAAATATATCAATATATATCTATTATATCGTGTTGATATTGTAGTCAGTAGATCTATTGTGCCATTATTCTTAAAATGTTGTAGTCAGTAGATCTATTGTGCCATTATTCTTAAAATGTTGTAGTCAGCTAATTTTTTGTATATTATCAGATTGATGGACTCAGTGGCGGATCCAGGAATTTATGAATGGTGGGTCACTACCGATTAGGTTGCACAGAGACGGATACAGGTACGGGTTCGGATACGAGAAACATATCAATCAAATTCACTTAAACTATTCAAATCTAATCTCATATCGATGCATTATGCATATATACCAAATAATTTTACATTAGAGGGAAATCCTATCCATCTCCAACTAATTCCACCAGCACATAAAACACATAAAACCAAAGGCTCATTCATGGCCTCTCCAAAAACTTCACATGATAGGCCTAAGTCTGAAAATCATAAAACAAGGGTTTTTAGTGCATTACCTGAACAAAAATCAATCAAACCTTCAAAGATAATCCAATGCTCATAGAGTCATAGTCATCATTCACCAATTAGCCACTATAACAAATTATATTAAATTAACAACAATAAATATAACAACAATAAATTAACAACAATAAGTCAATAATATAACAACAATAAATTAACGACAACAATATAAGTTATACCAACAATAAAATTTAGGCATTTAGCCACTGTAAATCTATAAGGTAATGAAGTTTGGAACTCTAAGTGTTTTAGATACATTGCTCATATTGAAGCGCAGGCGAAGGAGGGGCATGCTCTGCAGAAGTGGAAGCGCAGCCATGGGAGTGGATAATGGAAGTTCTCAGAGCAAAGAATTGATCGTAAAAACCCTAAGTCTGCCTACGAAGAACCAAGACGAGAAAAATACCTTCAAACAACCTTCCAACTTAGAAATTCATTCTTCAAACTCCAATAACTGCAAAATCCCCACCCAAATTGAACGCACCAAATTAGTCCCAAAACATAAGAAGAAAAAAAAAACAAAATGTTCGGGAAAAATTGAAATTGAAATTGAAAAGGATAAAATAAAAATCACCTGAATGTAACTAAACAGCAAATCAAAGAGATCTTCATTATTGGCTCTTTAGAGGCGATAATTCAAAACTCCAGAATCCATTACCACTCATATGAATTGAAGATTTTCAATTACAGAATTTGATATCCAGAAATCAAAAGATGATGTTCTGGAAAACACTACGAATTCGAATTCCGGAATTTCGCATTCCATCATAATGTTCGGGAAACGAGTGAAATGCAAAGGTTTTAAATTGAAGACCCTCAAGGCCTCAACCCAAGAGCTCGAAGAGAGGAGAGAGGAGAGAGATTTAGAGAGAGGGGACAAGGAAAAGAGGAGAGAGGAGAGAGGAGAGAGGAGAGAGAGAGACTTAGCGTGTAGAATACAGGAGAGAGAGTTTTGGTTAGCGTGCGTTGGTTTTTTTTTTTTTTTATAAAAGCTGCTCCATTTTTTTGAAAAATAATGGTGGGTCACGTGACCCACCATGACACAACGTGGCTCCGCCACTGGATGGACTATTAACCTCGTGAATGTTTTTGAGAGGAGGAATTGTCAAATAAATCTGAAAAACCATTAGGAAAGGAAACTATACTTGGATAAGTAATAATACCAGAAAATAAGTTAAATAACACTGCTCATACGTGGAAACGTCCAGTTTGAGCATATACTTTAGTAGCTCCAAAGGATTAACTACGAACTAGTGAGGAGCAAATTGCTAAAATGGCTTATTTAATTTATTGCCTAACATATTGTTTCAAACAAGAGCATACAATTTATTGCCTAACACATTGGTTTGATCAAGAGAATACAATTTCTGACTTGAACGAGTTGAAACTAGCGATTCTCATAGCATTATTTAGGAGATTAGAAATTGTAATTCACAAGATTTTCAATAGCCATCAATATTATGATGCACTCGCAGATGACTAGAAATATTATAGGAGATTCTCTAAAGAATATACCATAATTGACAGCACAAATCAAACACATTAAAAATTCCAATTGTTTGGGCTCAATTGATCAGCAGCCCAATAAGGAGCCTAGAAGCCTCCTAGAGCATGGGCAGGTGGCAGCAATGGGTCCCACCAGTAAAGGTTGACCTAATCACCAGCATTGGAGAAGTCCCTAAAAGGATGAAATGACCATTGCCGGAAAAGGTAGCATGCCTATTGCTACCCAAAAGGCCCATCTGAATAATGTTTCCTGTCTGGGAAATCTCCAACACTATAAAAACCAACTGTCTCATCAATGAACAGGTATTGAATTCTCACCTAACAAACTAGAGCATCTCTCTCTAGACTTCACTTCTCTCTCTACCTCAATCACATCTGACTTGAGCGTCGGAGGGGCGATCCCGGAAACACCCCCGGGGTAGTCTAACCTTGTTTTGCGGGGATTCGGGCGTACGGATATCGAAGCTCGGGCGAACGTTCTTGGGGGCCCACATCAAATCTCACAACACATTACAATCCTTAATTTCTTAGCGTAAAAAGTTTGGCGCCGTCTCGTGGGGAAAGTACAAGAAGTTACTTCGCCACCACTCAAGAAGATTCACCTTGTTGCTACTCAAGAAAATCCCTCTCGTAATCACTTAGCAATGGCCCCCGACCAAGAGCACACGTACCGGGCAGCCCTCGGCACGAGGGTCGAGGTCCGAAAGAGACCCCTCCCCATCTCAACAAAGGAGGGCCGAGCGACCCAAAACGCCGACTGCTCAAACCCTCGATCATGAGGAAGAAGAGCAGTCCATTGAAAATGGACCGCAACCATCCAACCAGCTACAGCACGCCGACCCCCATCCCATATCCACGGCGGACATAAATTTGATAGCCGCTCAGCTCCAACAGACCTTGCAGCAAAGCCTGAAGGATATGTTGGCCAACCTACAGCAGGGGCGTTTTCTTCAACCCCCAAAAGACCAGACCCTGGTCCCTTCCCTTCGGGCAGAGAATCAAGGCCGGCCTAGCCTGCGGCGGTCGGCCCAAGGGAGCATAGTCGCACGATCGGCAACGATCCGCACAGGGGAGGAAGTGCGGCATGGGTCTAAGGGAAGATCCACCTTGCGGAGTGAGGAGACGCACGTGTCAAAATCGCCAAGGGGCAACGTCGGGAATAAAACCCACGACGCTCGGCATTTCCTGAACGAGAAGCGGCTCAGCAAGGGCCTAGATGCTCGGCACATTCTTAATAAGAAAGCCGCTCAGCGGGAGGGGCGCGGCGACTCCGCCCAATCGAGGCCCATTCGGATCAACAGCGGGGCGCTCAAATTCATGGTCCCGTTCGCCCAGACATACTTGAGGCGCCCACTGAAAAATCAAAACACCTTCGATCGAACCTTTCGCGGGCCTGACCGACCCGGACGATCACATGGCTACATACAAAGCACAAATGAGCGTTCAAACTGGCTGCGAGGCCACTTGGTGCCGTTTCTTTCCCACGACTCTGAAAGGACTGGCTCTGAATTGGTTCCAAGAGCTTCCTGCAGGGATCATAACGGATTTCTCTGTGCTCGAGGACCTATTCCTACACCAGTTTATCGCCGGAAAGAGACAAAAGAAAACAAGTCTCCACTTAATGGGAGTCAGGCAGGAGAAAAACGAAAGCCTGGCCGACTACATCAAAAGGTTCAATGAGGAGTCATTAAAGATCTCCGATCTACAAGATGCTGTGGCGTTCGCCGCCTTAATGTCTGGCCTTCAGCCTGGTCGGCTCAGATGGTCCTTGGCTGAGAACGAAGTAAAAACCTTCTCCGAAGCAATGACTCGGGCTCAAAGATTCATCCAAGCAACAGACATATGTCGTCACTCAGACGACGGGAGCAAGAAGAGGAAAGAAGAAGGAAATCACAAGGACCAGTCAAAGCAGCAGAAAACAGGTGGTCGGTCAGACAGGTTTAACGACCATGGCATCGACCCCCGATTCAACAAGAACAGAAGAGAAATCTACTTGGACATCAAGGACAAGTCCATGATGCCCCGCCCACCTCCCATCAGGACATCGGTCGCCCGGCGAGACAAAAGCCAATGGTGCGAATTCCACAAAGAATGCGGTCACACCACCAAGGATTGCAGGGAACTTAAGAAATCCTTGGACAACCTAGCTGACCAGGGGAAGCTGAACCGGTACCTCAAGCACTCTAGGGAAGAAAAGGGCAAACAAAAGGTTGGTCCATCCAACAATGGGGACACGAGAGGGCTTTATCGGGGGTCATAGCGGGTGGCTTCGCGTCGGGTGGCCTTACCGGCCGCTCGCGCAAGGCCCACCTCCAAAGTCTAAAGCACCAGGTACTTGATGTACATCATCCCCGACCCGACTGTCCCATCATGACATTCGGCGAGTCCAGTCGGCCCCTACACACGCCCCACGATGACCCCTTGGTCATCGAACTCAAAGTGGCTAATGCCAGAGTCAAGCGGGTGTTGGTGGATAGTGGATCTTCAGCAGATATAATCACACTGGAGTGCCTCAGGAAACTGAAGTACAGCGAGAAGGATGTAACCCCGCTCAATCAGCCACTCATAGGCTTCGGGGGACATTCGGTACATCCAGTCGGATCCATTAAATTGCCTGCTCGGATGGGAGAGAAAGGCAAAGGAAGAAGCCTACCGATTGACTTCCTAGTGGTGGACATCCCTCTACCATACAACATCATAATGGGGAGACCAACTCTGAATAAGGTCAAAGCAGCAATTTCCATTTATCAGCTTCTCATGCAGTTCGAAACCGACGAGGGTAAAGTCGGAAAGATCCAAGGGGATCAGCAGGCAGCTAGAGAATGTTATGTGAACAGTCTGAAAAGCAAGGTCGACGTCCAAGAGGACTCGAAGAAAAGAAAGCGAGAAGATGGTCAACCCTCAAGTGAGCTCGGGGTTTACCTTACTGAAAACCCCAAGCAATACGAACGCCCTCAGCCGGCTGAGGACGACGAAGAAGTCATCATTGATGAGAAACATGGTCGGACTCTGAGAGTAGGCAAGGCCATGGACCCTCAAACAAGAAAAGAGATCATTCAAGTTCTAACAGATTACAGAGACGTCTTTGCCTACGAAGCCAATGAAATGCCCGGGCTCGACCCTAAAGTGATGTGCCACGAGCTAAACATCAAAGAGGGGTTCAAGCCGGTCAAACAAAAGCTGAGGCATCAAGGCCCCGAGAGGAACACTGCGGCAGCCGCCGAAGTCAAGAAATTGCTTGAGGCAGGGTTCATTGAGGAATGCCAGTACTCGGAATGGCTGGCCAACGTTGTCCTGGTCAAGAAGTCGAGTGGGGCATGGAGAATGTGCGTGGATTTTACTGCACCGAACAAGGCCTCGCCTAAAAGACAACCACCCCTCGCCCAAAATCGACAGACTGGTAGACTCAACAGCAGGACATGCTCTCCTAAGCTTCATGGATGCAAACGCGGGGTATCACCAAATCCCGATGGCGGAGCATGATCGGGTTCACACCGCCTTCGTCACCAATCAAGGGGTGTATTGCTACAAGATGATGCCCTTCGGGCTCAAGAACGCAGGGGCTACGTATCAGCGAACAGTAAACAAAATATTCAGCGACCAACTGGGTCGGAATATAGAAGTATACGTTGACGACATGATCGTCAAAAGCAAGATTCAGGGCGATCACCCCTCAGATTTAAAAGAGACCCTCGACACCTTGAGGAAGTTCCGTATGATGTTGAACCCCAAGAAATGCGTCTTCGGAGTGAAAGGAGGGAAGTGCCTCGGATTCCTGGTGGATGAGAGGGGAATCGAAGATAATCCCGACAAAATCAAAGCAAGAATGGAAATGAAGTCTCCGCGGAATGTAAGGGAAGTACAACGCCTAACCTGCCGTCCGCCCCTCGGTCGCTTTCGTCACGGTCAGCAGATAAGAGCTTGTGTTTCTTCAAAGCTCTGAAAAGAAAAGAATTCGCTTGGGATGACGGAGCCGAACAGGCTTTCACCTCCCTCAAAACGCATCTATCAACACTCCCAAAATTGATATCCCCACTTGGGAAACACCATCTCATTTATTTGGCTATTTCAGAGTACGCGCTCAGTGCTGTTTTGATAGCCGAAAGAGAAGAGAAACAACACCCAGTCTACTTCATAAGCCACGCCTTTCGAGGAGCAGAGGCCAAATACAGCGAAGTGGAAAAAATGGTTTTCGCCTTAGTAATGGCGAGTCGGAAGCTCAAACCTTACTTCCAGGCCCATCCCATTAAGGTCCTCACTAGTCGCCCGCTCAGAAACTTATCGAAAGCGAGAACCACTCTAGTCGGATGACCGATTGGGCGGATCAGCTAGCTGATTTTGGGTTAGAGTATGAGCCCAGAAGGGCGATCAAAGCCCAGGCCTTGGCTGATTTCATAACAGAGTGCACATCCAGGCCCCCAATCAGCAGGCAAGACAGCTGGGAGCTGCAGGTGGATGGCTCGTCTACCAGGACGGGTTGTGGAGCCGGACTGGTCATCAAACCCCCGGTCGGAGAAAAGATGGAATATGCCATCAAATTTGAGTTCTTAGGCTCCAACAATGAAGCTGAATATGAAGCCCTGATCCTCGGATTGGAGTTATGCATCTTGGCCGGGGCAACAGTGATTAATGCTAAATCCGACTCGCAGTTGATAGTGGGTCAGGTATCGGGCGAATACGAGGCCAAAGAAGACAACATGAGAATGTATTTGGCCAAGGCCCAGGACATAATCAAAAAGCTATCTCAGTTCAATATCACCCACATACCGCGATCCGAAAATCAGCAAGCTGACACTTTAGCCCGAATGGCCAGTTCGGCAGAAGGGTCAGCTCCTCGTACAATCATGTGGGAAGTCCTTCGACAGCCCAGCATTAATGCCAAGGAACAGCTTGTACTGAATCGGACGTCTGGATGGATGGAAGAGGTAGTCGGATATTTGAGGGATGGGAAGCTACCTGAGGATCACAAGGAGGCTGACCGGGTCAAGCACCAGTCCGGGTGGTTTCTATGGCATGAGAACCAACTCTACAAAAAGTCCTTCACCCACCCCTTGCTAAGATGTGTCACCCCCGAGGAAGGAAACTATATCCTCAGGGAAATCCACCAAGGGGCTTGCGGAAGCCATCAAGGGGGAAGAACCATAGCTGGAAAAGCTCTCCGAGCCGGATACTACTGGCCTACCCTGAAAACAGACGCTCAGGAGCTGGTAAAGAGATGTCCGTCCTGCCAGATCCATTCGGACATCCCCCGAGCACCGACCACCCCCTTGACAACAATTCAAGCAGTTCTGCCATTTGATAAGTGGGGCATGGACCTACTCGGACCATTTCCCCCAGCCTCAGGTCAAAGAAAGTTCCTGATAGTCGCCATTGACTACTTCACCAAATGGACTGAGGCCGAACCACTCTCCTCCATAACGGATAAACAAGTTCAAGCGTTCATTTGGAGGAACATCATCACCAGATTCGGAGTTCCCAGAGTTCTGATCTCCGACAATGGACGCCAATTCAACAGCGGCCCGACCCGGGATTATTGCGCTCGGTTCGGAATATGTACCAAGTTCTCCGCAGTCTCAAGGCCGCAAACGAACGGGCAAGCTGAGTCGGCCAACAAAATAGTTCTCAAAGGAATCAAGAAGTCTCTGGAGGCTGCCAAAGGAGCATGGGTCGATGACCTGCCTGGAGTCCTCTGGTCGGCCAGAACCACTGCCAAGGAAGCAACGGGGCACTCGCCTTTCACCCTGGTATATGGGAGTGAGGCGGTCCTACCAGTGGAGGTCGGCATCCCTTCTCCTCGAATGACTTTCTACGACTTCGAGAAGAACGAGGAAGAAAAACCGATCAACTTAGACTCTTTGCCGCGAAACAAGGGGCAACGCGCTGCTGAAATCTATCCAGTACAAGCAAAGAGTTACTCGGATGTTTAATCGCCGAGTGAGGTCCCGACCAATCCAACTCCACGATTGGGTCGTTCGAAAGGTCGAGGCCACTGGGCTCTCACACCTGAAAGGAAAGCTAGGACCCAACTGGGATGGCCCATACAAAGTAACAGAGATTATTAAGCCAGGCACATTCCGACTAGAATCCGCCGAGGGCATCCCCTTGGCCCGACCTTGGAATGCAGACAACCTTAAGAAGTACTATGTGTAAAGTTTGTTACTTGCAATAGGGGCATATATTGTAATAGCTTACTTATAGCCTGGTCGGCATTTTTGTAGTCGGTTTCAAATGTAATGAATTGGTACTGCCAGTCGGCATATTTTACACCTCGTCCAAACTATAAGGCTTGACCAGTCAAAATGGTTGGCGCCATATCTCCAAGTTATTGCTGGTCGGAGTTTTGAACAAGTCAGTCGGAATTATGTTAAGACTTAACCAGTCAACACAGTCCGAACTCTTCCTGAAATGATTGCTGGCCAGATTATCGAACTAGTCAGTCGGAATTATGTTTAGACTTAACTGACCAAAAACATTCGAACTCCCGAAATGAACGGGTCGGAGTTTTGAACAAGTCAGTCGGAATTAATTTATGACGTAACCAGTCAAAACAGTTCGGACTCTTCTCGAAATTATGGCTGGTCGGAACTTCGATCAAGCCAATCGGTATAAATTAAGACCTAACCAGACCAGGTCATTGTTAGTCCGTCAGAAAGAGCAATGGTCAGTCGGGAAGTATTGCAATCAACAAACAAGAAAACAGAAGCCAAAAGATAAGTTTTCATTGATTATAGAAGAAATAATTACAAAGACAACAAGGGCAAAATTTAAAAGAAAGCTAAAGTACAAAAAGCCCTCTAAGAGCTAGGGGGATGGGGAGGGTCGGGCCACGCCCTCGGCATTGGCGTCGGTATTATCGCCGACCGGCCTCCTTCCCAGGACCGACTCCCTCGGCCACATCAACGTCATCGTCGACGTCATCGCCATCGACAACGTTGACATCCACGCGACCCTCGTCCTCCTCATCCTCCTCGGAGCTGGTCCCCTCGGCCAAAATCTTGGCGTTGTCAATATCGACCGACTCCTGGTAACCCGACCAGACCTCGGCCCAGACCAAATCAGGATGAGTCTTGGCCAAGACATTTTTCAGACGGTCAAGGGCTTCGTCCTCCCCCATTTTATGGGCGACGCTGCCGACCTCGTTGGCATACGCCTCGGCGGCCTCAGTCTTCTCCCACTCGGAGAACCATTGCGCCTCGGTCTTCACTTGGCCCTCAAGCTCAACCAGCTTAGCCTCGAGCTCCGTCACTTTCAACTCGGCGGCTGCCTGCTTGGCGAGGGCGTCATCCCGAGCAGTACGAGCCAAGTCGCGGGCAAGCGTTAGGTCGGCCTTCTCCTTCTCCCACTTCGTCCGCTCGGAGTCAAAGTTCTCCTGATCTTTCTTAATGGCGGCCATGGCATCCTCGAGTTTGGACTCGGCAATGCGCTTGTCCTCCTTGGCCCGATAAACTTCATCAAAATGTTTTCTGGCCTTTTCTTTGAGGTCGGCAATTTCCTCAGCCAAGCTCACCCTATTTTGAGCAACGTTGGCCATCCGAGCAGAGAACTGAAACAAAGAACAAAAAGCGAGATGAAAGCCGAATCAGAGTAAGGAATCAGAAAGCAAACTAAAAAGGCAAAGACACTTACGTCAAGCCAGGAGCGAAACAGCTCGTTGGTCTCATTCGGACCATGAGTTAGCTGAATATACTCCCGGTCGGCGGGAGTATAAATATGATCAATGGCAGCTGTCCACCGCTTGTCCTTCTCCTTCCGGCTCAGCCCGGTGAAAGGGACGTCCGGCGCTACCACACCCCTCGAGCTACCACCAGGCAACTCCTCGAAGGGGGACAAGGGGGTGTACTGGGGACTCCCGACCGGCCTAAAGTCGGATGAATGAAGAGAGATATCCCCCCCGTCGGTCTGATGCTGGTGACCCCTGGGGCTAAGAACCTCCACCGACCTGCACCGCTCGGCCTCCGCACGAGCAACGGCCTTTTCCCGCTCAGCCTTGGTCCGAGCGACGACCTTCTCTCGCTCGGCCTTGGACCGAGCGACAGCCTTCTCAGTTTGAGCCACCTTGTCGGATGACCGCTCTTTCCTCTTCTTGCTCTTCGGCTTGACGGGGTCCTGCATAAGGGAAGATAACATCGGAAAACAAAAGAGCCGGTCGGGCCGAAATATAAACAGTAAAAAGACCAGATTTTCACCTTCGGAGGAGCGGGAACCTTCAAGGTTTTGGCTGCAATTTCAGCCTTCAACCGAGCAGCTCTCATGGCTGCAACATTCAGCTTCTCGGCCATTGTTGGGTCGGTTTCTTCGAGGTACGCTCGGGCAGGCTCTGCAGCAAAGCAAAACAAAAAGTTAGTCAAAAACACAAAACTGTAACATTGACAATACCAACCACCTCAGCCAACTCCCCGGCAGATTACCCTTCGGGAAAGTCGAGCTCAGACCCATAGACGAGAGAAAATGCTCGTCTCGGAAAAGCTTGCGGTCGGGCGGCCATTGCCCGGTACGAATACCTCGCCCCGTCGACGATCCTCGCCTCGCTCGCATATAACAAAGCCGCGGCTCCTTCCTCGTCATCTAGATCTCCCACTCGGTAATTTAAAGCAATGAGGGGCTCATCCGAGGGCGGAACCAAAGGAACCCCCCCAGCCCCCACCGAAATACACAAAGGCAAATTCTCGGCGGAACCCTTTCGGGAGGTGGGGAGATTGAGGACGGTTCGATACCCCGGTCGGATCCGGAAGCTCCACCAACCTTGGTCCGTTCTTGGCTGCCATGACCTCGACCAACCTATACAGGTGCCTCCATAATTTGAAGGTTGGTCGGACGTCAACAAGGTTGCACGAGACTTGGAAGGCACCGATTCCGCCCAGGAATTCGGGGAGACTTGGCATATCGCCAAGTTATAGGCGTTTCAAAGAACTCCTTCACAAAAGGGGTCAAAGGAAACCGAAGCCCCATCTCCATGGATTTGTAGTAGATCGCAACGCAACCGGGAGGGGGCGAGATAACGGTATGGTGTGCCTCCGGTCGGACCAAGTAGAAGGGGTCCTTTATTTGAAACCTTGTCGCCGTGCCCTGAGGTCCTCGGTCAGCGATTTAATCACCCCCGGCTCGGGAAAGAATGAGCCTGGACCTCCTTTTGGATCGAGGTCGGGATATTCCAATCCCCGACCCGATGTAGACGCTTCTCCTGCTCCCCTCGGCATGGCCCTCACTACATCAGAAGATAGATACTTATCTAAGTAACTCCTTGAAGGAGGATAGGCCAATGAAACCTCCCAAGGGTAGGGAATGACTCCCTCGGCTTCATCCTCCACTGAAGAAGACGGACTCGGGAGAGCAACCGCGTCGGGCACAGCCGAGGGGTCGGGACAGTTTATTATCGTCGACACCAGAGTTATTCCAATCCCCCTCACCTCCTCGGCAAGATTATAGGAAGGTGAGGCCAGAGGTGTCGACGACTCGGACGAATCTCCCATTATTTATGAACAAGGGAGTCGGCCGAGATTATTAAAGAAAAGGAAAGAAAGAGAAAACTTAAAAGAACAAAAGCGTACCTGGTCGGACGAAGAAGCTGGAAGAAGAACTTGGGCAAATTGAGAGGATTCGGAGATTTTTGAGAGAGAGAATGAAGAAATGAGCAAGTGATCCTCAAATTCTCTCTCCTCACATACATATATAGGGGTACCTCGGGGGAGGCGCAACGCAAACCCCCCCGCGTCGCTCTAATGGGCTTCTGATAAGGGCCCAACTGGACCTACTCAGTCCATTCAGTGAAAAGTCCCATAAACTGAAGCAAAAATATTTCAGACCCAAGGAAGTCGAAACGTCAAAGTTCCTCCAGCTCAGCCTAAAACAAGGGTCCCAACATCCCAAGTATCAAGAGTAGCCAAGTGGCATTTCAAGTTGAAACAAACCCGGTCGGGCAGACCAGGCACAACTCCTTCATCCAAAATATGGAACCCTCTCGGACCAACTTGGGGCTCATTAGCTCCCCATCCGAGTGGTACTATATCCTACTCGGCCACGCAGGAGCTCCCCTCCTTTGCCGAGTCGCTTCTATACTTGGTCAAATATGGTCAAGTATCAGCTGGCACCCATTCGAACCAACTTGGGGCTCATTAGCCCCTCATCCGAATGGCTCAACACCCCCTTCGGCCAACAGGAGCTCTCCTCCTTTGCCGAATCGCTTCTATGCTTGGTCAAATATGGTCAAGTATCAGCTAGCACCCATTCGGACCAACCTGGGGCTCATTAGCCCCTCATCCGAATGGCTCAACACCCCATTCGGCCAACAGGAGCTCTCCTCCTTTGCCGAATCGCTTCTATGCTTGGTCAAATATGGTCAAGTATCAGCTAGCACCCATTCGGACCAGCTTGGGGGCTCATTAGCCCCTCATCCGAATGGCTCAACACCCCATTCGGCCAACAGGAGCTCTCCTCCTTTGCCGAATCGCTTCTATGCTTGGTCAAATATGGTCGAGTATCAGCTAGCACCCATTCGGACCAGCTTGGGGCTCATTAGCCCCTCATCCGAATGGCTCAACACCCCATTCGGCCAACAGGAGCTCTCCTCATTTGCCGAATCGCTTCTATACTTGTCAAATATGGACAAGTATCAGCTAGCACCCATTCGGACCAGCTTGGGGCTCATTAGCCCCTCATCCGAATGGCTCAACACCCCATTCGGCCAACAGGAGCTCTCCTCCTTCGCCGAATCGCTTCTATACTTGGTCAAATATGGTCAAGTATCAGCTAGCACCCATTCGGACCAGCTTGGGGCTCATTAGCCCCTCATCCGAATGGCTCGGCATCCAAATAAGAAGGAACCAAGTCGGCATCCTTCCTTCAGCGGACGGTGATCCGGTCGGCCACCCATCAACTAGCAGAGGATGACCGGGTCGGCACTCTCCCTTCATCAGGAAGTGGCCCGGTCGGCCATTCTACATGTAGCATGTGGAGACCGAGTCGGCACTTTCCCTACACCAAGGAGTGACCCGGTCGGCCACCCATCAACTAGCAGAGGATGACCGGTCGGCACTCGCCCTTCATCAGGAAGTGGCCCGGTCGGCTATTCTTCATGTAGCATGTGGAGACCGAGTCGGCACTCTCCCTACACCAGGGAGTGACCCGGTCGGCCACTCCTCATCTAGCAGAGGATGACCGGGTCGGCACTCTCCCCTCACCAGGGAGTGACCCGGTCGGCCACTCTTCATGTAGCATGTGGAGACCGGGTCGGCACTCTCCCTTCGCCGGGGAGTGATCCGGTCGGCCACTCTCCATATAGCATGAGGAGACCGGGTCGGCATTACCCCTTCACCAGGGAGTGACCCGGTCGGCCACTCCTCACTTAGCAAAGAACGACCGGGTCGGCACTCTTCCTTCACCAGGGAGTGATCCGGTCGGCTGCTCTCCATATAGCATGAGGAGACCGGGTCGGCATTATCCCTTCACCAGGGAGTGACCCGGTCGGCCACTCCTCATCTAACAGGGGATGATCGGGTCGGCACTCTTCCTTCACCAGGGAGTGACCCGGTCGGCCACTCTTCATGCAGCATGTGGAGACCGGGTCGGCACTCTCCCTTTACTTGGGAGTGATCCGGTCGGCCACTCTCCATATAGCATGAGGAGACCGGGTCGGCATTGTCCCTTCACCAGGGAGTGACCCGGTCGGCTTCTTCCCCTTCACCAAGAGGAGACTGGGTCGGCACTTGTCAGTCAACTGGAAGGGAACCCGGTCGGCATTCCCCCTTTTTTCTTCAGTCAGAAACAAGACGGCCGTGTATTCCGCCACAGACAGGCATCCCACCAGTCGGGCTCCCGTGATCCCCCATCTATGGCGTGGGGCTAATTGTTTGGGCTCAATTGATCAGCAGCCCAATAAGGAGCCTAGAAGCCTCCTAGAGCATGGGCAGGTGGCAGCAATGGGTCCCACCAGTAAAGGTTGACCTAATCACCAGCATTGGAGAAGTCCCTAAAAGGATGAAATGACCATTGCCGGAAAAGGTAGCATGCCTATTGCTACCCAAAAGGCCCATTTGAATAATGTTTCCTGTCTGGGAAATCTCCAACACTATAAAAACCAACTGTCTCATCAATGAACAGGTATTGAATTCTCACCTAACAAACTAGAGCATCTCTCTCTAGACTTCACTTCTCTCTCTACCTCAATCACATCTGACTTGAGCGTCGGAGGGGCGATCCCGGAAACACCCCCGGGGTAGTCTAACCTTGTTTTGCAGGATTCAGGCGTACGGATATCGAAGCTCAGGCGAACGTTCTTGGGGGCCCACATCAAATCTCACAACACATTACAATCCTTAATTTCTTAGCAGAAACACCAATCTATCATTATTATAAGAACATATATAGGTCTACACTCATTATTAACAATTTAGATTATCGTTACATCCAATGGTGATCCAAATGTAATTAGATAACTATGTTAAAATATATTTTACACATTAATTAATTTCCAAGTAAACTGTGACTTGAACGAAAATAACAAGACCCTTCTAAAAGTAATACACTTACTACATATATCCTTAATCCACTCATTTATGACTCGAGATTATTAAAAAAATGTTAGCTAGGTGTCATATGTTAATTACTTTGGCTATCTACAAAGCAAGCCACGCATCGTGCGCCACGCGACAGAGTCTCGGTGCTATACCTCGTCAGACTTTCCCAAAGCTTCACACTTCACATATACCTTCACGCATCTACAAACACCATAACCCTTGTGCTAGTGTAGCACACACTGCACTTAGGGGTGTTAATGAGTCGAACCGAGACCGAAAATGTACAAGCTCAAGAGGATAAAGTCCAAGCTCGGCGCGAAAGTCAAATTAAAAAAGTTGGGCTAAAACAAGCTCCAAGATGACTAACCCAAACAAGATTAGTCAAAATCTTAATTATTAACCAAGTCAACAACTAATGCCACACTTAGGCCCAACCGTATAGGACCGAGCATGCCCAACCTTGTAAGCCCAAGCAAGCAGCTAAACTCTTTCACTCACTCTACATATGCTTTTATAACTTGATTTCCCTCTTAGCATTGCTAAGATTTTGAATGTGGGACTTAAGACTCCAGTCAAACTTAATATTTTACAACTTTATCTCAACAACAGCTTGACCTTCTTAACTTAGGAAATTTAATTTTGCTAAAACCCATTTTAAGGATTGAGAACTAATGTAATCATTACTAAAGCCAGTGCTCTTGGAGTCTAAAAGATCGAGGTTCGCGTCCCACCAAGTGCGGGGCACTTGAATCGGAGGATTCCCCTTACCATTTCCGTCTTCTTCCAAGTGTTTGGGACACTGGGTCAGGCCTTGTGCGAGTACAGCCCAAAGATTATTGAACAATGGGAAAACTAGGTCGTTACTAACTCCCCTAATGTCAAATAAAAAAAACCTAACTATCCACCTAAACTAGTCAAGTGGTAAGTAAGGGCCGAACCACAAGGATCGGAGGTCTCACCAAGGTAGAGTCGCTACAAGTAAGCTAAGTCGAAGAAATGGTCAAGTTTTGGTTGAATTAAATGATTAAAACTATTGGAATCAAATTAGGAAAAGTACTAGGAATGAGAAATCACCACAATCATAGCTCACATCCAACAATCAAGTAGAGAAAAGGGGTTGACAAGCATTGGGGATATGCAAAGGGAATAAACAAACCTAAACACCTCTAAAATCATTGTTAGGGAGTTTAGAGTCCTAATTATGGTAACAAAACCTATATTTTGAGGCGTTATCACCTAACTAGGCCAAGTTAAGGATTGAAATCAAACCCAAGTTAATACGAACCAACAAGTGATGTGTAACAACTAATCAATCAATCATGAAGGTCAACCACATAAAAGTAAACCATTAAATGGGCAACAAAGGATCAAAAGATGATGGAGCTCACATCAACTAAGTCACCAATCAACATCAAAGATTGAAATTGCACAAATCCCAAACAAAACCAACCCAATGAACTCTACTCATGAAAATAGGATGCAAACAATGATTGGGCTACTCCCAATCCTAGTTAATGAACTACTCACTACCCATTATACTACCAAACATCTTAAACATGGAAATCTAGCTATTAAATCACCAATCTAAAAATAGCAAAAACCAAAAATTAATACTTTAGAGTAAAAACAAAGCCAAATCTAGTGAGCAAACAAGAAGAATCTAGGTAAAGATGAAAACTTTAATCTAGATTAATTACTAAGCATGAAGATTAAACAATGAAAACATGAAGCTAACAAAGTAGGAATGCAATAAAAACAATGAGAAAGAAAGAAAGGATTGAGAGGATTACTAAGGAAACAAGAAACTTCAAAGAAATTGTCATTTTTTCATTGATTTTCAATCTCCAAATTACACCTCTTGAGCCAAGTTTTCTCTCTCCTACACTAGTAAGCAAGATTAGGGTTCTAAAAAATCTGGGATCCTTTCCAAAATAGGGTAGAGGAGTATTTATACCCCCTCTAATTACACAAGTCGTAAAAGAAAAGAAATCCGGAAAAAGCCCAGCGAACAGAGGCCCGGGCGGGCTAGTAAGAGGACCCCGGGCGGGCTCCCTGGGTGGCCCGGGCGGTGCAGGGTAGATGGGCCCGGTCTGGTACCCCGGGCGTGCATTAATTTCCAGGCAGGAGGCAGAAAGTTTGGCCGCTGATGGGCCCGGGCGGACGGTCACATAGCCCGGGCGGGCGACTTGGCCCGGGCGAGCGGTCACATAGCCCGGGCGGGCTCATTTGCTCGGGCGGGCTTACTGGAGCTCGGGCGGGTGTCTTTGCTCGGGTGGTCCTTGAGCTTCCCGGGCAAACTCTTGCTTCCCCTTTTTGCTCCCCTCTTAGCTTGTAGAAGCTTGAGTTCCTACACATCAAAGATCAAATAGAAGAGTAGGGGAGGGAGATGAAAATACATGTACACACGTGCTAAGAGAGAGTTAGATAGAAAAAAAAAGGCGAAATTAAGAGAAAAAGAAACTAAAATAGGAAATAAGTCAAGTAAAATAGCCTTAATACTACCCTAGGAGTGAGATAAACCTCACTCATCAACTATTCATCTTACTAGAACAGGACGAAAGTACGAAAAAGTTCCTATAGGTCTTTGCATTCAGCACACCACGTATGCGTTGACGCACCTAATTATTAGTCAGGTGTCAACTGCGTGTGGTGCAGTTCATACATTCCTGTGTGTCGCGCGCCGCTTGCACTTGTCGCGCCTTTTGCGTACATTTAGGAGAAACTCTTGGCAACCAACCGTTTGAGTCCCTTTGGGACTCAAACAACCCAAAATAAAAAAGAAAAATAATATAAGGTGGGGCCCACAATAAAAAAGTGAAGAAAGAGGAAAAAAGGCTGGCGCGTGTTATTTGCTCCCAACAACACAAGAGAGTGAGGGAGAAATAGGAGAGAGAGAAAATTGGGTCAATGTTATCAGCCAAAGCCCCCATTTTCTTCTTCTCTAAACTTTCATGTTCATTTAGTTTTCTTTCCATCTTTGCTGCAACTCCATTTATCCGAATTTCTTATGGTAGAAACCAAGAAGAAATCCTTGAAGAATTCAATATTAAAATCTTTTCGACAATTTTTGTAGGTATTGTTCATTCTTAAAAAAAAATAGATTATTTTTTTGTAAATAGCTTAGATCTTGAATATGTTGGGTTTTTAGTGAGATTGTTTTTTTTTCTTTTATTCAATATCTCGATTTGACTGAGGATAGGTCGTCTTTTTAGTCTTGAGAAACAAGATTTTTATTGAACTCGAAAATCAGATTTTTTTTTTTAATATTAAACTCATATCTTAAAAAAAAATTGTTGGATTCGATTATTTCTCTGTTATTTTTCTACATAATCCAACTAAAAATTCAAGTTTTGAGTTCTATGAGATATGAATCAAATTCGGAATTAGGATCCAACATATAGTGAGATTTAATATCAAGTTTTGAGTTATATGGGTTATTTGATAATGGGGTTCTTTAATTTTTTTTTTTCAGTTTAGTTTTACAATTTTATGAAAATATCGCATGTATTATTGCAAAATTTTAATTTGCTTTGATTGTAAAGTTTGATTTTCACTAAAAATTGTGATATTGTTGCTTAGAATAAATCAAGTTGTGATCTTATTATTTGATTTGATTTCAATTAATCTAAAACGTGTAATTGCTTTGAAATATCTCACTCTTGTGCTGTTTTTGGATTCTGGAATTGTTCTTTCCTTCGGTACCAAATTACACTTTTATTGATACCAATATGTTCCTCCTTTGGTACCAATATGCTCCTTTTTTGGTACCAAACTACTCTCCCATTGGTACCAATAGACTGTTCCTTTGGTACCCAATTACTCTTTCATTGATGGCTGATTAATTTAATCTTACATGTGTACAAATGTATTCTCCAATCGGTATTAATATACTATATTAGATCACATTTAATAATCCATGCTACGTAACTTATTAAATAAACCTCTTATTTTAACTAATGTTATCACTTACATTAGCACAAATAAGACTTTCAATAGCTTAACTTTACTTGTGAGATTTTAAGAACATTAAGTAAGTAATCCTCTTTTACAACCAATTAATCCATTTTATCTAAAATGTAATCACTTTTTTCTTCGTGGGGCTCGTCTTTGCTAAATGAAATTCGAGTATCAATCAGATCTGTATCCAGTCCAACTTGAATAAAATCCAAATAAAGGTAGGTTGATTATGAAGTTTATAAAATATTTGTGTGAAGGACTTGGTATCCTTTATAAAATGGATTTATTACCCTCATTATATTGAATTAGCTAATTAATTTTTTCATGTGCAAAGTAATAAATTATATAATATTGACGTTGTGTCATTCATAAAGAGGTTTATTCTCCTTCCTTGAAGAGCTTGTAACCTTATTTTAATATTCCCTCCATCTCTATTGATGAAATCATGCAAACCTTGGTACCCTAGACATCTGACTTTGGTACCCTTCATGGAACAGATTGGTACTCTTGATGCTGGTCAATCCTGTTTCAGGTTTTGAATCCAACACATCCAATTTTCATTTCTTAAGGCCACCTTTATGATGGAAACTTCGAACATATGATTCGATCCTAAATAAAGCATGCGAGAAAGTATTAGGCCCCATTAGTGAAATCCATACAAGAACTTGGTACCTTACACATCATACTTTGGTATCGTCCAATGAATAGATTGGTACCCTTGACACTGGCCAATTCAATTTCAGTATTTTAACACATCAAATTTCCATCATAAAGAGGTTTAGTCTCCTTAATTCTTTGAAGATACTCCCTCCGTGTTGCAAGAGGGAAGTCTATTGACGAAATCGCATAAACCTTGGTACCCTACTCATCTGACTTTGGCACCCTTCGTGAAACATATTTGCTATCCTTAAATACTGGTCAATCCTATTTCAGGATTTGAATCCAACACATCAAGTTCCCCTTTCTTAGTATCACTTAAGAGTTTAGTTCTACAAGTGTTTCAGGATTTGAGTCCATTGATGAAATCCACACAAGCCTTGGTACCTTAGAATTTTGAATTTGGTACCCTTCATGCAACATATTAGTGCCCTTGACATTGGTCAATCCGATTTCAGGATTTGAGTCCAACACATCAAGTTCCACTTTCTTATTGTATGACAATTGTAGATATATTTTTGCACACATGAGTTTCATGCTCTCATTGACCCTTTATGATCTACTTTGCCTTTAATAATTTCAAATATAATCTAATGACTTAAATTGATGATAGAACTCAAATACTACCCCTAGATTAAAAAAAGTCTTGAAAATAACTCAAATACTACCTTTACTAGTGACATGTCGTGATGTGTTGGACTCGAAGATGGACTGATAGGATTTCACTAAATTAGAAACAAGGCCTTCCTACCCTCCCTTCTTACATTGGGTTGCAAGTGTTTGGGCCAGTAGTGTACAAGGAATAGGTTAATTAAACATCACGTTAATGATTTGGGGTATATCATATGGTTGGAACCATCTATGAACAATAACAGGATATCATTGGGTACCAATTGGAGCCTATTAGAGAGGACTAAGTATTACCTTGGTACATCATGCTTCATACATTAGTACCCTCACCTTCTTAAACAGATTGAAAGTATTTGGGCCAATAATGTCCAAGGAAGAGGTCAATCAAACATTATGTCAATGATTTAGAGTGTATCATTTAGTTGGAACCATCTATGAAAATAACAATAGGATATAATTGGGAGATATTGAAGCCCATTTGGGAGGACCAAGTGTTACATTGGTATATATCATACTTCATACATTGGTACCCTTCGTTTCTTAAATGGATTACAAGTGTTTGGGCCAATAATGTACAAGGATGAGGCCAATTGAACATCATATCAATACTTTAGGGTATATCATTTGGCTGAAACCATCTATGAACAACAATATAATATCATTGGGAAAGATTGGAGCACATTTGGGAGGAAAAAGTGTTACCTTAGTGCATCAAGCTTCCTACATTTGTACCCTCACATTCTTACATAGGTTGCAAGTGTTTCGGCCAATAATGTACAAGAAAGAGGCTAATTAAATATCATGTCAATTATTTTGGCGGTTGCATCATTGGGTGGGAACCATGTATGAACAAGGATATGATGTCATTGAGAGAGATTAAAACCCATTTGGAAGGATCAAGTGTTATATTAGTACATCATGCTTCAAACATTGGTACCCTCCCCTTCTAGAATAGATTCCAATTATGTGGGCCAATAAGTACAAGGAAGAGGCCAATTAAACATCACGTCAATGATTTAGGGTGTATCATTTAGTTGGAACAATCTATGAAAACAACAATAGGATATAATTGTGAGAGATTGGAGCCCATCTGCGAGAACCAAGTGTTACATTGGTACATCATGCTTCATACATTGGTACATCTCCCTTCTTAAGTGGATTGCAAGTGTTTGGGCTAATAATGTATAAAGAAGAGGCCAATTAAATATCATGTCAATGATTTGGTGCATATCATTAGGTGGGAACCATGTATGAACAAGAATAGGATGTCATTGATTTTGATTTAGCAAATAATTCAATGACTATATTGATGAAACTCACATATGGCTTTGGTACCTTACACATCTGACTTTGGTACTATTCACAAAACAGATTGGTATCTTTGATATTGATCAATCATATTGATCAAGATTTGATTACAAAATATCAAGTTCTCGATCATTTATTAATATCACCTAGGAATGGAACCATTCCAGCATATGATTCCATCCTAGAAAGGAATAAATATTAAACTCCATTAATGAAATCCAAACAAGCCTTGGTACCTTATACATCTGACTTTGGTACTCTTCATGCAATAGATTAGTACCCTTAATATTGGTCAATCCTATTTCAAGACTTGAGTCCACCACTTCAAGTTTCCCTTTCTTTGTATGAAGTGTCTTCTTTTTAGGAAAAGCGTGTCAAGCATGAGATTGAAAGTATACAAAAATAAGCTAAAGCTTAAATTACCTTCTAATCAAATATCTTATTGTAATCTTATTGTAATTATTGTAGATATATTTTGCATCTGACTTTGGTACCCTTCATTTAGCAAATATTAGTATTACCAATTGTTCAGAATGGTACCAATTTCATATTATAATGGTACCAATTATGCATCAGAATGGTACCAATTTCATATTATAATGGTACCAATTATGTATCATAATGGTACCAATTTCATAATTGAATGGTACCAATTATGCATCAGAATGGTACCAATTTCATATTATAATGGTACCAATTATGTATCATAATGGTACCAATTTCATAATTGAATGGTACCAATTTCATATTAGATTGGTACCAATTTAAAACAAACAGGGTACTATTTCAATGAATAAAGGCATAAAATAGATATAGCAGGGTACTATTTCAATGATTTGTGGTATATCATTGGGTGGGAATCATAGAACAAACTAGTACCCTTGATATTGGCGAATTATATTTCAGGATTTAAGTCCAACACATCAATTTCATTTACTTATTGCCACCTACAGAATGGAGCCTTTCGAATAAATGAATTCATCCTAGATAGAGTATATAAGAAAGTATTAGACTCTATTGTAAAGTTAGATACACCTTAGTACCATACACATAGAACTTTGGTACCCTCTATTGAATAGACTGGTATCGCTGATATTGGTCAATCTTATCAGGTTTTGACTCCATTGACACTCTACACATTTGACTTTGTTACCCTACACACTTGACTTTGGTATGCTCCATGAACATATTGATACTTTTGATATTGGCCAAACTTAGTGCCACCTTTAAGATGAAAACATCGAACAAATTAAAAATCAAGTTTCTCGCCTTTAGTGCCACCTTTAAGATGTAAACATCGAACAAAAATCAAGTTTATCGCCTTTAGTGCCACCTTTAGGATAGAACAATTCAAAGATTTGATTTGATCCTGCACAGAGTGTGTGAGAATGTATTAGATTCCATTAGTGAAATCAACATGCACAAGGAATATTGAATTGATTTGCTTGATTTATGGGGTTAAAGTTATATAATTATATCCATAGAAACATAGAATTGATTTGCTTGATTTATGGGGTTAAAGTTATATAAGTTATATAGTTGTTCTCTTCCTTGTACAATATTTGCGCAAATGCTTGTAACTCATGTAAGAAAGGGAGGGTACCAATGTATGAAGCATGAAGTACCAAGGTAACACTTGGTCCTCCCAGTTGGACTTACCAATGATATCCTATTATTGTTCATACATGGTTCCAACCCAATGATATACCCTAAATCATTGAAATGATATGCAATTAGCCTCTTCCTTGTATATTATTGGCACAAACACTTGTAACCCATGTTAAAAGGGGAGGGTACTAATGTGTGAAGCATGATGTACCAAGATAACACTTTATCCTCCCAAATGAGATCTAATCTCTCCCAGTGATATCCTATTGTTTTCATATATTACTTCCAACCCAATTATATACGCCAAATCGTCATTGCCATCATGTTCACTTAACCTCACCCTTCTACATTATTGGCTCAAATACTTGCAACTCATGTAAGAAGGGGAGGGTATCAACATATGAAGTATGTACCAAAGGTAACACTTGGTCCTCTCTAAGGAGCTCCAATCTCTCCCAATGATATCCTATTATTGTTCATACATGGTTCCAACCAAATAATATACCCCAAATTATTAACATGATATTAAATTGGCCTCTTCCTTGTACATTATTGACACAAATACTTGCATCCTATGTAAGAAAGGGAGGGTACCAATGTGGGAACTTTGATGTACCAAGGTAACACTTGGTTTTCCCAAGTGGGCTCCAATCTCTCCCAATGACATCCTATTGTTGTTCATAAATGATTCCCACCTGATGATACACCATAAATCATTGAAATAGTACCCTGCTATATTTATTTTATGCCTTTATTCATTGAAATAGTACACTACTTGTATATCTATTTTATGCCTTCATTAGGAAAGACCTGAGCCCATCTGATTGAGGTATATCATTGGGCGGGAACCATCTATGAACAACAATATATCATTGGAATAGATTAGAGCGGGTTTATAGGACCAAGTGTTACCTTGGTATATCATGTTTCATACATTGGTACCTTCCCCTTCTTACATGTATTGCAAGCGTTTGGGCAAATAGTACCTTGGTACATCAAGCTTCCTACATTGGTACCCTCCCTTTCTTACATAGGTTGCAAGTATTTCGACTAATAATGTACAAGAAATAGGCTAATTAAATATCATGTCAATGATTTGGGGTGTATCATTGGGTGGGAACCATGTATGAACAAGAATAGGATATCATTGGGAGAGATTGGAACCCATTTGGGAGGATCAAGTGTTATATTGGTACATCATGCTTCATACATTGGTACCCTCTCCTTCTTACATATGGATTGCAAGTGTTTGGGACAAAAATATACAAGGATGAGGTTAATTTCTCAACATGTCATTAATTACAAGCGTTTGGGACAATAATCTACAAGGAAGATTCAAATTACTCATCATGTCAATATAATGACTTGGGGTGCATGATGTGGTGAGAACTTAATGAGCATCAATAGGATGGATTGCAAGTGTTTGAGGCAATAATCTACAAGAAAGAGAAATTACTCATCATGTTAATATAATGACTTGGGGTGCATGATTTGGTGGGAACTTAATGATCATCAATAGGATTTAGATGATTTTGGAGAGTTATGGTTTCTATTTGGGAGGAACAAGTGTTACCTTGGTACAAGTTAGTTCATACATTGGTACCCTCTCCTTTATACATGGATTGCAAGTGTCTGAGACAATAATCTTCAAGGAAGAGTCAAATTACTCATCATGTTAATATAATGACTTGGAGTGCATGATTTGGTGGGAACTTAATGAGCATCAATAGGATGTCAATGGTTTTGGAGAGTTATGGTTTCCATTTGGGAGGAACAAGTGTTACCTTTTGTTCAATATAGTTTCCATTTAGATTTTTGTTGGTACTGGTTTATTCATCTATTGGTACCCGTAAATTATTTATTCGTGCCATTTAATATTTTCTTAGTACCAATGTAATCTACGCTTTCGTTAATTGGTACCATATTGACTTTTATTATTACCAATCTAGTCTTTTATTGGTACCAAATTATATTCACCATCTACAATTAGCTATTTACCTTACATATTCTATTAGTACATTTACAACCATAGTCATGGATATATACCAAAGCTGGTTATAGCATGTAACCTCATTATTAGAGTTAGATCATTTGGGCCAACGTGATAGTATGGTTAGTCAATAGTCATGCATATATACCAAGTATTTGGGACAACGTGATAGATTGCACATTATTTAACTATTTACGCTAATACCATTGGATTCCGAGTCCAATAAAACAACAAGCTTTTTATTTTCCTTTTTCTTAGACCTCTTGGAAGGTCCAACTTCGTCCTCTCCATGTTTTCTTTTGGTTCTTTTCTCCAAGGGAATTTCCTTTTTCTTCGCCATATTCCTACACCAATAAATGTTATTCTTGTACCAAGCTAGTACAACATTGATACCAATCTCATGGTAATCTTATGGTATACTGGTATTAAATTGTATCAAAATATGAAGAATCAGGTACCAAACTACTACAACATTCGTACCAAAATAAGCAGTCACATACACCAAATTTTCATTTTCTTGGGCCTCTTGGAAAATCCAACTTCGCTCTCTCCACGTTTTTTTGTTGTCTTTCCCAAAGGATTTCCTTTTTTCTCCCCCTTGTTCCTTCAATACATATAGATGTTATTCTTAAACTAGTTCAATATTGATACCAATCTCATAGTATACTGGTATAAAAATGTGATGAGACTCACACCAAATTAAAAATCACATTATACCAAAGTATGAAGAATCAAGTACCAAATAAAACGAAATTGGTACTAAGTTCATATAAGTTAGGTACCAAACTATTACAACATTCGTATCAAAATAAGCAGTTTGAGAATTATCCTTAGAAATATCAAACTTTGTTTGAAGCAAATAAAGTATATCAAAAAACAATTATATTAGGGACAAGGTGAAAATGTCAATATGAACAAATCTATACTTGTGAGGAAATGAGACTTCAAAAAAAAAAAATTATATTAGTCTACACTCCATAATACAAGGGTATCAAATTACACATTCTTCCACTAGTACCTGTATACTCTTCATTTAGTACCAAATTACTCGTCTATTAGTACTAATATTCTCCTATTAGTACAATTTAATTCTTTTATTGGTGCCAATATAATCTACACTTTCATTGGTACTAATGTATTCTGTACAGTCTGGACTTTAATTGGTACCAATCTACCCTGGCATTTGTACCAAGATGATCTTCAATCCTGGACTTGAGAGTTTATACTCCGACCAAATAATAATTTTAGATAAACCTTAAATTATAATATCACTTTAACTAGACTGTCAACACTTCTGAAAACCATGCCTAAAACAATTTATTTATTATTCTCTATGTTTATACGTCAGCACACATAAATGCCATTCTCAAACTAATATAAAATTGATACCAATCTGATAACTGGTATCAAAATGTGATGAGATTGGTACCAAATCAAGAATCATACCATACCAAAGTAATAAGAATCAGGTACTGAACAAAACAAAATTGGTATTATAAGCATGATTTCTCTTATTTTGAAATCTAAATAATATGCAAATGATACTGCTAATTTACAAAACATCAGTTCAAAGAACAAACACTAAAATGTAGTAAGCTCCCATGATTCAATGAATAAAGTGTTGTGTGTGCACAAAACTAAGCATATACCCACATATACACAATGATATATTCATAACCTCAACAAGACAATCTGAAAACTCAGAGCAACATACTCCATTCATGTCCTTCATTCCTTTTGTTCAATGCAAAATAAACCATGCTTACATAAAAGTACTAGAAAGATGGATTTGCACATCTTAACATCTTTATATCTAAAATTACACCATGGTAAATGATAAGAGAAGCTTAATTTTATCCAAAGAATCCAGAATTAACACTTGCTCCGTGAAAACAACCTAAATTACTCATCACTAAACGCTAATTGACAATAATTAAAAACAACAAATGACACATCCTGTTTCTAGTCTCCTCCCCCAAAGTTAATCACAACAACTATAGTCCAAACTTCTCTTTTTGCTTTTTCTAAACAAAGAATGTAGAGATCGTATCAATCATATCCGATAGGGAAGAGAGTGAGGAATTTTGTGCCACCATTGATGGTTGTTGCATATTGAACATCCTCCACAACCCAGATTCAACAATCAACTAACCCAAAAAACAGAAATTTAACAATTTTATTGAATTTTGCCACTAAAAATCAAGCAATAAACCCACCCTTTAAAAAACCCAAACAACAAAATTTCACATAAGCATTTCTTCAAACATAAGAAGCATAAAAAATAACAGTTTATAATCCATCAAACCCACAAAATTCAACCATATTATAATAAAATACATAAACCAAGATCTAAAAAAAAAACTATTTTAAACCCAAAAGTCATAAAATTAAATGAGATGTGCAGATCAAATCATATATAGAGCAAATTAAATGAAACACATGCAAAAATCATAACATATTTGAAGAGAAATTAAGAAGAAAAAAGTGAGTTTCTTTTTGTTTTAATTTTCTTGAGTAATATAAACGTACCAATAAAATGAGGAAAAAGAAACTTGAAAGCTTCAAACTTTTCGCCCGAACATGAAGAGGGAACTCCAATTTATTCAGTATTAAGAAAAGGGTATTATTAAAAAAAAAAAAGAGTGTTTATTGTGGTAGAAAACAGGAGAGAGACTGAGAGGAGAAAAGTAGAGTAAGTTAACCTTTGAAAATGATGGAGTTTTTGTTTCTCTGTGAAAATGATGGAAGTAGAAGATAAAGGAGAGAGAGAATTACTAGAGGTGAGAGAAAGAGAGTGGGGATAGTGATGATGTAGGAGAGAGAGAATTAATTTCTCCAATTTTTCTACCCAAACACGCGTGTAAAACACCTATTTCCTTAGCCTTTCTTTTGCACTTAAAATGACCAAGTTGTCCCTGTTTGAGTCTTTAAAAGACTCAAACAGTTGGACGCCTAGACGGACTCGTACATTTAGTGCACTACTTCTGCGTGTGACACATCGTGACTCCATAACGTGCATACTTGTTTTGTCACGTGTAATTTCCTTCTTTGATAAGTATTAAGATAATTTCCATTTCCTCATCTCGTAAAATCAATCATATCATATAGGATTATGATAGAATTTATCTCATTCATCCTATGTTTATCTCCAACATTCATCTTTCTAAAAATCTTATCCCTGATCTCGTATCTTTTTTTTTCAAAAAACTATCTCAAAAATTTTTCAAAAATATATCTCCTATCTTCTTCTTTTTTTTCAAAAAATTATCTCATATCGTTTTCAAAAAGCTATCTCATACCTATTTTGAAGAGTCATCTCCTTTTTTTAATAACTATCTCATATCCATATTGAAAATCCATCTCCAACCTTTTCAAATCTATTTCCTATCTTTTGAAAACTATTTCTCCTATCTTTTTCACAACTTTATCCTATGTTCTATCTCCTACCTTTTTTTAATTTTTTTTTCTTTTATCCTATTTTTCAAAACTCCATCATCTCTCCATGCATATCATTTAGGATTTTTTTAGTGTCCGCTTTATCATAAAAGTCCACCCATTTAAGATTTCTAATTCCATTAGAGTTCATCTAGTTTAGATGTCTAGGTCCATCCAGTTTTTATCTAGAACTCTTAGTCGTCCATTCACTCCATTTATGATTCTTAAACCCGTATAACTCCATCCATGTTAGAAGCCTTAATCCTACTTGTAGATATATAAATATGTCTCCCCTTTTAGCACCCGATGATGAAACATAGCGTCGTCCTACTAGGTTTGTACTGAAGAGGAGCAGTCAAAATTTTAAGTCCAAAACCCTTTTGAGTCCAAAATATATTTTAAAGCTCATCTAAAAGAAAATCCATTTTCAAGCGCAGTTAATTATTCTTGACAATATATTAAATTTTAGATAAATCTTTTATTAAGTTACGTTCATAAAATCATAATTTTGATTTAAATCCATTATTCAATGATAATTGTCGATAAAAGATAAGTCAAAATAATTCTTTAAGATAAAAACTGAACTTTGGAGAAAAAAGCAGAAATGCGCTGCACGCAAGGAGGAATGTGATTGGGCGACGGTCTTGAGTCTGATGCGAGGCTATTGCATGGTGCACGACACTGATGCGCTAGCACACCAATCCTGCGCGGAGAGCAAGCTATTTGTACTTGCATCTTCTGTTTTCCGAATTCGAAACTTATTTTTCACTATAAATGCCCTATTTTCACTCGTATTTTCGAACAAACTTTGACATATACTTCCACATATCTAAACACTCAAAAACCACTCAAAACATGTCTACAAACAACATTCAAAACACATTCAAACCACATTCAACCATTCAAATTCTTCCTTTTTCAAGGGTAAAGATTGATTCTTCCAACTTCCGTACAATCAGACCTAGGCAACAAAGGTATAATTCTTGAGGGTCAATTCCAATATAGTTTCTTTTACACTAACTATTTCATTTTGATGATGTAGGAATTAAGTTCATTAAAAATTCAATATTGTATATATTTTACTTGTACAATCTTTCTAACTTATAATTATTTTCATAATTATATGTATGCTTTGGATATATATTATGCCTTTTTAGTTGCAGTTGTTTCATCACCACTATATTACTATTTGCGAAATTTGACTTGCAAATTAGTTAAATCATGCCAAATAAGACAAATTGGACAATTGATCTAGGTACCTATTGATTGTGTGATTTTAATTAAGTGATCATGAACCTTAATATCTCTAATTATCAATAAGCAAAAATTACAAAAGATGCTCTAGGCGCACGATAAGGTGAGTTTCCTATTGTGAGCCAGGTAGCGAAAATGGGTCGGAGGAAGAAAAATCCTGGTGCCGGAAAGGTGGCTCAGGGTTCTGGTAGCTCAAGCAAAGGTACGAATAGCAATCAACAGAAGGTTGTTGGGGCGGATTACATTGAACCCAATGGAACAGTACCGAGTCATGTGGCTCAAGTTTCCCCGATTCCGGTGGCTGAGGTGACGGAGATTGGAGCTGAACTTGCTGCAAAGAATCGAAACTTCTGGAAAGGCATGACACAAAGTAAAATCTCTGAGAAAGGTATGGGATTAAGCTTTGTTGCTCCTAGTGTTGTTAATGGTGATAATGTAGCAAAACTTGACAAGCAAGATGTTGATAGAATGACTGAAAACTGGATGAACTCGTTGATAGTTTATGTCATTCGACAAAATCCTAGTCTTATGGCATTAACTAATTACTGCAATTCTCAATGGGCACCCAAAGTTGAACCTAAGATATTTAAACATGATGAGGGGTATTTTGTGGTTAAAATGGAGTCAAAGGAAGATCGGGATGCTGTTCTGTATTCAAGACCTCATCTATTTTTTGGAAAAGCTATGATTGTTAAGCAATGGACTCCCAATTTCAGTTTTAACCAGGAGATTTTGAGGGTTATTCCGATATGGATAAAACTCCTAACCTCCCACTTAACTGTTGGAGTCCAGATTCTTTAAGCAGGATAGGAAGTACTCTTGGGGTACCAATATATGCTGATGAGTGTACAACCAAGCAACTTAGGATCTCTTTTGCTCGAATCCTTGTTGAAATGGATGTTACTAGTAAGGTTCCTGATGAAATTAGCGTTGAGGACCCTAATGGTAAAGTGATTAAACAGAAGGTTGTGTACGATTGGCTTCCACCCTTCTGTGGGAAATGTCAACAAGTTGGGCACATTTGTGAAGACAAAAAGAAAGTGCCAATAAGGAAAGTGACACAAAAATGGATTCTTGTGCAACAGAAAGCAATTGTGGACCTAACTTTGGCCTCTACTAGTACAGCCTTAGAGGATGGTATTGGGGAGGAGGAGGTTGCAGGGGCTCCAATTGTAGCTCCTTATCCTTCTTCTTCTTCTAATGTAACCCCTGTGGCTACGCCAATACCTTCTACTTAGAGGCAGGACTCAGTAGAGGATGGCCCATGGAAAGTTGTCACAAGGAAATCCAAGGATAAAGGTAAGCAAGCTGCATTCCAATCAGCTAAGACTTCAGTGCAATATGAGTTACATTCTGGAGTGGGAATCTCAGCTGCTGCTGGGGGTGCTAAGGGACCAAACCCTTATTTGTCCTAATGAATTGTATTTCGTGGAATGTTCGAGGGATGAATGATCCCTTCAAAATAAAAGAGATTAAGAATTTTCTTTCTGCTTACAAGGTTGAGTTATGTGCTCTTCTGGAAACTAGAGTGAGGTGTAATAATGTTGATAAAGTGCAAAAGAAATTTGGGAAAGATTGGTCTTGGTATTGTAATTACAGTCACTCTCCCAGGGGAAGAATTTGGATAGGATGGAAACATGCTTTGGTTAAAGTTCAAATGGAGGATGTGCAGGAACAGTTCATGGTGTTTACTGCTCTAAATGGGATACAGAAGATCAAAATGATAGCGGTGTATGGATTACACACTATCAGTGACAGAAAGAGGTTATGGTCTGGATTATTAGGACATGTGCAACATTCAGGGCCTATGATTGTCATTGGAGATTATAATGCAGTTTGTAGCTCTCTTGATAGAGCTAATGGTACTCTGGTTACTGATGCAGAAACTGAGGATTTTGAAAATTTCCTTCTTTCCTCCAGTTTAGTTGAAGCTAGGAGTACGGGGCTCTTTTACTCATGGTCAAACAGCAGTGTAGGGGATGAGAGAGTTGTTAGTAGAATTGATAAAGCGTTTGTAAACCATGATTGGCTTAGCAGATATGCTGAGGTCACAATTCAGTATTTGGCGCCTGGGGTTTCTGATCATTCTCCATTGTTTTCTACAATCCATGATGACAGAAACCAAGGAGGAAGACCTTTTCGATTCATGAATGTAGTGGCTGATCATGCTGATTTTCTTTCTTCTGTTACTGATGCCTGGGGTTCTGTCACTGGTACTTTTAAACTTCAAGCAGTTTGGCTGAAGCTAAAGGCAGTTAAGAAAGCTTTGAAGCTTTTACAGGTGACTAAAATTGGTAAAGCAAATGAAAAAGTGGAGAGTTTAAGACAGAAGCTTGTTGAAATTCATACCCAAGAGGATTTTAATGTTAATGCTGAAGCACAAAGGAGTGAGAAGGCTTCTTTGGAGGAGCTAAGACATTGGTCCAGCATTGAAGATAGAATCTTGCAGCAGAAATCTAGAATAAATTGGTTGAAATTGGGAGATGCAAACACAAAATTCTTTTTTGCTGCTACAAAAGCAAGACATGCTCAGAATAGGATTGATATGCTTACTGATGATACAGGTAGGCATATTTCAGGGTCTCAAGCTATTACAGATGAGATACTGTTGTTCTATAAGAATCTTTTAGGATCAAACGCTGATTCTTTACCAGGTATTGATCTCAATACAGTGAGGGCTGGTAGTACACTGTCTTTTCAGGCAAGAGATGCTCTGGTTAGAGAAGTGTCAAATGCAGAGATTGATAATGCTTTGGCTGGTATTGATAATGACAAAGCTCCAGGCTTAGATGGGTTTAATGCCTATTTCTTTAAGAAGAGCTGGGAAGTTATAAAGCATGATATCTATTCTGGGATTAAAGAGTTTTTCAGTAAGTCTATTATGCATAGGCCAATGAATTGCACTGCTGTTACCTTGATTCCTAAGATTCAAAATGCAACACAGGTTAAAGATTTCCGGCCCATAGCCTGCTGCTCTGTTATGTACAAAATTATTTCAAATTTTTTGACTAATAGGCTACAATCTGTCATTGGTGAAGTGATTAATGATGCTCAATCTAGGTTCATCCCAGATAGGCACATTGCTGACAACATTCTTTTAGCTACAGAGCTTATTAGAGGGTACTCCAGAGCTCACATGTCTCCTAGATGTATTATGAAAGTGGATATTAGGAAAGCATATGATTCGGTGGAGTGGAGTTTTTTAGAAACTCTTCTGTATGAGCTTGGGTTTCCTAAGCTGTTTGTTGGGTGGCTTATGGAATGTGTGAGGAGTGTTTCATATGCAATTTTGGTTAATGGTGTTCCTTCTATTCCTTTTAGAGCAAAAAAAGGTCTTAGGCAGGGAGACCCTCTTTCTCCCTTTCTTTTTGCCCTGAGTATGGAATATCTAAGCAAGTGTTTGAATGAGTTACAGAATGTCCCTGGTTTTAATTACCACCCCAAATGTGAGAGATTGAATATTACTCACTTAATGTTTGCTGATGATCTTTTGTTATTTAGTAGAGCTGATGCTAGTTCTATTTCTCTCATGTTTAATGCTTTTCAAAAGTTCTCTGAAGCTTCTGGTCTTGCTGCTAGTGTGGAGAAAAGTAATATTTACATCTGTGGGGTTCAGGAGTCAGTGGCTAGAGAGTTGTCTAACATGGTGCATATGCCTATTGGAGATCTCCCTTTTAAGTACTTAGGGGTGCCTCTAACTTCCAAAAAGCTTTTTTATGCTCAGAGTAAACCTTTGGTTGAAAAGATTACTAGTAGAGCTCAAACTTGGATGGCACATTTGTTATCCTATGCAGGCAGGTTACAATTGGTGAAAAGCATTCTAAGTAGTATGCAAAATTACTGGGCTCATATCTTTCCTCTTTCCAAGAAAATTATTAAGGCTGTGGAAAGTGTGTGCAGGAGGTTTTTATGGACATGGGGGACTGAGGGTTCAAAAAAAGCCCCTGTTGCTTGGGCAACCCTTCAGCTGCCGAAAGGTGGAGGGGGTTGGAATCTTATTAACATGGCAGTATGGAATAAGGCTGCTATGCTTAAGCTTTTGTGGGCTATTGAGTTCAAATTTGATAAATTGTGGGTAAAATGGGTTCATTCCTATTACATTAAGAGACAGAATGTGCTTACTGTCAATCTTAGTACTCAGACCTCATGGATTCTAAGAAAGATCATAAGCACCAGAACCGTTTTAAGTGAAATTGGAGGCTGGAGTCAGGTTAGCACTGACTTCTTTCAGGGGATTATGAAAGAGTTAGCTGGAAACGTTTGATATGTAACAATCAAGCCACTCCTAAGAGCAGATTTATTCTTTGGCTTGCTTTGCACAACAAGTTAGCCACAGTTGACATATTGAGTTTGTGGGGTGTTCAGTGTGACACTACTTTGCTGCTTATGTTTGACAGAATTGGAGTCAGTCCAGCATCTTTTCTTCTACTGTGAGTATGCTGCTGAGATTTGGAAAGGAATTTGTGTGCAGATGGGTTGTAGTGTTGCTAGATGCCAGTTTCAGGAGATTGTGCTTCAAGCCTGCAAATATGCCAGAAAGAAATCAGGAAAGATCTTGATCATGTTGTTAACTGAATGTGTTTATGTAATCTGGAGACAGCGGAACAATAAATTGTTTAGATCTAGTTGTAAGGATCCTAAACTTGTAATTAGGGAAGTTTTATTTTGTGTTGCTGCTAGATGCTCAGAAGAGGATAGGTATAGATTACTAATGTAATCTTATTTTTTTGTCTGCTTGGATGGTTGTTTGTCTGCTCCATTTGTACAGTTCATGGTACACATGTTTTTTGGTATATATATATCTTCATTTGCCAAAAAAAAAAAATTAAGTGATCACCAAAACTAGATCTTATGTGTTTAAAAACCAAACTTTAACATATTTGTATTCTTATGCAATTAATCGGATCATGTGCGTGTATTTGAATATTTTTATTAAATAAGTTGGGAAATTCACCCCAAACTCAAAATCTCTTATTTTTTGGCTAAATTCATTTTTTCTGAAAATTATTTGGCGACTTTCTCCGAACAAAAACATCAGTATTATAATGTGGGCTAAAAATTGACAATAAGATGCCTACAATTTAGCGATTCCACTAGGGATTTATGTTTAAAATATAAATTTTCTTCAAAATTAAATACTCTAAAAATTCTATTTTGGCGAACTCGAAAATTGAATGTTCGGTTCATTTGCATTATATTTGCTAGCCACATTGCTTGGCTAATTTTCAGAGTCACCATAAGGTCTTGTGCTTGCCCCACTAACGCATGTCCTGTGCATGGGGCTACCCTCGGGAGGTTTTCACTTTGTCCTTAAAAAATGCTTCCTGAGCAATAGTATTGGATCTTAGTCATAACAAAACCTACCCAACCATAGCATTGGTGATTGCTCTATTTTTCGTGACTTGAGACTAGAGTGTGTCCTGCACGTGACCATCTTTTTAAGCAAACATATAGAGCATAGACCCTTTTCGGACTAAACTTAAACCTGATTGTAGTACTGAACTCAAACCTGACCATAGTACTAAAACATTGATCTTGACTTTTGGTTGAAATCGCTTACTATTTCTTGCCTATTTGACATTCTTGATTGCTTGTTTCCTATGGTTCAACATGCATTCCCCTCGTATTTCCCTCGAATTAGACTAAAAGCATCGAAAAACGATCAATAGATCATCAATGTCCAAAAATCAGTTCGCGAACATCATGCGCCAAACGCAAGAACCTTGCGTCACACAATAGACTTGCGTCTAGCATAAGTTGCTTGCATGGCACACAAGAGTCGTGCTTGTGCTGCAAGCCACGCAATATCATTTTGACGAATTATCTGCAGGTTTTTCATCCGTATCTGCATCATCATCCTTATCACTTTTAGGCCATCCTTGTAACACCCCCAAAATCACTTTCTTAAATAGGAAGCTGGAAGTGCTATTGCTGCGGTGAAACGCAAGGCTATTGGTAAGTTCGAAACTCTCTGAATTTAGATAAACTTTATAAAATAGTTTATCTTTTGAATAAAGGAAAGAGTACTAAATCTTCATAGTCAATCAAATTAGTTCTATCGTAAGTATGCAGCGGAAAACTTTAAGAAGATAACATAACTTTGTTAGTGTAGGAGTATTTTTATTCGATTACGCGGGATGAACGCATATTTAACTAGCTCATTGTAAAGGTTTTACTGAAAAACGTTTTGAAGGATATTGAGAAATCATAGGGACAACTTAGGGACTTATCCAATGTAGATTTCCCCATCATGACTCCATTAATGGTCAATGAACCATAGATTGACTTCGGGGGTGAGGGTACGAATAAGATCAAGAATCAAATTCCCCCATTGATGGTCTCTACTTAATATCGATTCATGTCAAAGTTTATACCAAAGAACAACCAAATAATATTTTCAAGCATCCTAAAAATATTAGTCTAGATTGGTTTATTAAACACATGAAAAGGCTACTTTTTAATGATACGTGTAGGCGTGTTTTTATTTCACCTACACGGTGTGAGGGCGTATTTAATTTGACTACCCCATTGTTAAGGTTTTATTGAAAATTATTTTGAAAGAAGTAGCCAATAATTCTTTTAGGAAGAATCATACACCTAATTGGATATGGGAAAACCGTAGGGGCAAATTATCCAATGTAGACTTCCCCGTCTAGACTCCATAGATGGTCAAAATGAACCAAAGATTGAGTTCGGGGGTGAGGGTACAAATATAGTCATAATGAACCACATTCGCCCAAACTTGCCTCTACTAAATATCGATTCACAACAAATTTTATGCCAAAGAATAATCATATAATATTTTCAACACCCTAAAAATAATTAGTCTAGGTTGGTTCAAGAAACACATAAAAAGACTATTTTTAGTGACAAGTTATTAAGCAATAATATTACAAGGTACCTAGCAGGTTGTCCAAATTAATCTGATTAATGTTAGAACAATTCTTTAGGTCTTGTTTAGCAAAAATAACATGTGGGGTGATAAAAGCAATAAATCAGGCAAACATATGATACACAAAGGCATGAATAATAATAATAATATGAATATAGAATAAAGTATAGAAAAGGGGTTAGAATATACAGTAGAACGATTATTACTTAAAGATCGACATCATGAAATATTATTGTTAGTAACTTCAAGGCAATAAATATAATTGATTATTCAAGGATCCTCAGGAATTATACCTATGCGGCTTAGATTGAAAAGCGCAACGATCTTTAGGCAGAGCAATCGTGGAACCAGGAATGTAGTATGATTAGGAATTGATTTGAAGTATTGATAGTGTTTGAGATTCGTAATAGTGTTCGTAAGTATTCGTGAGGATTTTGTGTTCGTAAAATAATAATAATTCGAAACCGTCCGTAATTCGGGAAATCACATATATTTATAGACAAAAGGAAGCATGCGCCTCATGCACGTCCTGCGCTAGGCGCAATGCCACGCGTCAGGCTCACATTGGTGTGCCTGACGCGGTCAGCCCAATCAGATTTATACATGTGTAAACGCGTTTTTGAAAAGATAGAAAAGAAAGTTTGCGTCTTACACAAGACTTGCGTCAGACGCAAGACTCTGTGTGAGTCACAAATCCACGTGTCAGGCGCTCATTGGCTCGCCTGACGCGTTCTGGCCAATGCGTTGGACGCACGTGGCGCACTGAGCGCAACCGCCGCATCCAGCGCATATTCTAGCATATTCGCTTTTTGATTTTATGCGTCTTTCGAAGATACTTTTTTATCCCTAAAATCCGGGGATCAAATTTTACGGATTAAAAAAAATATGATTTGTATTTAAAATATTTCTCAAAGGTAAAAAATATTTATTAAAATAATAAATATTTAATTGGGCTCTTAAATGGGCTTAAAATACAATTAATCATCATGAATAATTAATTGGGCTTTAGAATATCATTTCAAAACACAATTTTAGATTGGTTCTTTAGATTGCTTTTCCGTTGGGTCGCGCCAACTAATACCGCGGTATGTTTCATCATTGGATCCTTAAATGGGGAGACAAGATTATGTGTCTACAATACGTTAATAAGCAATTACAATTACTGGGTTACTAATATGTTGTTCAAACTATCTGATTAGGCGTTAGAACAATTTATTAGGCCTTGATTAACAATAATAACATGTTGGTGATGAAAGCATAAGAAGGACAATCATAACAATATATAAGAAAATAAAAAGACGGAGTAGAGATTAGAATATACAGTAGAGTGTTAATTCCTTCAAGATCTATATTGTGACAAGTAAATTGTTAGTAAAAACGAATTATATTGGAACTGACCCTCAGGAATTATACCTTTGTCGCGTGGGTCTTATGTAACGATATTCTGGATGAGCAATCTTGAAGCTTGAAATAGGAAATTCGAAGGTATGAATGTGTTTGAATGTATTTGAATGTGTTTGAATATGAGTTTGAGTGTTTGTTATTAAGGGTATCGAGGTGTTAAAGCGTAGGAAAGCATTGTGAAAAGGCGTTCGAAGAAACGAGCTATTTATAGGCAAAGGGAACCGAATACGAAGCGAAAAGATAAAATAAAACTGTGTGCCTGGCGCACAGCTTAGGGCTTGATGAACAACTTGTGCGCCAGACGTACGGATTTGCGCTTAACACATAGCTTTGCGTCAGGCGCACAACATGTGCGTCACGCACATTTGCATTCTGGCCGGGTTTTTATTGTTTTAAGATTATGTTTTATCCTTTGATAAAATCTATCCTTTGAAATCCCAAGAATAAAAATCTGCTTTTCGAAATATCCTTTACAAATTAATTATCAAGAATAATTAATATTAAAATATTAAAAATACAATTAATTATCAGGAATAATTAATTGGGTCTTTAAAATTGGGCTTGGATTTAATAAATAGACTTTATATTTTCGAAATGCTTCTAGGCTTAGCTTGTTCGATTGCTCTTCCTCTGGACCGGACCAATTAGGACGACTGTATGTTTCATCATTGGGTACTCAATGGGGAGACACAATTTTGTGCCTACAGAAGCCCCCACTTTGACTGAGGTTTAGAAAACCGAAAGTCAAAGTATACGGTGTCGGGACGGAGAACGATTCTAAACGCTCTGCAGTTTAAAACTGATCTATATATCGCCAGTTTATGCAAAACAAAGTTAGTCTGCAATACGTTAACTAAAAATAATCTTATTACCTGCTGGAGAAGATGTTAGCAGATAGGTGTAAACAATTCAAATAATGATGCACATAATGATGCAAAAATGCAAACTTAGACTCTTTAAGGATGCATGAGACGTTATGTAAGGATCAGTGTTATGCAAAGCTAAGGAAGATGAAATGTCATGCAAGGTCAGGGTTATGCAAGGCTAGGAAACATGAAATGTAATGCAAGGTCAGGGTTATGCAAGATTAGAAGGTCTGGATAGGATGATTTTCGAAATCTATTTTGGTAATGAATCGGGGCCCGCAAGTGAGATCCGCAGATTACAACTATTCGGGAGTTTGATTTGGAGGAACCACCACATATATAGGAAGCCCTCACTTTGGGTAAGCTTGTCTTGAATTAGGCATTTTGAGCCTAGATTGGAATATATTTGTTCAGTATTAAGTATTCAAAGTTCTTCACTAGGAATTCTTATTTGGAGAGTTGATACAGGCAAAGTCAAATATCGCCAGAGATCATGGAATTATAGGAGAGTCCTTCAGGAACAAGAAGAGTTTGGATTGAAAAAAATAAAAAGTTTGAATTTTGTGAATCAGATAGATGTAGGTGGGAAAAGGCTTTGACGTGCTAGGTTCAGACTCGAGTCTGTGTTGGGATCTAGAAATAGTATACATTTCTGAATTCTAGAAAGTCAAATCATCAGACCTTGATTAATTATTTTTTTGAAGCGGTCGGATCTCGAGATGAGGATTCCTACGTATGCTTGCGGAATCAGACCATTCGTAGTTCTCGGTTTGACCTTTTTTTTTCTTTTTTTTTGTGCTCTAACTTTTGCCTAGGCCGCCCTTTTGGGGTTTCACCTAGGGGCTTGGACATACCTTAGAGAAGGAGTTAGAAATGGATTATGAAAGGTTAGAGGTTTGAAGTTTTTAATGAAGGAATAATTAGTTGGGCAAGGGCAAGGATTATGGATTATATGACTAAGGTGTTGATGGATTAAAGGATTTTGGAATATGGGGTAGAACTTGTGTGCAAGCTCCCGAGCTTGACTTTTTCTTTTGCCATTGGCTTTTTCTTTTTGCATTTTTTTCTTTTTGTCATGTGCGTTTTCTTTTGCTTTTTTTTCGCACTTTGATTTTTTTTCACTTTTTTTGTTTTTTTCCTGGCATTGAATTTTTTTTATGTACCGAGGCTTGCACACATGTTTTTTGTGGTTGAGGGTATTGGAAGGTGGGCGGGCGCGGATGTGTCGTCGTTGTGCACCGCACCCGGCCAAATATAAAATTTCTCCTACTCTCTTTTACACTAAGGTAGTATAGTGGAAGTAGGGGTCGTATCCACAGGGAAACAGGGACGAGTTTAATACTCAGCGTGATTCGAAACCTAGATTAAGCTAAGGACCGAGAAACCTACTAATAATTACAAAGGGGGGTTTCAAGTTGATTTACGAACGAACTACAACTAACTAGCATATAAACAAAATGAGAAATCAATTATAGAAAGATCTTGAATCCGATTAACATTCACTTCAATTCATTATCGATCCTTGAACCTCCACTCTAATTATTTCCATAATTATCTATTGTCGAGAATTAATCTCGTGTTCTCCTTATTCTTAGTTGAATAACACGATCAGCGTGACTATAAAACCCTAACTAAAGGATAACCTAGTACGATAGCGTCTAAGTTCAATCCAATAGCAGCAATAAACACAGAGAACCAACAGACCTGCTAACGTCATACAAGCGATAAACATTCAACAGTTAATTCAATTTCCCCAAGAAATAACCAAGATGATCAGCATCTAAGCTACTCCCTAGTTTGCTACCAATTGATAAAAGAATAAAACAATCCGATTCTATTCTTAAATCTAGCATTAGATTAATTACACAATCAAACTAGTAACATTCCTAGCATAATCATGCAAAAATCATAGAAAGCAAGCATAGAAATTAAACCATAATCAAAGAAAATAAAAAGAGAGGAAAGATCTCACAATAATGCTTGAAGCTCCATATTAATCTCGTTCAAGAACGGTTCAAGCTACAATCGGAATAGCATAAGCCAATCCCGTAATTGAAATCTACAAAAAACTAAACTAGAAAAATAAAAACTAAAAGTGAAGACAACAAGAGAGGAGTGGAGTTTTGGAGACTCCCTCTCCTTGTGGCTGCTGCCCCCCTAGGTCCAAAAACAAGCTTTAGTATTTATACTAAAGCTCAAAAATCAGCCGACATTTAGACCGACCTAGGGGTCGCGAGGTGCGAGTCTGGTCGCACCGTGCGAAGGGTGTTCTGCCTTCCAAAACGAGCTGAAGCCCAGCGCCAAACCAAGCAGGTCGCACCGTGCGAGATTACTCGCGAGGTGCGAGCAAGGAGGTCGCGAGGTGCGACCTATCTCGCGAGGTGCGAGATGCTTGCGCTGGGCTGGCGATGCTTCGCGCGCTGGGCGAGGCTGCTGGGCGAGGCTGCTGGGCGAGCACGCGAGAGCTGAGCAGCTTGCTTCGAGCATGCGATGCGGTGTTGAGCGTTGGGCGTGCGGTGTTGTGCGTGCACGCGAGAGCTGGGCTGGGCAGCTTGCTTCGAGCGCGCGCTGGCTTACGATGATGGAGCGCTGGCAACTTGGCTTGCGGTAATGCTTGTGGTGATGCTTGGCTTGTGGTGATGCTTGGGCTTTGCTCGGCTCAAATGCACTTCACCTTGGAAGCTCGGAATACATGACGTTAACACCAATTATCTCGCAAAGCTCCGAACTTCCGCTAAGGGTTAAATAAAACATGAACGTTAACAATTACAATCAAACCCTTAGCAAAGTGCACCCAAAGTTACGTAAATACTACGTGTAACTTGAGCGTATCAAATACCCCCACACTTGAACTTTACTCGACCTCGAGTAAACTCAAAATGAGGATCACCAAATAAATCATCACCCAAGCTAACGACACCAACCTACACTCCCCATCAACTACACCATCATTATCACATCTTAACAAAATACGCTCAAATCCTAAACGTAAGGGATGATGATTCCCCCACACTTAGATTCAAGCTACTATCAGAAATACAGACGCGACAACAATAATCACCAAACGACAACCAAAATGTGAGCTCAAATCCTGAAGGATCTCAAAGGAGTTGAACCCACTCCAACGCCACAATCAAAATGACAACTCGCCTAAAACCTCAAAAGATAAACTAAAACTACTACTACAACAACTAATTTAGAATAGCAAGCCATGGAATAAAGACAAAAAGGGATAAATTCCATGCTTACTCCCAAAAACAAACAATCAACCAAAAGAATGCGAAAGCCAAAACAAAACTTCACAAAATCAAGGATGAAATAACCAAACCAACCCAAAAACGCTTTCCACCTTATGACACCATCTCCGGCAAATGAGCTTTCAAAGTATATAATTCTCTCTTAATCTCTCATTTTGCCTAGGAGCCCTTTCGGGTTTTCATCCTAGCTTCACACATTTCTTTTTGGTTGCATCTCACCATCTTACCCGCTCAACATAAGCCACTTTTTTGCATAGGTTGCCCTTTCGGGTTTTCAACCTATCCGGGCCCCCATTTTTGCCTGAGTCGCCCACCCTTGTGGGTTTTCAACTCAGCGGGTTTCTTTTCATCACTTTTTTTTTTTATTTTTTTGTTTTTCTCAATTTTTTTTTCATTTTCATTTTTTTTTTTTCAAATTGAAAGTAATATATACAACATAGATACATGAGAATGAGAATACCCTCCCCCCTACTTAAACTACACATTGTCCTCAATGTGTCGACAATTAAAAGAAAAAGTAAACTGAAAAAGGGGAGAAATTTGAAAATCGGGTAAATCGAAGATCGAATGCTCAAAACTCATGAAAAGCAATCCGTCAAACTCAAACTTCTTAACAACACCAACTCAAATCTCATTATTCAACTCACAACCCTCTCCCTCGAATCACTCAAACAAATGACAAGTTCAAAAGTTTTGAATTTGTGAGATTTTTGCCTAGCTCAAGAGATCGAAAAGATACATTAACAATCTCAATCCTCTAGTGTTACCAACTCCTAGCTATTGAAGTCCTCCCAACGGGTTTTCTTTTGTGGATTTTGGTTCCAAGCGGATTAAGATTGGTTGTGGATCTTTTTAGTGGGTGGGTGGTGGGTGAAAGAAAATTTGTTGTGGTGGTGGAAATTTGATGAGAAAATAAAGGAACAGAAAGAAAATAAAAGGGTCTCGGGTTGCCTCCCGAGAAGCGCTGTTGTTTAAAGTCGTGAGCTCGACTTAATACCTTAAGCTTAATCATTGGGTTGTGCTCCATGTGTGACAATGGTGGTTCCATGTCAATCTCCACTTCAAGTACCTGCAAAATTGATTGAGAAGAACCCTTGCAATGCATTGTTAGCGCTATGAGTGTCAACAAAAAACAAAGAGCACAAACAATACCATCCAAAAATCACGCTAAATACAAACAAGTAACACCGTTTCCCCGGCAACGGCGCCAAAATTTGGGCGGGCGCGGATGTGTCGTCGTTGTGCACCGCACCCGGCCAAAGATAAAATTTCTCCTACTCTCTTTTACACTAAGGTAGTATAGTGGAAGTAGGGGTCGTATCCACAGGGAAACAGGGACGAGTTTAATACTCAGCGTGATTCGAAACCTAGATTAAGCTAAGGACCGAGAAACCTACTAATAATTACAAAGGGGGGTTTCAAGTTGATTTACGAACGAACTACAACTAACTAGCATATAAACAAAATGAGAAATCAATTATAGAAAGATCTTGAATCCGATTAACATTCACTTCAATTCATTATCGATCCTTGAACCTCCACTCTAATTATTTCCATAATTATCTATTGTCGAGAATTAATCTCGTGTTCTCCTTATTCTTAGTTGAATAGCACGATCAGCGTGACTATAAAACCCTAACTAAAGGATAACCTAGTACGATAGCGTCTAAGTTCAATCCAATAGCAGCAATAAACACAGAGAACCAACAGACCTGCTAACGTCATACAAGCGATAAACATTCAACAGTTAATTCAATTTCCCCAAGAAATAACCAAGATGATCAGCATCTAAGCTACTCCCTAGTTTGCTACCAATTGATAAAAGAATAAAACAATCCGATTCTATTCTTAAATCTAGCATTAGATTAATTACACAATCAAACTAGTAACATTCCTAGCATAATCATGCAAAAATCATAGAAAGCAAGCATAGAAATTAAACCATAATCAAAGAAAATAAAAAGAGAGGAAAGATCTCACAATAATGCTTGAAGCTCCATATTAATCTCGTTCAAGAACGGTTCAAGCTACAATCGGAATAGCATAAGCCAATCCCGTAATTGAAATCTACTAAAAACTAAACTAGAAAAATAAAAACTAAAAGTGAAGACAACAAGAGAGGAGTGGAGTTTTGGAGACTCCCTCTCCTTGTGGCTGCTGCCCCCCTAGGTCCAAAAATAAGCTTTAGTATTTATACTAAAGCTCAAAAATCAGCCGACATTTAGACCGACCTAGGGGTCGCGAGGTGCGAGTCTGGTCGCACCGTGCGAAGGGTGTTCTGCCTTCCAAAACGAGCTGAAGCCCAGCGCCAAACCAAACCAAGCAGGTCCAAAACGAGATGCTTGCGCTGGGCTGGCGATGCTTCGCGCGCTGGGCGAGGCTGCTGGGCGAGGCTGCTGGGCGAGCACGCGAGAGCTGAGCAGCTTGCTTCGAGCATGCGATGCGGTGTTGAGCGTTGGGCGTGCGGTGTTGTGCGTGCACGCGAGAGCTGGGCTGGGCAGCTTGCTTCGAGCGCGCGCTGGCTTACGATGATGGAGCGCTGGCAACTTGGCTTGCGGTAATGCTTGTGGTGATGCTTGGCTTGTGGTGATGCTTGGGCTTTGCTCGGCTCAAATGCACTTCACCTTGGAAGCTCGGAATACATGACGTTAACACCAATTATCTCGCAAAGCTCCGAACTTCCGCTAAGGGTTAAATAAAACATGAACGTTAACAATTACAATCAAACCCTTAGCAAAGTGCACCCAAAGTTACGTAAATACTACGTGTAACTTGAGCGTATCAGAAGGTTTGAGAGTTATTTTGTGGAGCTTTGATTTGCAGGAGAATCACAGAGATGATGGTTTATGGGGTTTTTCATTTTGTTTGCATGAGGAGGGATTATCGATGATAGCTTTTTGTAATGATGGAGGGAAAAAAAAGAGATAACTCATAATCCAACGTATGTCCAATTTTTTTTATTTTTTTTGTTAATCAAGATCATTAGAGAAAATTTGATATAAGTTTCATCATCGGACTCGAAGCATAAATGATAGTGAAAGCAGGCCAATGAAAATAAAAAGAAGAATGAAATAAAAATGGAAAAACTATAATAGATGAAGTCCTATATTGACACAAACTCGATGGAAAAGGACAGAAATAGCTTAGGGTAAGGACTCTCTGACTCAACCTAGGAAATCGACAATAAAAGACTAAGTCTATAGAACTATTGATGCATTGTGCAAAAGGGTTGCTGGTGATGTTGATTCTCATTAGAGCAAGTATTCGAAGTCTAATGTCATCGACCATGTTTCACAGCGCATTGATGGTATTTGACACTAGATGTCAGGTGGAATTTGCAGTAGAAGTATAGGTTTCATCATTTGGATTTCTCTCATGTGTAGGGTTCGGAGTAGACCCTATAGAAGTGATCATACCTCTATTGTGAAGGCGGTCAAAAGTAATCTTCATAACTCTAAATAATGAAGTCGGATGGTGATAGTGCGCTTGATGAGCTGTAGAGTAGACTCAACTTTTTGTTCCTCCATTAGGCATTGCTAAGCTGTAATCTCTCGACCAATCCTGAACACAATAGAGTGGACCTCGCTTGTAAGTTTTAAGAAATGAATTTCGAAATGTAAAATGGAAATGGAAATGGAAATGGAAAATGAAAATTGGAAATGGGATATGGGAAATGATTTTGAAATGGAGGATTAGAAATGGATATGGTATTGAACTAGTATGGGCTTGACCATGATGTTGACGTGGGCCTAACTATATGCATATGCAGACCTGGACTGGACTATGCAAGCAGACTAGAATTAATGATTGGGCTTTAGTGAATACTAGACTTTGAACTTACAGGTAGAATAAGCATACTAGACTCAAAAAAGATTGGCTATGTTGACTTTAGGGAATACTAGACTTTGAACTTACGGGAGAGTAAGCAGGCTAGGCTCACATAAGATTGCCTATGTGGACTTTAGGGAATACTAGACTTTGAACTTACGGGAGAGTAAGCAGGCTAGGTGATAGGGAAGACTGGACTTTGAACCTACATTTAAAGTAAGTAGGCTAAACCTAAAGGTGACTAGACTTTGAACTTACGGGTGAGTAAGTAGGCTAGGCAATAAGGAAGGTTAGACGTTGAACTTATATTTAGAATAAGCAGACTAGACCTAAGGGTGGCTAGAATTTGAACTAACATTTAAAGCAAGCAGGCTAGACCAAACGATTAATGGGTTTAGAGTTTGGACTTCGACCTATATGGGTATGGAATTGGATTTAACTAGGGCTTACATAGAGATGCAAACTAGACCTAAGATTGGGCTTTTATAGTCTGAAGACTTAACTAGGGCTTACGTAGAGATGCAAACTAGATCTAGGAATGGGCTTTTATAGTCTCAAGACTTAACTAGGGCTCACATGGAGATGCAAACTAGACCTAGAGTATGAATTGGGCTTTTATAGTCCTAAGACTTGACTAGGGCTTAGATGGAGATGCAAACTAGACCTAGGGTATGGATTGGGCCTAAATGGACCTAAGTTTTGGATTGGACTGGGATTAGACATAGATTGGAATTAATGGGCTGAGATGAGACATAGATTGGGCCTAAGATGGATTATAATGCAAGTGGACCTAATATGAATGCATGGACTCAAATGGGCCTAATATGATTGTATGGACTCAAGTTTAGATGGGCCTAGGATTAATGCAAATGGACTCTCATGCACATGAGCCTGAGATGAATGCAAGTGTATAAGGATTGGATTAAGAAGTTTTGTTAATTGATTGAATGGATTGGAATTGGGTTGATTCGATTAGATTAGAGGTATTCGGTTTGGGTTTAGAATTTTCGAAATTCATTTTTGAAAGGGACCCCTTGTTTTTATCTTTTATTGGGAAAATATGATGGATTAGTTTCGAAGAGTTTTTTTTGAATACGTGGTATGATGATGATTAGTAAAAGTTTTCAAAAAATGGATAGAATATAAGAGTGTGATAGGGAGACATGCATGACGACTCTAGCTCTACTATCATCACTTTTCTAGATGCACTTTTTAGGATAAACTCAACCTTAGATGGTACGTATAAAAAGACTGATTTTTATGTTTGAATTAGGTGAGATTCGTTTTTGGACTTAAACGATAGCCAAATTGACAATAGCATGAGACGCAAAGGTTGCGCGCCACACAACAGTGTTGCACTATGCGCCAGGCACACCGCCTCGTGTTTGGCGCACTACCTCCCAGTATGCAATTTACCATTTTGGCGAAAGTTTGGTCAATTTAACGATCGTTTTAAACGCAATTTTAGGCGCCATACACATCAACGTTTGACAAGCTAATAAGATGCAAAAATCGTAATCACAAGCAAATGTCATTTGACATGGATGCAACAGTTCTCAACCTAAAGTCCAGTTCTACGTTTCAACTATGGTTAGGTTTAGGTTAAGACTGAAAAGGGTTCAAGACTAGGAGATTGATCCCACACTTCGTACGTTTGCTTAAAAAGGTGGCCACGTGTAAGACATACTCCAGTTCTCAAGTCATTAACTAGAGAACAATGTATGCCATGGTTGGGTGGGTTTGCTTATGACTAAGATCCAACATTATCACTCAGGAAGATTTCGGAAGGACAAAGCACAAACCCCCCAGGTGGCCTCACGCATAGAACATGCGCTAATGAGGCAAGGAAGATTGTCCTTATGGTGGCTTAAATCAGTAGCCATGCATATGCAAAACTGTAATGCTATTCAAAAGCATAAAACAAGTATGAATCATATTTTTCGAGTTTCACCTCACTAGTGGAAAAAACCTTAAATGACACAAGAAAACAGATCCCAAACCGGATATGTTAATTCCATATTTTTGTCCGCTTAAATTTTAGGATGCCTAACTGATCCGGTTGGACGAAAAATCGGATCAGTTTACAAAAACTGATCCGGTTTTTAGTCCAATCGGATCAGTTATGAATCCATTATTTACAGCCCAAGTCACGCAAATCCCACGAGGCCCATTATTTCCCTCCTTAATGTTCATTCTCCTCCTTTTCTACTTACAAAAACCTATCCCCTCTCCGATCTCTCTTCCCTCTTCCCTCACCCACAAAACCCTAAAACGATGAATTGGATATGGTTAAACAATCTAATACGAAATTGTGTATTTGTTAACACATGATCCAACTCCATAACTCCATTCGCAACTAGGGTTTTCCAATTCATCTTTTTTTATGTCACTCGTCTCCTTTGTCAATAATTGCTCCTCTCCTCCGTGTGCGCCATAACTGCTATGGTTTGTAATTCTTTCAGTCATTATTTCATTTTTCATTTGTTTTCGATCTTTGTTTTTTTTGAAGGAATTAGGGTTTCGGAAACTTGAAATTGTTTGGTGCGATTTTGTGGGAATCTAAGTTTACTGGTTATTTGAAGTAATTTTGTCGAATGTTTTTGTTTTTATTTAGAGTTTTCTGTTGTTCATTGTTCGTTTGATGTGGAGTTTTACATGAGTTTGGATTTCATTGTCTGTTTCGATCTAGGCTTGTATTATTTTGTTAATTAAGGTTATTTTTGGGGATTTGCTTATTTTTTGTTTTGGTTTCGTTTATTGAATTTTTTTAGGTTTGATTAAGTGTGAATTATTATTAATGGCCTGATTTAAAGCTTCTTTAATGAGTTTATGCTTTTTTAGTTCATTTGTGTATAGTTTTTCCACCTTTTGCATATGGCAGCATTACCTTACTGCTATTGTTGATGAAATTTATGTTACTTCCAAAGTGTGAAAAGAAAAGAAGGAGATTTCATTTGCATATACCATGTTTCTCTTTTTGAACAGGAGGCAACATTTATAGAGCAATTGGTTGTAGAAGAAAGTCAAATGGAATGTATGCTTCATGGCTGTGGGAAAATTATGAATTGATATCTGGCATCTCCACTTGGATGCTCGTGGGGTTGCATATCCAAGAGGGTGGTTTCTTCAAAGAAACCTAGATGCTATTCTGTCAATCGATGAAGGAGAACATTATCTTTGATTCCCAATTAAGGTCTGATATTATATGTTTGTATTTCAAGCATATGAAATTCTATACTAAGATTATGTTTTAGCTGAAGCGCAAATATCCCCAAAAATAATGATGTGTATTATTTCGACATCTGATCGATCTTTAGGTTTGAGTTTTAAAGCATTTGAAAGATCCTACTACTAGTTGTTAGGGTTTTCATGTGATGTTAGTTATTTGAACTTGAATTGATTTTTCCTATTATTTTTTTATTTTCATTTTATCGGTTTAATTTTTCGCTTGAATTGGGTAATGTATATGTTGTTCTTTTGATTAATAGCAAGTTCAAAGTAAATTCTGTTGTTTGTGAGGGGGCTGGGATGGGTGGATATGCGTGGAGGTGTGTGAAGGGTGTGTGTGCAGGTGGACTGTGGAGGGAGGTTGTGTGTAGGGCCAATGTGCACGGGTTGGCAAAAGGAGAATATATCCTCCTAGATTCTCCTAGATTCAACCATGAAGCTTAATTTTATAAGCTCTTTTATTAATGGATGCATGTATCAAGATTTTAGTTTTCACATCATGAGAGAGGGGATCATCCTACATGTGTCTTTTGTTGTTTTTTTTTTTCAGTTATATGGTTTTGGTGCTATGTGGGATGAGTTTGAGTCGCTCGTAACCTAGTATTTTTAATTTGTTTTAAAAGAACTGCATTTATGCCTTTTTCTCTTGATAATTTTTCTGCTTTCTCCCTTGGAATGCATGTCTGAGTAATTTGTTGTTATATCAACTTTTCGGTCCGCATATCCTTATCTACAAGCCTAGTTTTCATGTCGGATATGGACGTACAAATTCCTGCTGCGTATGGTAAGTTGTCAAGTTAGTTTTGTATTGTTTTTTTCGCGGGTTGCACTCGAGTGTTCTGTGATAGACTAAGACTTGCAACCTACAATCCAAAAATTTTGTATTTCATTGATGCCTTAGTTTTATTTTGCTACTGAAGATTTTCGAAATGCACATTAGCACATACAATTCAACTTGAAGATTGGTTATACTTTTTTTTCTTGGGGTAGGGTGTGAGGATGGCCTTTTAAGGTTCTATTAATTTGGTTATTTATCATGGTTGTTCATGCTGCTATTCATATCCTTTTGCTGATGCAAATGCTGCAAAACTCTGGTGCTGGATCAAAAGATTATGTGCACATCCGTGTACAACAAAGGAATGGTAGAAAGAGCCTGACAACAATACAAGGATTGAAGAAAGAAATTAGCTATATATAACAAGATTCTAAAGGACCTCAAGGAGTTTTGTTGTAATGGTACTTTGGTTCAGGGCCCAGAACTAGGTCAGGTGATCCAACTGCAAGGTGATCAGCGGGAAAATGTGTCGACCTTCCTGGTTCAGGTATAGTTTACAGTTGGACAAATACATATATCTAAATATGTTGCTCATATAATAGACGGTCTAGCTATGGTAGATTATCCAGACTTGGTTCTTTTGCTTTGGTTGGTCAAACAGGTCGGCATTGTGAAGAAGGAACACATCAAGATACATGGTATTTGAGTTCCGGCGTCCTACATCTACACTTGTGTCTGTTCTGTGTCACAGTTCTATGGTAGCAAAGTTGCATACTCCTTTTTTATAATAGCTCTGGTGTCTAGCACATATGTGTAGTGTGTTATAATAACTTTGGTGGTTAGCAAATATAATTTACTTTAATTCTATTTGATCTTGGTTAATAAAATTTAAGTTTATTTAATTTTTGTTATTTGGTCTGGTCTTTTTTGGCTGCTGCCAGCTGGCTTGTGGGGGCTGCTAGCTGTGGCAGTGGAAGCTTTTTGTTATTTGTTGGCTGGCGTGTGTAGCTGGTTTGTGGGGTGAATGAGAGCCTCCAAAAAAACTTAATTGTGAATGCACCTTTACTGATCTGATTGCATCAAAAAACCGGATCAGTTCACTCACCTAACTGATCCGGTTTTGTGATGCAACCGGATCAATTAAGTGACAACTGATCCGGTTTTAGATCGGATCAGTTGATTACTCATAGCTTATCAGTGTTCACCCGTTTCGGTCCAAAATCAGATCTGTAACCCCTATTTTGACCGTATCCTTTGATGTTTTTAGCACTAGTGCCCACTCATTTTAAAAAAATAATTTTTTTTATAAAAATCTTCCCTAGTGAAGTCACCAAATTGTAGGTGTGTTTTTATCCGCCTACTCGGGATGAGAGCGTATTTGACTACCTCATTGTAATGGTTTTATAGAAAAACGTGTGAAGTCTCCAACAAGTTTTTAAAGGAAGACTCATAAACCTAATTGGATATTGGGAAATCATAGGGACAACTTAGGGACTTATCCAATGTAGATTTTACCGTCATGACTCCATTAATGGTCAATAAACAATCATAGATTGAGTTCGATGGTGAGGGTATGAATAAGATCAGGAATCAAATTCGTCCATTGTTGGCCTCTACTTAATATCAATTCATGTCAAAGTTTATACCAAGAACAATCAAATAATATTTTCAAGCACCCTAAAAATATTAGTCTAGATTGGTTTATTAAACACATGAAAAAGGCTACTTTTTAGTGATACGTTATTAAGCAATTAAAATTACTGGGTTACTCATATGCTGTCTAAAATATCTGATTAGGCGTTACAACAATTTCTTAGGTATTGATTAGCAATAATAACATATTGGTGATGAAAGCATAAGCGGGACAATCATAACAATATATAAGAAAATAAAAAGGAGTAGAGATTCGAATATATACAGAAGAGTGTTAATTCCTTCAAGATCTATATTGTGACAAGTAAATTGTTAGTAAAAATGAATTAAATTGGAACCGACCCTCAGGAATTATACCTTTGTCGCGTGGGTCTTATGTAACGATCTTCTGGATGAGCAATCTTGAAGCTTGAAATAGGAAATTCTAAGGCATGAGTCCAATAATGATCCAATGTGCTTATCAATTTGTTTTTTTTTTCCAATAAGGATCCAATATGAATCAATAAAAGCTTCTCTTTTTTCTGCATTTTTTTCCAACTTTTGCAACTATACAAACACACTAACTCACTTCCAACCAAAGACTTAGTATGAACAACTCAACACAACACAAACTAGACATATACTCCACTTTCAGGATAGTTTGCCCATTACTTATTATATGGGTTAGCAAAAATAGGATAAAAAGGCTCAGACGGGTTGAGAAGTGGATAAATATGCCTGTATAAAGAAAGATTTTTGGCTTTTAAGCTCCTAATTCTAGCAAAATGAAAAGCCCTAAATCATTCTCTTATTTAGTTCAGTCATGCAATCTTGGGGAGCTTAAATGCAAGTCACAAGTCGCGATCAATGGTGAGGGTTGTAATTGAGTCTTACGAGGTTCGTGGCCCTCCATTGGGGTTCGTCGCACAAGGGACAAGGTAATCCAATCAACCAACTCACCTATTTTAAAAAGACTCTACCTAAAGTTATCGATCTCAAAGATCACCTAAAGTCACTACGAGGCTTCCAAAACCATCAAATCAAATGCAAGGAAGGTCATCCAATCAAGCTATGAACACTCTTAGCAACACATCAGGCATGCAACCAAACTACTCTAAATGCATAAAATAAAGTAAGAAAAGAGTAAGAGAATGAATATATATATTTTTAATGTAAACCTAACATGCAAAAGCACTACAAAGAAAAGGAAGAAGAATGAACTATATACAAGATGTAAAAGATTGATTTGGATTAGGATGGGGAGGTAAGGCGAAATAAACCCGTTCTTATTCATCAGAGTAACCAATCACAAAACAAACAACATATATCGCTTGACTCTCACTTAACTAACCACCTAGGAACCCAAACTCCCTTAAACATAAGCATACACTCAAAGTCCCCAAGCATAAGCGAGACTCCACGCTCAGAGTTGCAAAAGTAGGAGAGGGGGAGGGGTTCTCAAAACAAGCACCAAGTAATACACACAGGCGCCTGCATCAAGAGGGGGGGTTAGGAGGGTAGAATGCACCCGAAGTACCGCCTTGGTAATAAGACGGGTAATAAGGGTTGAAGCAAGAAATAGGCTCCCCACATGGCCCTTCACTAGGGTGAAATACGGGAGGATGATGGGGGTGGTTACAAATGGAGGCTCGTGTACAGATTGGACATTGGGGACATGAGTTCGTCAAGCCACCCTAGACATATGGTCAAGGTCGGTCCGAATACCCCCAGTATCCGTGGTATGTTTTGGGGACATGGCGGCCATGATGGAAGTCATATCAAAAGACTGTAAGGACGAAGAACCGCCCTCCTCTCTTATGGGAGTGCGGCGTTCGGCTATTCGAGCTCCCGGTGCCCTCTCATCTAGGATGGACTAGAGATAGGTCAACTCGTTAGCAGAGCAATGCTAAGGGTCAATGTGGGTAAGAGGAACCCAGCATCGGCTAGGCAATCAGTAGGCGGGTTCCAAATAAACTCATTTGAAGCGTAACAATAGGGTTTGTTACCCACAAACCTAATACAATTATGCTGCGAAGAAATTTCATCTGCAGCAAGGTTTGACCATCCAATAACTTGGACTGACCAACAGAAAGCGTACTTAATTCCATGCACACCAAGTGTTCGTGTAAGTTTAGGTACTCATATCCAGGTGATCATTTCGCCACAAATTATTTCCCTGAACACTGTAGTACCATCCCAGATTTCTTTCAACCGGTGAAGAAAAAGGTAGATAAAGTTAATTGGAGCTCTAAGGTGGGCCCCTTCAATGGCCAACCAAAGAACAAAAGGCTCTTTCTTCCTCGTTTGCCACACCTCTTGCTTACGGAAGATGGTGTAAACCAACATCCTATTAAAGTAGCGAAAGGCGGGGTGGATAATCTCAGAAGCCTTGGACGATTCCGTCCGAAATTGAGTGGTGCTATTAGTTATTTTGGCCCACCACGTTTGCTCATCGTACCCCTCCAAATGCTCCGCTATGGGAGCATAGCAAGGGCTACTAGAGTCCATCCCAAATGCATCACAAATCTCATCAAAGGAGATTGCTCTGACTTTGGTGAAAAGTCAAAATTTGATAGTGAAAGCACCAGTCTCCTTATGCTTACTTATGTTTAATGAACTTATGAATTCTAAAGTTAGTTGATCATAAATAGGGTGTTGCATGGTGAAGAAGTTCAACAAACCCCAAATTACATGCCATTTCTCTTATTATCGGGTCGATATTAAGATAGTTGCAAGTTCTAGAGTCATAGAACTTCATCGGACGAAGTGTCCGGCTAAAAAGCCGTGTAAAAATCTCCCTTTGGGACGCATTATATTTGGGAATTGGAGAGCATAGGGGGGTGGGGGATTGGAGGTAGTAGAAGGGGCCTAAGAGGAGGACCCTCTACTAACCTTCTTAGGCCTAGAAACCAAATGAGGTTTTGAAAACTTTTACTTTCAAATGAGAAAGAACAAGCACACGGTCTTTTCAATGGCACAAAACAATACCCCTTCAAGAATCAAATCACCAAAACACAGAAGAAAACACAAAAATCCTAAAAATAAAAAGAACTATCAGCACAAAAATCCCACAATCAATAGCAACAAAGTTGCTAACAATCAAGAACTTGCACCTACACAAAAATTTCAACAATTATCACTAACAAAACTCAACCCACAACGTCCAACAATCCAAGCAACAAACTCATTAAAAAATCCACATAAAAATCACTTCAACTAGTGCAATGTAGTTCACAAAAATCAAATAGAGCATAAAATTTTCAAAAAGAACTAAAATTATACTAGTTCACCACAAGTAGAATCATAAATTTGAGCAAAAATTCATGAATAACTCAAAATTAAGAAAAACACAAGCATGTAATCCAAAAGACAACAACTTATAATCCTAAGAGATTGTAAATGAAAACAAGAGAGTGGAAAAACATTACCAAGTTGAAGATGAAAATCCTCAATTTTAAAACCCTAGAATCCAAAATCCAAAACCTTGCAAAAATCTCCAATTCGATGAACTTTGATGGCGAAAAGATGGTCTTGTTGAATATTCTGGCGAGGTGGTGGACAAAAATTGCTGGAAAAATGTGGAGGACTGGATCTAGATAGGAGAGAGGGAGTGGGTGTGAGTGAGGGAAGAGAGAGAGAGTTCGAATTGAGGAGAGAGAGAAAATAAAGTGTTAGAAAGATTTAGAGGAAACCCCGTGTTTATTGCCCACCGTAAGGGGTGCGGGCGCACCTTTCAAAATTATTTTGAAACTTAGAACTGTGGTAAAGTGGTGCGGACGCATTAATCTTACTGCCAGGCCTGATTGTTTTATGTGTTTGGTGCGGGAGCACCTTTTTAAGAGGTGCGGGCGGTGAACACACTGACTAGGCTTGTTTTTCCTTTGCCAAAATGTGCGGTCGCGCCTTTCTAAGGGTGCGGGCACACCAAATGGACTGTTTAAACACTTCTTCCGAAATCTCAACCTTCTTCTCAAGCCAAACTAGATAAACAAAAAATAAAATAAAAGTGAAAAGAATGTGAAGAAAAGAAGAGAAACGGGTTCACTAGTGGAAAAAAGCCCATCGGATGCGGTCAAAACCCAGCTTACAAATCCGGTTTTGATCCGGAGCGGGTAGGGGCGGATCTGTTAACAAAAATCAACTGATCCGGTTCAAAACTGGATCAGTGGAAAACTTACTGATCCGATTTTTCGGAAAATCGGATCAGTTCGCAACTAACTGATCCGGTTTGTTTTTGTGAAAATCGGATCGATTAGTTGTGAAGTGATCTGGTTTTCATAAATAAACGGATCAGTTAGGCTCCTCTTAATATATAAAAAAATGGTTTTTGCACCAAATACCCCCGACAAATCACGAAATTCACCAAATACCCTCAATGTTTCAGATATTCACCATATACTCTGAGTTTTCAAAACTGTGCACCATCTACCCTTTTTCTAACGGACGTTAAGTCGCCGTTAGCTTTATTTACGACATTGCCATTATTAACCCCTAACCATAAAATCTAAACCTTAATCTAAACCCTAATTCCTAAAATATAATCTAAACCCTAACCCTAAAATCTAAACCCTAACCCACCCCTCCCCCTCCCCTCCACCTGCCCCCCACCCCTCCCCCTGCCCGGCCCAGCCCTCTCCCCCTCCCTCGCCCGCAGCCCCCCAACTCACCCCACGCTGGTTTACTTCCGGCCACCACAAGCACACACGAAGCACGACCTCCCGGCCAGCGGCCGGCGGGAGCGCCGGCCGATTCAAGTCGCGTCGCCACCACCGGCCGTGCGGTGGCAAGGCCGACTAACCCTGCAACGTCGCTCGCCGGCAAAGACGCGAGAACTAACGCTTGAGAATTTGAACAAGGTCGTAAAATTTTCGTACATTGATTGGATACGAAGGCGGCTGCGAAGGAGATGAGGGGGGTTTCGCCGATTTTGTCGCCATTTGCTCCCTTTTCACTGCTTGGGAAACGAGTTATGCCTCTCGCTAACCGGACAAGAAAGAAAGTAAGGGTAGGGGAATTCGAAGGGGATGGGTGGGGGTTGGGGAAATCGACTGGGGAGGGGGTGGGGGGGAGGGGCTGGGAAATCGACGGGGACGGGGTGGGGGGCTGCGGCGGTGGAGTGGAGGGGAGGGGGAGGGGTGGGGGGCTTGGGCTGGGTGGGGTGGAGAGGTGGGGAGGGGGAATGGAGGGGTGGGGGGGGTGGGGGGTAGGGGGTTGGGGTTAGGAGTGGGTTAGGGTTAGGGTTTAGGGTTAGGGGTTAGGGGTTAGGGGTTAGGGTTAGGGGTTAATAGTGGCAATTTCGTAAATAAAGCTAACGACGACTTAATATCCGTTAGAAAAAGAGTAGATGGTGCACGGTTTTGAAAACTCGGGGGTATATGGTGAATATCTAAAACATTGAGGGTATATGGTGAATTTTGTGATTTGTCGGGGGTATTTGGTGAAAAAACCGTAAAAAAAATTGACGTTCCCAGCCAGCCAACAACCAACAAATCAAGGAAAGGGTGGATGGAAACGAAAGCAAAACTGTCGAAATTATATACAAGAATTGGAAACAAGAGCAAAACTGTGGATGCAAACCTACCACTAAAAACGAATTACAGAGCATGAATTAACTAAATTCAAAACCATAAATTATATAAATTACATAATTTACGAAACATAAATTAATTAACAAAAAACGAAATTACAGAGCACAAATTAAATAACTAAAAACGAAAAAGAAGTGAAACTAACCCTAGATCTACAAGAACATGAAATTACATGATAGTTATTCACAAAAATAAACGAATTAAACTAAAAAAAACCCAATAAAATGCTGATCGACTAGAGAATCGACGGCGACGCGACTTGAGCGAAGGCGTTTGTGGAGAAGCGACGGTGACGGTGACCTCGAAGCGACGGCGATCAAGACGCTGGTGACGGCGCACGAACAAACGGTGGGAGATAGTGACCTTCGTTTAAACGATGGTGATGGCACAAAGAAGCCACGGTGTGGTAGACGATGGTTGTTGGTGAAGTTCATATCTACTCTCGAGGACAGACGGTTAGCGTTGGTGAGGGGAGTGGTAGACGGTGGTGGTTGATAGTTGGTGGTGGACAGAGGACAGAGGAGTGGAGAAAAGGGAATTCGTCGGTGTTTGCTAGGCTAGTGGGATCGAAGAAGGATGGTGGTGTGATTCGTCGATGTTTTTGTTGGTGAACTGATGGACTGATGTTGGGTTAGAGGAGGAGCTATCGAAGAAAGGGGCTGGAGAAAGGAGAGATCGCGGAGGGGTGTTTAGGGTTTTGTGGGTAAGAGGAGGAGAGAGGGAAGAGGAATGAGGGATCAGGGGATAGGGTTTTGTGGGTGAGAGGAGAAACAAAATAGGGAGGGAAATAATGATCTGAGGACTGGTGCGCTTAAAAGAAATCAATTAAGTGGGTTGTGGGCTGTGGGCTGTGAGCGTTACTTTAGGCCACGCTGATTTGGGCTAATTTACTAATCTGGTTTGATAAATGACCGGATCAGTTTATTTAATCAGACTTTTGCACCGACAAAACTTGAACTAATTGATCATGTTTGATAAATGACAGGATCAGTTATTTTAATTGATCCGGTTTTGACAAAACCGGATCTGTTATCTTGCGTCATATAAGGTTTTTTCCACTAGTGGTTACCTCTTTTTTAGCGCTTTTTAAAGTCATTAGCTTGACTAAAATGAGAAGTCTCTCAAGGATGGGGCTCAGGTGAGCTAAGAATTAAACAAACAACGGAGCCGATGGAATGATTGTTGTGGTAGAGCTTTAATATTTGACCATTCACCAAAATTGCACCATTCTCTCAGGAAATTTCATAGGCTCCATAAGGTGTAGTTTGCACAACTTGGAATGCCCCCGACCACTTGGATTTTACTTTTCTAGGGAAGAGCTTTAGTCTTGAGTTAAACAACAAGACCATGTCTCCAACCTGGAATTCTCTTTATTGAATTCGGTGATTGTGTCACTTCCTTGTTTGCTTCTTATACAATCTCGAACTCTCATATGCATCAAATCGAAGCTCCTCGATCTAGCTCAATTAACTTCTCCCTATGAGTCTTTCCCTCCAAGTTGAGATCCATATTAAGCTCTTTTATTGCCCACCAAGCTTTCTGCTCAAGGTCAACGGGCAAATGACAAGCTTTTCCATACACGAGGTGATAGGGGGTGGTACTTATATGTGTCTTGAAAGCCATACAAAGTGCGCAAAGAGCATCATCAAGCTTCAAATACAAATAATTCCTTGACTTATTTGCCACTCTCTCAAGGACATTCTTCACGTCACGGTTAAAAACCTCAATTTGACCTTGGGTTTGGGGATGATAAGGAAGGCCATATTTGTGATTCGCCCCAGACTTCTTTAAAAGCGCCTCTAATTGTTTCTTGGCGAAATGTGAACAGTCATCACTTATCAAAACTCGGGGCACTCCTGACCTTGGGAAGATGATCTCATCTAAAAGTTTGGTGACAACTAGGGATGGCAATTGGGCGGGGCGGGTGCGGAGGATGGTCCCTCCACACCCGCACCCGCGTAAATTTCTCATCCCCATCCCCGCCCCACCACCCATTACGGGGGAAGATTCCATACCCATCCCCGCCCCACCACCCATTGCGGGGGAGAATTCCAGACCCACCCCCGCCCCACCACCCGCATAGGTACCCACACCCGCGTCGTACCCGCGCCGTACCCGCTTTTTTCCCGTAACTAGTATCCTCCCAATAAATCCACCAAAACAATCTGCCATTACATACTACCTAAGTCTACTTCACAACATAATATAGAAAAGAAATTTTAAGATTGATAAGTCACCACATTCAAATACATTAATAAAGAAAAATATTCTATTACATATTAAAAAGTGTCTTCAAATACATTATAAAATGTCATCAAATATGTCAATCAATCAAGGGAAGATGCTCCAGTTGTTTCTGCATCACGTTCATCTTCAACCTCTTCCATTAATTTAGAATACTCCAATTCTTTCATTTCACCTTCAATGTAAGATCATTCATTAGTAATTAGTAAGCATATATATTCAAAACATAAAAATAATATGATGAAATAATTTTACCTTTAATATCAGCCCATATCCAATTTTGAGTACACATCAAAGCCTCGACGGTTTCCGGTAGAAGACGACTACGATAAGGACTTAGAACACGTCCACTTGTGCTAAATGCAGATTCCGATGCGACACTAGAGACAGGAATGCTCAAAATATCCCTTGCTATTCTTTGAAGAATTGGATATGAGTTTCCGTTAGTCTTCCACCAATTAAGAATATCAAAATCAGCAACAAGTGGTACATTAGGATCTCCCAAATACTTCTCCAAATCTGATTTATTATTCATTTGACTTTGATCTTGTTCCAAATATTCTGCAAATTCTTGCATTAAAACATCTCCGGTCACTCCACTAGTACTAACAAATGTACGGTTACTAGAACCTTGGGCTCTCCCATTCTCAGACCCATATTCATCCACCAATTGCTTGAGAAGATCTTGAATTTTGTTTACTTCTCTATCAATCTCAGAACCATTATATAATTTTGCAAAATGAAAACGAATAAGAGCCATTTTATATCTAGGGTCAAGTATAGTTGCAACTCCCAACAAACTATTGACACCGGCCCAATATTTGTTGTACTTTTCAAGCATTACTTCTGCCATTTTTCTCACATAATCATAAGGGGATAAAAGCCAATTAGTTAAAGCAAACCGGAGGGCACAAACTTTGGGAAAGTAAATATTGGCCGTTGGATATTTTGATGCAGAAAAGTCAAGGGTAATAGTACTAAACACTTCCAACTTTTCACAAATTTTCTCAACCTTAATCCAATCTTCACATATTGGTGGGTTCTTATAGAGATTATCTCGAGCACCCAAAACAACAAAAACTTCTCTATAACTAATAGCAACTGAAAGCATTTCATAAGTAGAGTTCCAGCGAGTCTTACAATCAAGTGCCAATTTCCTTTTAAAATCAGGAGCTATTTGCCTAGCTACTTGTTCAAACTTTTGAATCCTTTTATCAGATGCCGTCCAAAACATAACACTTTCCCTAATTCTTTGGAGACCTTCTGACAACACAGCACTTAGTCCATCTTGAACAATCAGATTTAGTATATGGGCACAACAACGCATATGGAAAAATTCACCATGTAACATAAGTGAACCATAAGGAAACTCATCACGCAAAATATCCATCATAGCATCATTAGTAGTGCAATTATCCACAGTTATGGCAGACAATTTGAGATCAATATTCCAAGATTGAATACATTCTTTCAATGTTTCAGCTAAAACAATTGCGGTATGAGGAGCTGGGACATAGCAGAACCTATTAAAATATGATGACATATACAAATAAGAAACTAGGGGGAAAATAAACTCTAAATGGAAAGAGTTTACACTAAAAAAAAATCAACTAGAAACATAATGACAAACAAATGCAATACATAACAAAAACAATTAACATGAAGTGCACAGGAAAATATCAAGTTAAAGTGTAATACCTAATAATTCGACTTTGCAATCTCCAAGAGTTATCAATAAAATGTGCAGTGACAGCCTTATAACCTTTACTTTGGTTGTTCGCTGTCCACATATCAGTAGTCAAGGCAATTCTACTCTTTGCTTTCCTCAACAATATACCAATATTCTCCTTCTCAGATTCATATCTTGCCATGATGTCTTTCTTAGTTGTGTTGCGGCAGGGTACTTTGAATCCTGGTTGAAGTGTGGAGGAATACTTTCTAAATCCGTAGTGGTCAACCATGCTAAGAGGGTACTCATGAAGAACAATCATTTCTGCCAATGTCTTTCTTCCTTTCTCTTGTTGAAATTCATATGGTGCCAATGTCAATGTGTCTTGCTCATCACTAGCTTTTGCTTGTGAACCAAACAACCTAGTTTGTCTAAGGTCTTGACATTTTCTTTTTGGACAAATTTTTGTATGGTCCTTCAAATGAGTAGTTCCCGCTCTTCGTCCACCAGCCAGTTGCTTCAAACAATAGTTACACTCAGCCTTAATAACATCCCCCACTCTCTTCCTGGTGAAATCAGACCATGCTTTTGATGTGTGTCTAGAGGTTAGTGGTAAAACAGAAGGATCTTGTGATCCAATTTCAATTGGACTTTCGTCATCATCCACACTAATAGGAGTACAACTTGCTGAAGTAGACTTTTTTGAGGATTTAGGAGCACAACCATTTTCATCATTTGAAGCCATTTCACAAATATTCACAGAATCACAGTAGCTAACAAGTTGTCCCTGTATTCAACATAATGTATCAGGAAAAGATTTCTAATCTATTTTGTGACAAAATAAACTGTGAAAAAATGTCAGTGGGAATCCATCTTTTAAGTTCAACTTTTATCATTATGTGTTAGAACTTGTAAATTATTAAAGATATTGTTTAGAAGATAATATTATATCGTTATCTTTGCTCTTTTCTAATATTCTTAGGTTTGTACTGGGCCATCCATGGTATACATCACATATACCACTTTCATTGAATGAGAAATTCAGAACACATGCATCTTGAACAAAAATGAGAATAACAACAGATTCATGATAATTAATAGGACTAATGGCCTCTAAAACCGTGGCTACTAATGGCATAACTATAGATTCATCGAAATACATATGATAAAATCGAAGAACTTGCAATATTAGGCAACAATGAAAAAAATGAGACGAATCCAAAAATAAATAAGAAAGAACAATCGAACAGGCGAGTAGCAGTGTAGCACCAAGCAAGCGAGCAGCACCGAGTATGCGAATAGCAGCGATAAAAAACAGAGCACCAATTTTGAAAAAGAAGAGGTGGTCACAGACTCACAGTGGGCATGGCTGACTGACTGAGAGTCGTGAAAGAGGAGGGAGAGTGGGAAACTGGAGTGGCTGCATTCCTCTTCTCATGTTAAAACCCTAAAATTTTGAAAGAGAATCAGATTTAGGACTTTTAGAATTTAGAGTTTTAGTTTTCACATGTATGGGTTGAGTGATGGGCTACAGATCACTGATGGCTTGGGTCAAAGTCCTCAAAGCCCATATGGCCATATTACAGATTTGTAATTTGCAAAATAAAATTATTAGTAATATAAGTAGTAACTAAGTACTAAGTACATAGATAGGATTTTTATAATAAATATGCGGGGCGGGGCGGGGCGGGGGTGGGGCGGGGCGGGTGGGGATGGGGCGGGGCGGGCGGGGATGGAGCGGGTATAGCATAAAATCCACACCCGCTCCACCACCCATTGCGGGTACAATTTTAATCCCCATCCCCGCCCCATCCCCGCCAAACCTAGACCCATCCCCGCCCCAATTGGGCGGGGATGGGGCGGGTCTCCTACTTGACCCGCCCCACTGCCATCCCTAGTGACAACCTTATGGTCATTCGTGGGGGAGGTAATGGCTTCAACCCACTTAGTGACGTAATCAACCGCAATAAGTATGTTCACATTGCCCAAAGAGGGGACAAAAGGTCCCATAAAATCAACTTCCCATACATCGGAGGGCTCAACCTCTATAATGTTTTTTTTGGGCATCTCATTTCTTCTTGTGATTCTATAGCTTCTTTGACATCTATCACAGCTCAACAACAGTTTAACAACAATTTTGCTTACTCCACTACCGTGCCTGCAACAAGCCAAAGTATGGCAATGATTCAACGCCGAGGTAATCTCATCATTAGGAACATATTATCTAAAAACACCATAAGGCACTTCTTAAATAGGAGAGGGGCATCCCAAAAGAACCGTGAAGCCTCCTTGAGAAACTGCTTCCTTTGTTGAGAGTTGAAGTCGTGAGGTTCAATCCCACAAGCAAAGTAGTTCACGTACTCGGTAAACCATGGAATCTCATTGTTCATGATGGCAAATAAAGCCTCTCAAGCCTTCTTCAATAGGGATCTCTTCACGATCATATACCTTCTTATCAAGAGGAAGACGAGAAAGATGATCCGCTACCAAGTTTTCCGTTCCCTTCTTCTCCTTCATCTCAAAATCAAACTCTTAAAGAAGTAACACCCACCTAATGAGCCTAGGCTTTGCATCTTTCTTGCTCATCGAATAACGGACCGTAAAGTGATCCATATACACTATAGCCTTGTTGTAAGTCAAGTCAGGCCAGAAATTGTCAAAAGCAAAGACTACGACCAACATCACTTTCTACGTAGTTGCATAATTCTGTTGAACATCATCCAAGGTCCTACTTGCATAGTCTATCACATTTAGCCTCCCTTCCTTTCGTTGTCCAAGAACAACACCCACAGCAAAATCACTAGCATCGCACATTAGATTAAAAGGCAAGCTCCAATCCGAAACTTGCACTATAGCGGGCATAAGTAAGGGTCGTTTTCAAAGTCTCAAAAGCCTTCATGCAAGAATCATCAAACTCAAAATCAACATCCTTTTGAAGTAGATTCGTCAATGGTTTGGCTATCTGCGAAAATTCCTTGATAAAGCGCTAGAGAAAATCGGCATGTCCAAGGAAAGCACGCACTCCCTTCACTGAGTTCGGTTGGGGAATTTTCTTTGCCAGATCCACTTTAATGCCCCGTTTTGACACTTTATGTCCAAGGACAATTCCCTCCTCGGCCATAAAGTGACATTTCTTCCAATTTAAGACAAGGTTCGTCTCTTGACACCTTTTTAACACGCTCTCAAGATTAGTAGGGCATGTGTCAAAAAACGAACCACGCACACTGAAATCATCCATGCACACTTCAATGAAATCCTCTAGCATGTTGAAAAATATTGCCGTCATCCACCTTTGAAAAATAGATGGAGCATTACACAAACCAAAGGGCATCCTTCGGTATGCAAATTTCCCGTAAGGACAGGTTTTCTCTTGGTCATCCGGATTAATAGGGATTTGAAAGCATCTAGAATAACCATCAAGAAAACAAAAGTGTGAATGACGAACAAGTCTTTCCAACATTTGATCAATGAAAGGGAAAGGGAAATGGTCTTTACGGGTGGATTTCTTTAATTTTCTGTAATCAATGCAAATTCTCCACCCGGTGACAGTTCAAGTAGATATTGTTTCTGGTTTCTCATTCTCAACAATACGCATACCTCTTTTTTCGGAACTACGTGAATCGGGCTCACCCATTTGCTATCAAAGATAGCATAGATGACTCCCGCTTCATGTAATTTCATAATCTCCTTTTTCACAACCTCCTTGAGGTTGGGATTGAGCCTTCTCTGATGTTCAATGGAAAAGGAATTACTATTGGTGAAATGGATATGATGCATAGCAAGAGAAATGTTTATCCGCTTAGGGTCATCAATCGAGTACCCAATGACATCTTTATATTTTTGTAAAACCTCAAAGAATTTTGATATGGAGATGTCATCAAGACTCCAGTTGACTATAACAGGATAAGTACATGCATCATCAAGAAAAACATATTTAAGAGATGAGGGGGGGGGAGTTTGAACTCTACCTTGGGAGGAGGCTTAGATTCTCCTCCTTATCAGTGGATGTAGAAAGAACCTCGAATGCTCTTTCATTTGGCTCCTTAATGGTAATGCTAGAAAGAAGCATGTAGTATTCCATCACCTCTTCCATGTCCAACCTTGGGGCATCGATAATAGAAGTATAAAACTCATCCCCGTTGTGAACCGCTCTTTAAAAATCTTCCATATCACTCTCAAAGAGATTGACCCGGCAAATTCTCTCAATCATGGGTCTTTTCAAAGTCTTAGAGAACTTGAACACAACCCTTTCATTGACTACCTCACTCGTGATTGAATCATTTTTTCAGTTAATCACGGCACCCAGTGTCTTAAGAGCTCCCCTTCCGAGAATGAGCGAAGTCTCCGGATTTTCCTCCATATCCATAACCACAAAATCACATGGCAGAAACACATTCCCAATTTGTATAGGTACATCCTCTAACTCACCATGTGGCACTCTCACAGTTCGATCCGCCAACTGAATAGTCTTCCTTGTAGGATGAAGAGGAAAGTTGAGGTGCCTAACTATGGATAGGGGCATCAAACTCACACTTGAACCTGAATCGACCAATGCACCCTTAGCCTCCAAGTCACCTATCTTCCGAGGTCTCTTTGTTTCTTGGGCATAGAACGTCGCACTAGAGCACTTACTTGATATGGCAAGGTGGTGAGCTCATCTTCTAACTTCCTTTTGTTGCAGAGGATTTCCTTCAAAAACATGGCATAGGCCGGCATTTGAGACATTGCCTCAAGGAAAGCAATGTTAATTTAAAGGCCTTTCATAACATTGAAGAACTTGGAGAATTTAACACTCAATTTCCTCTCCACCAACCTTTGAGGGTATGGAATTGGTGGGACATAAATCTTAGCTGGTGGAGATGATAGTAATAGAGCATTATCACCAACTTGAACTTGTATCTCCTCCTTCTCCACATTCTCTCGTTCTTTCTCAATCTCCTCAACTTCATCTTCCTTCTCTACCTCCCTAATTTTTTTTTCTTCACTCTCATTGGGAATCTTAGGACCCTCATAACTTGTTCCCGATCTCAAATACATAGCTTTGGCTTGGTGAAGGTTGAGGTTAGGAATGGGTTGGCCCGAAGTTGATCTGTATGGGTAGAGGAAACTTTCTCGGCTACTTGGGCAATTTGGGTTTCAAGCATTTTATTGTGGGCTTGGAGCGGTTATAAACTTTGCTCACAACTTTAGAGAATTTGATTTGTGGTTTGCATTTGTTGGTTCATGGCTTGGAGTTGTTGGACATGTTAGAGAGAGGTTGGCTCGAAAGAAGGGGTAGGCTCGGGATTTTGTCTAAGGAATGGAGGATTAGAAGGAGGTTTTTGGAAATTACCTCTTTGGTGTGGAGTTTGCTAGACATCGGACCCTTGTGAGGATGAACCATCTTGATTGTAGTTTTGATTATACCCTTGCCCATACCCTTGGTTTTAAGCTTGGTTGTAATCTTGTAGGGGTTGATTCCATCCTTGGTGTGGTTAGTTGAAGCCTTGATTGTAGCCTTGTTGAGGTTGCTTCCAAACCCCTTGTTGATTGCTTCTATACCCTTGGTTTCCTTGAAAACCATATCCTCTTGAGTTTATCGCCGTCACATGCTTGGAATTTAAACCTCCATAATAAGAAGTATCATGGTTAGTACCTCCACAAATATCACAGGAGAAATAGTTTATCTATGGGGACTTCTGTATAGACATAATCGTGTCTCCCCATTTAGCACCCAATGTTGGAACATACCGTTGTCCTAATTGGTCTGGTGCAAGGAAGAGCGATCTGAAAAGCTAATCCCAAAATCTTTTTAAGAAGCTAAAGTCTATTTATTTGTTTAAAATGATTCCAAGCCCTCTTTTATGAGCCCAGTTAATTATGCATGATAACTAATTGTATTTTCAAGTTCATTTACATAAAGCCTAATTAATTATTCTTGATAATTAATTATATTTTTTATAAATATTAATTATTCTTGATAATTAATAAATATTTTCTAAAATCAAAATATTATGAAAATCATATTTTTATTCTTTAAGATAAATGATTTATGAACCGTAAATGATAATATTTAAATATGAAAAACCGCTCAGATTCAAATGGCGTTCCACGGGCCAGAATGTGTGCCGCAACACAGAGACAGTTTATAAAACGCTAAAACGCAATCAGGAGCTTCGCTAACGCAGCAGCCTATGTGGCGCGCAGGCTTACTGCGCCAGACGCAGGGGTGGTGCACCATGCGCACGTTGGTTGCGCGTCGCACAACGGCCGTGCGCTACACGCACGCCTCTTTCACTCTTCTTCGCGTGATTTTTAGACTTGTTTTCCTATAAATAGACCTATTTTCGAAGATTTTGACTGAGCTTTTTCTCCATGGACTTTCACTCACATTAGCACTCATATTCTCTACATATTTCACATCTAAACTCTTTCAAATACATAATCAAATACATTCAAACTCCACTAACACATTCGAATCTCCATTAATTCATACTTTAGGATTCAAGATTGCTCAACCTGCGGATCGTTATTCAAGACCCAGGAGACAAAAGTGTAATTTTTTATGGTCAATTCCAATTAGTTCCTTATTTTATTAACCATCTTTTTTTCATGATGTAGATCCTCAAGAGATCGTGCTTTCTTGTATATTCTAACTCTTAATCTCTTTTTTATATTTCTTTGTGTATTTCCATTATTATATCATATGCATGTTATATGTTTATCACTTTCATCACCATTCATATATTTATTATTGCTAATTACAAGACCTAAATAAATGTTCTAACGCTAAATTCAACAATTGGATTAGGTTCCTTTTTAATTTGATTACATAAATAACATATCACCAAAAATTAGTCTTTTGTGTTTAATGAACCAACGTAGGCTAATTTTTAGATTGCATGAACATATTGCGTGGTTATTTAATTGCATAAAACTCGAACATGAATCGTATTAAGTAGCCAACAATAGGCGAATGTGATTCTTGATCATGTTCGTGCTCTCACCCCCGAATTCAATCTTTGGTTCATTGACCAATAATGAAATCATGACGGAGAAATCTACATTGAATAAGTCCCTAAATTGTCCATATAGTTTGTTAATATCCAATTAGGTTTATGAGTATTTCTTTCAAAACTTGTTGACGACTTCTTTATTTCAAAACGAATTTCAAACCAAAAAACTTAACAATGATGTACTCAAATATGCGTTCATTCCGCATAGGCAACAAAAACACGCCATAAATAGTTTATGATAAGATTTTTGAATCTAACACTTATCATAGTTCTAAGATACTAATGACCCAATTATATAAATATTTTTAATGTCATATTTTTTAAAGCGGTATCAACTAGCAAGGCAAGCTGAGACCGAGACTGGTGTAATCGAATTGGCTTGCAACAACTCATATCTGAGTTCGAGCCTTACACAAGGTCCAACTTTGCAAGCATGTTCATGGTCTTTATCTTTTTCTTTCTTTCTCTTTCTCTCCTTTTTATTGTTTTTTTAACATACAGGGTATATAAAATGAAAAATAACTGCAAGAAAATTATTGTTTTTTCTCCCATAACATACAGAGTGATATAAATTGAAACATTTTTTTATAGGGTAAGAAAACTAAATTGAAACATAACTGCAAGAAACTTATCATTTTCTTTCCTACACATCAAAAGCATCTAAAATATAGACGGTTGCAATGTACAACAAGTTGCTGCTGAAACTTGATGCATAAAAGGGGGAGAAAAAGACCCACAAAGATAAACATCAAATATTCCTTTCTACGCTATGATTGAGATTGTTACACTCTACGATCAAAAGCAACAGGCTGGTAGGAGAGTATGCATACATCAATCACCTAGGACATGAAAGCTTAATGACATCATTTGTCACACTTTATTTGATAAGCGCGGGAAGGCTAGGAGAGATTGTAATTTTTGATTGATGTTCATTGGAAGAGCAGATTCAGCTAGTACCTGTTACTATAAGGTGTTCCATAGACAATAAGAGAAGGTACAGTTCGCAAAACTGTGTCAACCGGAATGGCGAAGTTAACACCAGAAGACATTCCACTGCCTGCATTAATGGTAAAATAGTTGCAAACTAGTATCAATTTGGACAATAAAAACATGAGGATTACAATCCAAAAAGCATCAGGAGACGTGAAAATTCAGTTATGTTAGAGCTGATAATGAGCTTATCACCTTAAAGTTCCTGAATACTCATACAGATTATGGGAACTCGTCCCATATTTGACATATACTCTTTCAGAAAAGATTACTAGACTATTTTCTTTTTATAAATGGTGCATTTCTGCTTGGTATCATTTATTGACATAAGTCACTCTTGCTTAATTTTAAAAGAAAATAAAAATAGTGCACATATGTGCTTCCATGCTTCAAACTAATAAACAGAAGGAAAAGCTAATTATGAAAGTTGCTCACCTTTGCGAGTAAATGTCGCAGTATTCACACCAATGACATGACCATATGAATCAATCAATGGACCTCCTGAGTTTCCTGAGACCAATATCCTACTATAAGGAAATGTAGTTTCACATAAAACAGTTTAATGAAATGCTGGTAATCCTGTGTATAATGGCTGGCTATCTGGAATACCTTACTCCTAATAATTTTAACTTTTAAGGCACTGAAGCGAGAACTGATGACAAACAGCATTTTTAACATGCAAGCCAATTTCAAGCTACTCTCAAAATTTACCAGCATTAATGGCAGCATCTGTTTGTATGGCTCCTCGAATGGCCTGTCCATTAGGAGATGGTATCTCCCTGCCCAGACCACTGACTACCTGGGTATGCAAACTACCAAAACATCACTTCATCATGGGGTTGGCAATTGTCATTTCAAGCTTCAATCAACAAAATAGCTGCTTTATGAGCTGTACTGAAACCAGTGTTACCTAATTCGCTATCTAATTCACCTTTTGAATTCGCCAATTCGCCCAAAATGGGCCAAAACTAAACCAAAACCGACCATAATTTGCTTGTCCCAATTCGAAATTCGCGGGGGAATTAGCGAATTAAGCAACACTGAGTGAAACCCATTTTACAAGCCATTCAAGAGCGTAGCAATGTCTTAATGTATATAACTAATAGAGTTCAGGGTCCAAAATTCCAAACTCATGAAAATTATTAATTGAAGTTCTCATTTTAGAAACCAGAAAAATTTTGTTACTTCCATATGCTACAGAAGACCTCTGATGTGCTCCGGTCACCTTCCAAGAGAGTGCATGGGTATGGCCTAAATATAGTTACTACAAGTATTAAAATCAGAATACTATTTCAAGTCAAGCATACACATGATAAGATCTATGAGATCAGCATAAAAGCAGATATAGAAACTCCCCCCTCCCCCCTTCTTTAATCACCCACAGAAAGAGTTTGTACATGTGTGTGTCTGCACTGTTTTACTAATTTAACTAACAGCAATCCTCACGTGTTAACATGCACAAATTTAAACCCGACACCAATTTTTTAAGTTCATGTATTAGAGAGTGTATGTTCAGGTGTGATAAAAAATTATGTTTGTGCAAAAACTAGTTCCTATCAGTCAAATCTTATTCTAATGCAGGTGTAAAATAAAAAAGTCATAAATCCAATCAGGAGAATAAGATCACATAGCAATTTGTAACTATAGACATATTCTAGGTGAAACCCAGGACATAATAGTAGAGATTATCAACCACCCAAAATATGTATAAAATCTAGGATCCTCGTAATAAACGTACAACTTTGGTCTCCATTCTCCAAGAAATCAAGTATATTGCTCGAGTTTAATAATATATCCAACTGTGACTAGTAACAGAAGTTGGTTTACAAGAAATAATACCCCAGTTGTAAGAGTGTTTTCATATCCATAAGGATTCCCAATTGCAAAACAATTCTGCCCCACTCGTAGATCACGCGATGTCCCTAGAAGAGCAGGCTTTAACTCATTTCCTTCATAATCAAACTGCACCAGAAACAAAAAAAATGAGAATTTACTCTAAATAACAGAAGTAATAAGATATGTTACTCAGACTCGGGTACCCATGTCGGGCATGAAAACATGTATAAGTGCCTGACTCATCAATTTTATGAAAATTTTGCATGAATCTGGCATAGATGAAGTGTCGAAGTATCTATCCATGTGAGGGGGTCGAGGATCTCACACGAGTACGTGAGGTAAAATAAAGAGTCCAAGTAACATAGGACTGACAACAAATACACTACCACCTTTCGAAGTTGGAAAAACAAATAAAGTTAAAATAAAGCAAGAAACAAACACTAACGATAAGGACCCAGATAGCACCGTCATCCTTATAGGCGTAGAAATATAATTGTAATTCCACATACAAGCATAGAGCAGACATAAGAGCGAAAAACCAGAAAAGGCTAAATTTCTTTTTTTTTACTACTATACAATCTCTCATCTGTAAGATTCATGAAATGCGCTACATGCCTCATGTTACAATGAAGCCTTCATACTACAAAGCTAAAATAAGGCCTTGTCTGGTACCTTAAGTACAGCAAGATCATATGTTGGATCAAAACCAATGATCTTGGCCTCGGTTGAAATCTTATTTCCTTGTCCATCTCCTAAAGTCACCTATAAAATGAAAATTAAACCATTAGAATGCTCTAGAGAAGACTTTTCACTGCAAAAAGTAGGCAAGTATATAGCCACACAAACTTTAACAACTGCGGATTCCAAACCTTACAATACTGCAGGCCACTCGTATCAGTTGCCAACTTAGCCACGACATGGTAATTTGTCACCTATCAAACAAAAAAAATCAATATGAAAGATAAGGTAGAAAAGATATATAATTTCTTAACAAAAGCAAGAAACACAAGCGCTTAGTTCTGTTCTTAACCTACGACCACGAAATAGAATGCTAAAGACCATTACATAGATAGACACAACTCCCATTGATTTCAGATTTCAGAAGTCGCTATGGCACTATGAGCAGTTGTAAATGACACTAGAGATACGCATAACCAGTAAAGACAATAATTTAATTGTTTTTGCACCATAATAAGATTAAAAAGAGACATCCAGCCAGGAATGGCATAAAAAGTTCATATGCGAATTGCAAGCTCCCAGAAATGTCAATGATAAAATTTCAGCTATAGTCTAAAAGAAATTATATCTTGTGGAGGTTACTCACTCAGCAAATGTTAAACAAGGTACAGGAATACCAAAGCCTATATCAAGTATAGAATGTGTAAAGTAATAAGGTACATGAGCTACAAAGAGCAAACCCTATTGCAATTCTTGCCCTTTTAGATAGGACAGAAAGCAACTCTCACCTTCAAAATATTATCAAAGGACTTGGCAACAAGTGTCATCTTTAAAGGGAGCAAGGATGGTTGACAAATAGCCATAGCCAAATCATTCAAAGACACAAGAGGGTGTTGAATTAATCTTCAGTGGCATCAAATTATCAAAAATGTCCTTTCCCCCCTCCCCATTTAAGGCAGGGGACCTACTATATGGAAAAATAAAAGGAACAAAATAGAGATAGAAGTTAAGCTTCTCTGCTATGTCTATTATATTTTGTATTAAACTCCGGAGAGCCATTTAACCAGTTATACTATACTACTGCATTTCAATGTCCAGTCTCTATCACCAGACATGACATTGCAACACCAGAGAAGTCGCAAAGATATTTTTCTGTTAAAGATGCAGATGCATAAGATGTATGTATTAATAGAAATTGAGACAGCAAAGATAAAAAATAGAGCAATGCACTAATTCTTGGTCAAGATTTATCATTTTGGGAGATAGACGTTAGATGAGTTAGATTCATCTCTGATAGAGCTTTAGGCACATTCTTTTCCTTAATTCTACAATTGCCTGAATGAAATCCATCCAACATTAATTTAGAAAAAAAAAAGATAGAAAAAATCCAACAGATTCATCTCTTGACCTTCCACGGATTGCCTACAAAATAGTCAGAGAAAGTTGACGTTCAAATCTCTGATGTCTCTTGGATTTTTAATTTTACTAGTATGAAAAGCATGTAGAGCAGTAGAGGTACTAGTGTTACCCAAAAAGATCGATCAAGTAACCCACATTGTCACCTATTTGCTGTCTCAGATTCTCTAGCTTTTGTTATTTCTATTAGGATTGCCTACAAAATAGTCAGAGAAAGTTGACGTTCAAATCTCTGATGTCTCTTGGATTTTTAATTTTACTAGTATGAAAAGCATGTAGAGCAGTAGAGGTACTAGTGTTACCCAAAAAGATCGATCAAGTAACCCACATTGTCACCTATTTGCTGTCTCAGATTCTCTAGCTTTTGTTATTTCTATTAGGAGCTCCATTATGCTTCTGTTTCAGTACTCTTTTTGGTTTGATTCCAATCATCCGACATTACCACCCTTCTCAACAGAAAGTGAACAACTCTCGCCTGCTTTACAATTTGGCAGTCCACTTTAGAAGCCAACAAATGGTATCATCAAATCCTGAAGGATCTTAAGGGTAAACGAAAAGAGTTGTTAAGGTAGTGGCGATGACATAATCCCAAAATTAATGATATTTCTAACACAACAAGGACGAGAAAATAGAGAGCTTGTTTTAGTTTTAAAAGATTTTATAAATCACACACAAGTTTCCCATTTGGCGAAAGGTGATGGCCGATGAGGAATTAAAAAAGAAAACAAGTTTGTATTCGGAACATGAATCCTCTATTGAAATATTAGAAAGATAACTTATGGAGTGATGAGCAAAAAGCCATAGAGAGATGGGCAAAAACTATCCATCAAGAGGCAAGAGATGGGGAAAAGAGCTATCCAAAAGAATTTAACATTATGGCAATACCAAAATTTTCCTGCAAAATACAGCTCTTCTGAAGATTGTTTTCCCCCTCCAAGGATGAGTTTAACCATAAGTGATCATAATAACAGCTTCTAAAAACAGCATGGTGCTGAAACTTGCATCAAGACTTTGGCAGTTGGTGGAGGCTAGAGTGTATAAAGTATTGGCTGAAAACGAAAACCTAGAGAAAGAATTAGGAAGTACCTATGCTATTGTTGAGGTCAAGCATGAAGTTTTAGAACAGAAGAAATCTCCCCTTGCACAAGGATTCAAACTTTCAAAGTGATGTGACATGTGGCCTAGAAGATAGATAATGCATCAGCAACATAAAAAAATAGAATTTTAAATATAATCCAAGAGTTCCATCTCAGGACATTCCAATTGCCGCAAACAATAAAATCCATATGATAGGAAAGTTATGATATAAGAAAAAGAAAAAGATAGGAAACATAGGTCTCCTGAATTTAAGCTTTGCTAGTATGAATTGAACGGAAACTAGTATCACGCACACAAGAAATCAATCGTAATCATCTTATATCTAGTCTCCAATATTCTTCTACTTTTCTAGTTTCCGTGACAAGCTCCATGAGTCTGCCATGACCCTCAAATCTCCATTATCCTATCATTTTAGCATCCTTTTCAGACTTGTCTCCCTCGTTTGGCAATAATCACTTTCCCACAAGCAAGTTTCAGAATGCTTTTGACATCAAAGGTTTTCTATGTTATCTAGTTGCAATGATGCATAAAATTATAGTTTCCTCCATGCAAAGGGACCCACTCCACAAGTATTTAGTTTGCATCAATAATTACCATACCATCAACCGTATCTCCTCGAGGCCTGGCATATTGAAGGATTTAATTCAATGATTTTTTTCAGTTAGATGATTAGATGAAGAAAATCAACCTTGAAGGAATGTATGAACAAATGAACATCTTGTATTGCCTACTGCGTTAGATGTAAAATACAGAAACATTTCCAAAATTTATTAAAAGGAATCTCAATTATGTGGGACAGTGGGAGGAAAATATTTATATCTCTCCTGGATTAATGAAGCGCGGATATTAAATATCTAAACGTTCTTAAGGCTCCAAATCTCCATCTTTTATACTTTTCTTTTTCTCCATCGAGTGCAACTTGAAAATGCAATTCCCAGCTTCAGAAGCCTAGAGTTTCTGTATGAAAATTTAATTTATCTTCTAATGACTTAATTAAAATCCCAAATCAACAGCAACCAATCAATACTACTTCCACAACAACATTTCAAGTTATATAACTCATTATTTCAAGACATGCAAGATACACTTCCACACATTGACACAAGTTATACGAACAGCAATTTGAATAAAACAAAGCAACCAAGCAGATATTTAAGTATCTATCAATGTACGTTTGATACTTAAATTTCAGAAACAAAAGTTCCTACAATGTGACCAAAATTGTCCCAGAGGAAACCAGAACCTGTCCCTTCAACTTTCACATCACTTCTATCCGCTAGCGAGACATCCTTTGAATTGTTGGTGTTATTCAATAGTTGTAACACTTCAATGAATACTACAGATGGCGACGTTTCCTGCAGGTTTGGAAAAATAAAAAAGCTGCATAAACTTACCTATATAGATTTGAATGAAAGAGATGATATCAAATAGACCACATATTGAAATCCCCATGATGAAAAGAGCTGTGTTAAGTTTGTCAACAAATTTGCAAACACTGACTGACTGACAGTTTGCAGCACGATAAGTCCAGCAGAATTGGCTATAGCACTTAAGAAAATTTACTACATGGAGCATAACACTAAACACATCTGACGAAACCACCAGAAAAACTACAACCCCAAATCGAGATTCAACAACCTAGTTGGGGACCTACATTGGGACAACCGATCTTAGTTGACACCCCAAAATGAAACTTTATCTATTTTTCCATTGAGCAATTAATTGTGTTCATTGTCCATTCCCTAATCCCAAATTGCCAAACTTAAGACCTATACCTAACGCCCTGAAACTAAAATCATGGATTCGCCACTAAATAACCAATATGCAAATCAGTAAAGTAAATCCCCAATAGAAGATTATCCTCCCCTCTTCTTCATGTGTCGGACAACCTTCATGACACGCATAAGGTATACCCCATCATACATAATATTTGTTGCATTACCATTAACATCATCAATATTGTCAAATTAGAAAGATGTCAGAAACAAAAGGGGTACTATTTATTAGCTTAAATGACACTTCCAATACACATTTGAATGGGGCAAAATTGAATTAGCAATGAAAGTGGATTCTGGGTTATCATAAAATTCCTCATTACTTCCTTCCTTTCTCAATAATGTATCTCTTTGACTTTCTACGCTATTTACATACTAAATTTAATCTCGTTTATTTATCAATATGTAAAGATAGATGTCATTAATTTATTGGCTGTACTTTCAAAATATCATATTGACGGTCAAAGATATTCATCAGAAAGCGTGTACAGTCGAAGCGATACATGTATTGAGAAACGGAGGAAATATGTACCTCAAAAAGGCGGATGAGGGTGGTTTCTTCTTGTTCATCCAAATCTTGGGCACCAGCAGAAAGCAGAGGCGTGGGTGAATTGGGGCTTAAATTGACAGATAGAGTAAGAAGAGAGGCAGAAAATAAGATGGTTTTCCGCCTTGTAATTGTACATGGTAAGCTGCTTACGAACTCTGAACAGCAGTTAATGGTGAGGGGAAGTGAAGATGGTGGACGAAGATGAAGCCCAAAACGCTGCAATGCCACCATCATATCTTTTCTCGGTTTACGTGGTGTGGTTGTGTAACACTCCGTTCATGTACATAAAGAACTAGCCTATCTAACTCGTTAATGTTGTGTAGTTGCAAGTAATCGAACTCATGACCTTTGAAATGAAAAGTGAGAGCTTAACCATTAATCCAACATAACATCATTATTTACTATTTCAAAATAAAATATAATAAGATCTTTTAATTATAATTCATTAAAAGACTTACACAAGTAGTTAGATACCTAACACATTAATGGTAATGATAATAGACTATTGTAGACATAAACTGTTCCGGTATGGAATAAATGTTGGAGGGTCAACTGGTATCTCCCTAGTATAACTAGCCGGTTTGATGTCCTGCAAGACAGAACACGTAAACTAACCTCGGGGGTTGGTCCGAGGAACGCCCCTCCGATGCCTAAGTCAGTAAAAGGTAAATACAGGATGTCTCAAGTAGAGTATATTAGTGTGTGTGAACGTACCTTATGACTCAGATCATGGGGGTATTTATAGGAGCCGGTAGTGTCCTTAGCAAGGTAGGACACTACTCCTATTGGTTGGATACATTTCTATCCTCTTTTGATACTTATCTTTAGGCCCATAGGCGTATTGAGTAAGTACTGGATCAATCCAGGCCCATTTGACAATGGCCCAGATGATAGATACCGGTTAGGTATACCGAGGTAACCGGCATGTACCATATGCCGGCGATGGCTGATACAACCTGTAAAATGAGATTCCTCTGACTGAGTTGACCATGACGGTCAATGGCGGTCTGACATGGACCGTAGGGAACTTAACAGCCCCCATACAACTAGCCCCCAAGCCGGTATGTCTGGTACAGGCATGTCCTGCTTATGCAACATTGAACCGTTATGGATGTTATGCAAATCATGCTTTCATCCTGAAGCCGTTTAGAAGTTATTTCTGGAAACGGTATTAACGGAATACGAATCGTCGCCTTGATCTTCGTGATGATTTGACTAGAGTGTCAGCAACTGATCGCAGCTGTTTCTGAGCCCAAAATATACGTGGCATCATCGGGACGGGAAGACGAAACGTCGCTCAATCCGAGCCATGAAGCTCTCTATAAAAAGTGTTTTGCCCAGCGCATTTTCACACTTTCACATCGCTTTCAAACTTTCAAGCATTTGCTCTCATTATATTCTTCGAGACCTAACGTCCTTTCAGTTGCCAGCTTTTCGTCGTGACACTTCGTGTTGTAGCTAGACAATCTCTCTTGCCGGTTGATCTTGACGCCAGCTTCCAATCTTTCCTCTTTCCAGGTATTTCACAAAATTTCCTTTGTACTTTATTCCTTTAATCATGTCTTCCAATTCTGATTCTCAAAATATTTCTGAAAATCCTCAATCCATAACCGATAGTGACTTTAACTCCGACTCCAAATCTCCTAGTCACGCCTTATCTGTTAGTGAACCGGTAGCAGACTTGACCCGAGAACATAGGGGTAAACCAAATCAGGACTGTAGTACTTCTGGGAGGGCGAATGAGGAACCGGTAATTCACGCCTCCCCTCTGACCGCTATTCGGGCATTTGGGGCTGCCATAGGTGTACCGGTATCGGTGAATATGGCACAATGCTAGGTTTGGCTGAGCGGTCCCCACTGCTGTTTCCCTACCTAGCCGGCACCTCTGCCAATCCCCCTGATGAACCCTCTACTTCCAAACCGGCGGAGGCGTTGGAGGAGAAGCATCACCTGCTCCTTCGTCCGATGACGATATAGGAGAGGAGTCCGGCCGGGAGGAGGATGAAGTTTCCTCCATTGCTTCTGAGGACGTGGATAGCGTCCTGCGCGATATGATGTCTGACGGGCAGTCGACATCTCTAGAGGTCGATGATGACGAGGATCCTCCCGAAGTCATACCGGAAGATGATGACGAAACCCTAGACGACCTTTACATGCCGGCATGCGAGGCCGGTAGCCCTTCATTTGTTGTCATTGACAAGAGCTGGAGAAGGACGACATTAAATAATGATTTTTGTCGTAAAGGAGCGGAATACTTTGCATTTCCGGATGGTTACGAACTCGTCATGCCTTCCGAGGGTTCCCGGGTAACTGACTGTCCGCCAGGCCATGTGGCGGTGTATGCCCATATGCTAGACTTTGGTCTCAGATTTCCTCTCGACCCATTTATCGTCAAAATCTTTAAGGCCTGGAATATCTGTTTATCCCAGCTCACGCCGTTATCATGGCGTAACTTAATTTGCTATGCCTATACCGTCCGGTACAAGGGGTTTCCGGAAACCTTGAACCTCTTGCGGAAGCTTCACTGGGTAAAGGAAGATGGGTCCGCCAAGGGCAAGGGGAAAAGCAAAAGGAAAAGGACACAGGCCGAGAAGGAACTCGGCCAAGGTGGATGGATGTCAATGTACACCAAGCCGAAAAAGCTGACGGTGTATCCTAAACTGACGTCCTTGAAGAACTGGCAGCCCCGTTTCTTCTGGGTTCGGGTGCCGGACAATTTTCCTCTGCGCCAGTATTGGAAAAAACCTCGCCCAAAGATCGAACACATCCCTGACAGGCGTTTGACACGCCGGGAGTTGGTGGCTTTCATCTTCTTCGAGGCCTCTTCAAAGCCGGGTCCCCAAGGGGGGAAACCTGTTCCAGTGCCTCTCATTTGGCTTCCTCACGCCAATTATATTTTAGGCAACGCGCCTCTTTCTGCTTTAGGCTTTTGCCAATCTGAACCCACTGGTAATTAAGTATGATACCGGTAATTATTTTTCATATTGTCCTTGCTTTATTGCTTGACATGTTCTTGTTTTTCCGATTTCAGGCCGTGAGCATTTAATTCGGCAAGCTCTTCATCTCAACCAGAACTACATTCCGATATCCAACATGCCTCCAAAGCCTCTTAAGAAGTATACTTCTATTCCCCCCAGCATCGGAGGTCGGGGTGGTAAGACTGGCCGAGGATTCGGTCGTGGCGATGGCGGAGATGGCGGCCATGTGGTGGAAAAGGTGCCTCCATCAGCTGGCAAGCAACCTCCAGCTATTCCTCAGAAGAGGAAAGCAGAGGTTCTGGCTGATAAGGAGCCACGAAAGAGGGCTCCTCCCAAAGAAACCGCCAAGGTGACTACAAACCCTGTAATCCAGGGGGTGACAAGAAGTCCCAGGGGCGCGTGACGGCGGTCGGGACCTCATCCCTACGGCCGAAGTTTTACAAGCAGCAGACCCTGCCCAACATGATTCCGGAGCTCCGGAAGTTTGCTGATATGGGTAAGAGGGGGTTCATCGAGCATCCTGATGTGGACATACCGGAAATTCTCCAGAAGCGATGGACCCGATCACCAGTCCGGGATGGCGAGCTATTCAAACCCAAGCTCAATGTTCTGGACGATGAGTCTTTGCTGCTCGACCGCCCTCTGGAAGGCGGTAACCTGGGCTACCGGCTATTAAAAGGCTTTCAACTGAAATTTAACATGCCGGTGGAACAGGTCCACGCTGCTGCCGCTGTGCATGCACACAACTTAGCTGTGGTAAGTTCTCTAGACTCATTCACCAAGTTATATCCCGGTGCTTTTTGTTGATGCTTTCGTTTCTCTAACTTTTTATATATCCATTTCAGGTTGCACATTCTGGGAAGGAGCTTTGTGATCTCTACCGATATTACCAGGCCGCCTATGTCGGCGAGGTAGATGGCCACAAAACTACCCGGGAGGCGCTGGCCGCTAAGGAGGCCGAGCTTTCAGCTGCCGTCACTGAGCGAGATCAGCTGAAGAATGTGAAGGCCGACATGGACAAGGCCCGGGATGACTTGAACTCTGCCAACGTCCTCAACAAGGCTAACAGTGTTACTCTAAAGAACAAGGACGTTGAACTGCAGAAACTGAGGGAGCAGCCTCAGGAGTCAAAGGCCCGGGAGGCTGACGCCATCGACGAATACCGGCGGTCTATTGACTTCGTCCACCGCTTAGCCAATCGGTACAATGGGGGTTAGGCCGCCGCTATGCGGTGCACCCGACATACCTTTCCGGATTTAGAATGGAGCAAAGTGGAAGAGGCCCATGGACGCCGGGAGTTCGAGATCCCGGTGGATAACGAAGAGCTTGATCTTGGGGTGACGGAGGCTGATATAGCCAACGCCGATCCTCGTGTTGAGTTTGAGGAGGAGGAGCCGGAGTCTGCCAAAGAACAAGCCGACCAGGGTGCCAAGAATGATCCGACTGATGATGTCATCATCCTTGACAGGAGACCTGATGGTTCAAAGCCTGAAGCGGTTGCCGATGACGGCAAGGCTCCCTCTTCTGAAGCTGCTTGGCTTAGGTCCCCCTCTTTCATCATTTGTTCCCGGTCGGGCCGCATGTGGCCGACCTATATTTTGAACTTCCTTTCTTCTTTTATTCCTAGCTTAGACTAGGATGTAAATTTGATTTTGACATTAATGGAAGTTATTATTTTGAACTCTCGTATCGGTCGTGCAATTCATTTTGCTATATATTTCTTTGTTCATTTTCTTTTATCATATCGGCAGATCTACTCGGGTTTGTAGACCGGCAAATAGTCTTATTCTACTATTTTATTCCGGCAGATCCACTAGGGTCATTGACCGATTATGAGGTATGATTTTTTCCTGCCGGCAGATCCACGAGGGTCGTTGGCCGACAGTGTATGATTTGGGTTGGCAGATCCTCGAGGGTCATTGACCATCCCCACTCTTCTTGCGTGCTTGGTTTACCCTGGCGGCAGATCCACTGAGGTCATTGACCGCCGGGAACCTTTATATCGTTTACTTCTCTTGACGGCAGATCCTCGTGGGTCACTGACCGTCAATGGACCTTATACCCTCCTTTGACAGCAGATCCGCGTAGGTCGTTGACTGTCAAGGGGTTTAAAGAATACTTTGAACATGTAATAAGTTTGAGGAAATTCGTCTTATTGAAAATGGACAATCATTAGTTCAACCTAAGTAAAGCTGACATTGGCAACAATGCCGTGTTTTTCTTGCTATGTAAATATGCTTAAACGAAATACTTCTTGAGTACGCTGGCGTTCCAGCTGTTCTTGAGCTGCTTGCCCGACATATCTTCCAACCGGTAAGCACCTGGGACTATTTCCTCTTTCACAAGATACGGTCCCTCCCAGTTGGCCGTCAGTTTGCCCTCGGCATGAGGTTTTCCGGTGGCAGCGCTGTGCGCCTGAGCACCAGGTCGCCCTTCTCAATCGGCCGACTTCTTACTCTTTTGTTGTAGGCCTTGCTTATCCGGTCCTTGTATGCTGCCGACCTGAGTTCCACCGCGAGTCTGACTTCTGGCAAGAGGTCGAAGTCTTCCCGGTGCAATTTGTCGTTCAGTTCTGGGTCATAGTTTAGGATCCGCCAGCTTGGCAATCCGACTTCGACCGGTAACACTGCCTCAGACCCGAATGCCAGCCTGAACGGTGTCTCTCCAGTCGCTTCTTTTTCGGTGGTTATGTTGGACCATAATACCGCTGGGACCATGTCGGCCCAAGCTCCATTCAAATCGTCCAGCTTTTTCTTGAGAGCGTTCAGTATTTGTTTGTTGGCGGCTTCGGCTTGGCCATTGCTCTAGGGATGACACACGGATGAGTATGCGAACTTGATGCCATACGGGTTCAAAAAGTTCTTTATCGACCCGCAGTCGAACTGGACGCCATGGTCCACGACTATGCCCATGGGAATTCCGAACCTTGTGATGAGGTTTTGCCAGATGAACTTCCGGACCTGATTAGCTGTTATCTTTGCAGTCGGTTCTGCCTCAATCCACTTAGTGAAGTAATCAATTCCGACTATTAGGAACTTTCTTCCTCCATATGCTAGTGTGAATGGTCCTATGATATCCATCCCCCACTGAGCGCAGGGGATTGGATTCAGGATCGGCTGCAAATCATTTGTCGGCTGGTGTATGACTGGTGCATATCTCTGGCATCTGTCGCATTTTTTCACGTACGCTTGCGCATCCATCAGCATTGTCGGCCAGTAGAAACCGGCCCTTAAGGCTTTCAGTGCTAGTGTCTTCCCGCCGATATGGTTTCCACAGACTCCTTCATGGATTTCCTCCATGATTTTTGTAGCCTCGTGGGCCGTTACACACCTCAGGAGTGGGAGTGAAAGACCTTTTTTGTACAACTGACCCTGGAATACACAGAACCAAAGAGCCTCCCTTTTCAGCTTTTTGGCCGCCATCTTATCGGTGGGTAATTTTTCAGTCAACTTGTACGTCAATATATCGTCGTACCATTCCTTACGGGTGACCTCATTAATCTCCACCTTAGCAGCCTCTATGCTTCTTTCCGGCAGCATTTCTATCATGACGCTGCGTTTGAGATCTGTGGTGCTGGAACTTGCTAACTTGGAGAGAGCATCAGCTGCCATATTCTCTGTTCGGGGGACCAGTACCACCTCGAAGCTCTGTAGTGCGGCAGTTATCTGTTTTACCTTTTGTAGGTATTTTTGCATTACCGGCTCCCTGGCCTCGTAGGTGCCCTCGATCTGGCTGGATATGAGCTGGGAATCCGTCGTCATCCGTATTTTCTTTGCTCCAGACGCTATGCATAAGCTGATTCCTGTTATTGCGGCTTCGTACTCTGCCTCGTTGTTGGACGCCTTAAACCCAAAGCTGACGGCATATTCAAACGTGTTCCCTTCTGGAGACGTCATTACCACCCCGGCACCTGCCCCCTGTTTGGGCTGCCGAGCCGTCTACTGATATATGCCAGGTGCTGGCTGGTCCCTCAATTTCGCCGTTGGTGGTCTCAACAATGAAGTCGGCCAAAGCCTGGGCCTTGATAGTTGTTCGCGGCCGATATTCGATATCAAACTCGGACAGCTCTATTGCCCACTTTAATAGCCTGCCGGTCGTATCTAACTTATGGAGCGCCTTCTCTAACGGCTGATTTGTGAGCACCTGGATGGTGTGTGAGTCGAAGTATGGTCGAAGTTTTCTAGCCGCTATCAGCACGGCATATGCCATCTTCTCCAGGAGTTCGTATCTCTGCTCAGCCCCAGCCAAAACATGGCTCACAAAATATATAGGATGCTGAAGCTTATCCTTTTCTACCAGCAATACGGCTGCTACCGTTTTAGCCGACACCGAGACGTATAATTGCAGTTTATCCCCCATCTCGGGTCGGGTTATAGTCGGTTGGCGTTTGAAATGTTCTTTAACGGCCTCAAAGGCCTGTCTCTGTTCATCCCCTCAGTCGAACTTTTTGTTCCCTCTCAGGACTTTAAAGAACGGTAGGGCTTTCTCAGCTGATTTGGAGACGAATCTTGTCAATGCCGCCATCTTGCCGGTCAGCTTCTGGATGTCTCAGATACTCTTGGGCTCCGGCAGTTCACTTATCGCCCTGACCTTGTCAGGGTTAGCGTCGATTCCCCTTTCACTGACCATAAAGCCGAGGAACTTACCGAATCTCACCCCAAATACGCACTTCTTAGGGTTAAGCTTCATCTGGTATTTTCGTAGAGTGGCGAATGTTTCCTCGAGGTCCGTGATGTGGGCTTCCTCCTTCAAGCTTTTGACGATGCTATCGTCAACATAGACTTCGACGTTCCGGCCTTTCTGATGCGCGAATATCTTTTCTACCAACTTTTGGTAGGTAGCTCCTGCATTCTTCAGGCCGAACGGCATGGCCTTGTATGCATAGACCCCGGCGTCCGTTATGAAAGCCGCCTTTTTCCTATCCGCCTCCAGGAGGCTGATCTGATGGTACCCAGAGAAGGCATCCATGAAGCTTAGCAGCGCATGGCCGCAAGTAGAGTCAACCAACTGGTCAATTCTAGGCAACGGGTAGCAGTCTTTCGGGCAGGCTTTGTTGAGGTCGGTAAAGTCCACACACATCCGCCAGGACCCATTGCCTTTCTTCACCATCACCACATTCGCCAGCCATTCCGGATAGTCGCATGGCTCAATGAAGTCGGCCGCTAGCAACTTGTCGACCTCCTCCTTGATGGCCGCGTTCTTCTCAGCTGAGAAGTTGCGCTTCTTCTGCTTTACCGGCCTTACATCTTCGATGACATTCAGCCGGTGTACCATGAATGCGGGGTCGATTCCCGGCATTTCGTCTGCGGAGAACGCGAAGACATCCGCATTGCTTCTCAGCAGACTAATCAAATTGACTTTCACCTTATCGGCCAGATCGGACCCAATCTTAACTGTCCTTTCCGGCCTATCTTGTTCGAGGCTGACTTCCTCAGTTTCTCCTTCCGGGCTTGGTCTCGGTAGGTCTACCGGCCTTCCCTCGAAGTTCTCCATAGACAAATATTTATTTGCTTTATTCTCCGTCCGCCGTCTCTTCCTCTCCGACGGCGGGGATTCGGCTGGTCGCTTGTGGTTGGAATTTTTAAGAGCCGTCAGGTAGCATGATCTGGCTGATTCCTGATTCCCCTTCAGCCTCTCCGGCTGTCCACTGTTTGACGTGTAGATCATCATCAGGTGATAAGTTGACACTACGGCCTGAGCGTCTTGGATCAGTGGTCGCCCAATAATGGCATTGTAGGCTGCCGGTACATCAACTACCAGGAACTCCACCAAGAGATCTCGAGAATGAGATCCTTCCCCCAGCTTAACCGGTGGCTTAATGGTGCCCTCAGGGACGACCGATGCTCCTGTGAAACCGATTACAGGGTACGAGACCGGCTTGAGACAGGATCTCCCTAGCCCCATCTTCTCGAATGTAGGTATGAAGAGAATATTGGCAGAACTACCGCCATCTACCAGGATACAATGGACCATCGCCGTTGAAATCAGGAGAGATACTACCAGCGGATCATCATGAGGGTAGATAATCCCCTTGGCGTCCACCGCTGTAAACGAGACGGGTGGCATGAGTGACGGTGCTGACCACTGGCCAGTATTGTGATAATTCACTTGGTGCCTTACCTCCTTAAGACTGGCTTTGGCACCGTGAATACTTCCGCCATGGACCGGGCCGCCTGAGATGACATGTATCTCAGTTATTCTTTCTTTAACGGACTTTCTCTTGCCATCTTCTTCTTTGGGGGACCCTTCACGGCGGTTAGCTCTCGTCTGATACTGCTTGAAGTAGCCTCTCCGTATCAGGTCTTCGATCCCGTCTCTTAGGTCCTTGCAATCTTCTGTCCCATGACCGTGATCTCTGTGGAAATCGCACCACTTGGACTTGTCACGACCCTTGAAGTACATCTTACGGGGACGCTGCCACTTATCATCTGTTTTATGCAACTCGTAGATCTCGGCCCTAGACATTGTCAGGGGAGTATAGTCATGAAACCGGTCTAGCCTTCCTTTTTGGCCCTTCTTGACCGAGTTGCTTTCCTCCCCTCGTCTTCCCGAGTTATCGGACTTCTTGTCCTCCCGGTACTTGTCCTTTTCTTTCTCTTTCTCCTTCTCTTTACCGTCTCCTTCAGACCGTTTTGAGGTGGCTGCCTTATCGAACTCCTCTCCTCTGATGAACTCATTTGCCTTCCTGAGGACCTCAGTAAGGTTGGTTAGCTTTTTGCGGCCTAGGTAGCTTCTAAAGGCAGTGCCCTCTTTCAGACCGGTCATCAATGCTAGGACCACCACCTCTTGCTGCAGACTGGGTATGGTGACGGCCTCAGAGTTAAAGCGGCCGATATAATCTCGCAGGCTTTCCTTCTCGCCCTGCTTGATAGACATCAGCTCGCCGGTTGTTCGCTCCCTCCGCTTATTGCTGACGAAGTGGGTCACAAACATGGATGTGAGCTGTCGGAAATCAGCTACAGTTGCCGGAGGAATACTTTTGAACCAAGTCTGTGCCAGGCCAGCCAAATTGGATGGGAACACTTTACACCATACGGAATCACTGTCGATGTATAGCAGCATATGACCCTCATACGCGGAGATATGATCCTCAGGATCCGTCTTACCGTCATACTTGCATGTCGGCATCTTAATTTTCTCCGTGGGCTCATGGAGTATAAGAGTTTCGGAGAGATACCGGCGCTCTGCGACGGGCCAACTCAGCGTCCCTCCTAGAGGGCTGGGATGAGTGCTGGACCTCAGTGTCTTGCTGCTCATCCTCGTACCCATCCCCCATCGGCTCGGTGGGAGTTTTCGAATGCTCAGCGCGTTCTGGGTCACACCGGCTTGGTTCGCCCTGTCGGTCACTTATGAGGGACCGCATCTTTCTGACAGGGCTATGTGGCCGCACTGGGGGACGCTTACCAGCGCGACCCGTGGGCGGTGCCTGGCTCACCATGGCCTGAAAGACCTCGGCGGCGCTTCTAAGTTGTTCAGGACTGAACATGTGTTGCAGCGCCTCGAACACATTGGGAGGTGAAGCCTCAGTGGTCCCTTTCTCCATCTCAGCAGTGGGCTTGGAAGATCCTACCACTGGCTGTGGGGTCTTGAACGCGGGAGGTGCCTTCCCCCCAATAGTATTGTTCTCATCAGTTTCCGGCATCCCGAAAGTTTGCTTAGGATCCATCAGGCGAGTAAATGGGCTGGATCGATTGCGGCTGGAGACCCAAGTATAGTTTTCCCCTCCTTCTAGCGCCAATTGTTCCAGTATGGAATAAATGCTGGAGGGTGAACCGGTATCTCCCTAGTATAACTAGCCGGTTTGATGTCCTGCAAGACAGAACACGTAAACTAACCTCGGGGGTTGGTCCGAGGAACGCCCCTCCGATGCCTAAGTCAGTAAAAGGTAAATACGGGATGTCTCAAGTAGAGTATATTAGTGTGTGTGAACGTACCTTATGATTCATATCATGGGGGTATTTATAGGAGCCGGTAGTGTCCTTAGCAAGGTAGGACACTACTCCTATTGGTTGGATACATTTCTATCCTCTTTTGATACTTATCTTTAGGCCCATAGGCGTATTGAGTAAGTACTGGATCAATCCAGGCCCATTTGACAATGGCCCAGATGATAGATACCGGTTAGGTATACCGAGGTAACCGGCATGTACCATATGCCGGCGATGGCTGATACAACCTGTAAAATGAGATTCCTCTGACTGAGTTGACCATGACGGTCAATGGCGGTCTGACATGGACCGGTAGGGAACTTAACAGCCCCCATACATAAACTCTTATAGTCTTACTCCAGTTTCTTATATTCTTCAAATTATGATGTCAATATTTTCCTCACAAGACAAAAATTTACGAAAAGAAACAACCTGGGGCATGCCCGTGACACTCTTTTTTTTTTTGCTAAATGAGTAAGATATATTGCATCAGAAAAACCAACACTACAACCTAACATAAGTCAAGTGAGGGCAAACCAACTAGGTTGGACCTCCCCCCATAAGACCCGAGCAACACTATTTACAAACCGACATGGTAATCTCTCTTAACCAACTTTCATCTTTACAGGCAATCTTCCTTGGCATCACTCCATAACATCTATCAATTACATTCACCTGAATTCTATGCACAAGCCTAGGAATAGTGGTAACTTTCTGGTTCCATAAGACATCATTTCTTGTCCACTAGATGTGGTAGACCATTGCTGCCAAACTAACAGCATAAACCTGTTTCTGGAATTTTGAGGATCTACATCTTGCAATCCATTGAATCATCCCCTGAACAGTAGTGCAGTTGTTATGTAAACCAAGCCACTCCCTAATCTTCAGCAGAACAATAGCACTAAAACAGCAGTTAAAAAATAAGTGCTCTTGAGTTTCAATCTCCAAATCACAAATCAAACAGTTAGGATTGGAGACCACACCAAATCTGTGAAGCCTTCCAGTAGTTTGTAATCTTTGCTGCATAATCAACCAAACAAAAATATCTATGTTTAGGCATAATCATTCTACACCAGACAAACTTATCCTAATGAACTCTCTCCAGATCACCCACTAATTTAGCATACATGCCATTAACTGAGTACTGCACCATCAAACTCATTTGAGTTTCATCAATCATCCTTTTCAGGCTTTCTTTAACCTCACAAACCTTTTTCCAATACCAGCTGCTTCCCTGTGGTGGTATATACAACCACCAATTTTGATTTTTTTTATGTAAACTTCATTAATCCACCTGATCCACAGATTGTCTTTTTTGGCAGCAATAGCCCAAGAATATCTACCCATGGCAGCTACATTCCATTGAGTGATATCTCTAATCCCTAAACCCCCTGCATACTTTGGAATGCACACCTTTGGCCAAGAAACATAACCACCTTTTGAACTGAAATGTGCACCAGACCATAAATAAGACCTGCAAATCATTTCAATGTCTTTCATGATTCTTCTAGGAAGAATGAAAGCCTGAGTCCAGTAGACATGAATGCTATTCAGCACAGAGTTGACAAGAACAAGTCTCCCCTGATAAGAGAGATTTCTGCTACTCCAACATCTAACTCTAGTTGTCATCTTATCAACCAACATCATACACTCTTTTGCAGATAATCTTTTATGACTTATAGGAACACCAAGATACCTAAAAGGCAAATTACCAATTTTAAACCCAAACATGTCTGTAAGCCTTTTAATCTCCTCTCTCTGCATACCAGTGGTATATAATTCAGACATATTCTCATTTACTTCAAGACCAGACACCTCTGAAAAATGTTTAAAGCCTTGAAGTAACAAGTAAACAGATTTAAATTCACCGTTGCTGCAGAGAATGACATCATCTGCAAAACATAGATGATTTAACTGCACTCTAGTACACCTTGGGTGATACTTAAACAAAGGATTGCTTCCCAACATCTTCAAGGTTCTTGTCAGATATTTCATGCAAACAACAAAAAGCAGAGGTGACATTGGGTCACCCTGCCTTAGCCCCCTTTTGCCTTGAAAATAGCCACATCATTGACCATTCACCAGCATACTAAAAGTAGGGGATTTAACACATTCCATAACAAGCTGAACAAATCTTTCTGGAAACAGCAGAGCTTTAAGCATATCTTCCATAAACACCTAGTCAATTGAGTCATATGCTTTTTTCATGTCCATTTTTATAATGCATCCTGGACTAGAATTTTTCCTACCATACCCTGGCACACCATTATATTATGAGCAATAAACCTGCCATAGATAAAAGCCCCCTGGTTCTCTGCTACAATGATAGGTAAAATATCTCTCATTCTAGCACATATAACCTTAGTGATGCATTTATAAACCACATTGCAACAAGTAATTGGTCTAAATTCAGATACATTACTAGGGCATTTTACATTTGGGATTAAAGTGATCAAGGTATTATTAGTTTCTTTTAACAATTTGCCATTTAGAAAGAAATCTTTCACAGCCAAAATAATATCATTACCTATGATCTCCCAAGCTTTTTTGTAGAAGAAAGTGCCAAAACCATCAGGGCCTGGAGACTTATCTCTAGGAATTGAGAAAAGAGCAGTCTGGATTTCAGCCAGTAACAGGTCTCAACAAGGAATTTTGTTGAGCAGGAGTAAGACAAGGACCCTGAGCAATTACATCAGGACAAAATCTTCCTTAGTAGATTTTTGAAGTTCCAATGAGCTGCTTATAGTACTCCACAAAAGCCTCTGCCACTTTTTCACCTTCAACCCACTCACCTTGGATGTTATTAATGCCATAAACTGTGTTGTGAATTCTTCTTTGTTTTATAGCTCTATGAAACAAATCAGAATTTTTATCACCCTCCTTAAGCCAAGCAAACTTTACCTTTTGCTGAAGAAAAGAGAGGTATTGAGCATGCACCATTCTATACTCCTCATCAGCTTTTCTTTCATTATCACTATTTTCTTTAGTATGACTATCATGTAAACTCTTTTGAAAATCAATCAAGTGAGAATAAGCCTTTGCATCTTTACTCTGGATTTCTGTAAATCCCTCCTTGTTAAGCTGCTTCATAGCTCCCTTCACGAATTTAAGCCTTTTCATTACACAAAACATGGATGTACCCTGAACAGTATGCTCCCAAGCCTCTTTTACACTACTGAGAAAAGTAGGTGCAGAGCACCACATCTTATAGAAACAAAAAGGACTATCCCCATTTCTTCTTAATTGATGAACTTGCAGTAACATAGGAGAATGGTCAAACACGCCCTTAGGCATGAACCATGCTTCAGCAGTAGGAAACTTGTCTACCCAAGCATCATTACACATCACTCTATCTAGCTTGCAATAGACCCTACTGGAATCAGCATGCTTATTATTCCAAGTATAATAACATCCTGTACATTTGAGATCTTCAAGCCCACACTTAGACACACATCTTCTAAAAGCAAGCATCTCATTATCTCTCACTACAACACCAATTCTTTCCTCTCTATTTAATACATAGTTAAAGTCACCCATGATAGCCCAAGGCTTACTCATTCCCACCGCAATACCCTCTAAGTCACACCATAAACCTTCTCTCTGAGCTGCAGTGTTGTATGCATAGATAAAGGTGCAATAGAAATCATTTTTACTACTGATAGCATGCACATGACAATGAATCATTTCTGCAGACATATAACATATATTAACCTGAAATGATAAAGCATTCCAAGCTACTATCACTCCACCACCAGGATGTAGAGAAGAATTTGAACAAAAACACCATCCACTGAACAGATTTTGATACATTTTCCCCATTTTGTGAGCTTTAACCTTAGTCTCAATGAGACTAACTAACCCCAGGGACCTAGTACTAAGCATCTTCTTTACATCTTTTTGCTTACTAGCACTAGTAATGCCCCTGACGTTCCAACAAAGGATATTATCCATTCTCAACGGGAGAGTTTCCTCCCCCACTTTCAGCCCTTTCCACATTTTCACACACCATAGCACCTATCATTATACCTTCTCCCTCCATATTCCCTAGGACCTCAAAAGCATTATTCAGAGCAGTTCCAGCAACATCATTCTGAGTTTCTCCTCTTTTCCTTGTCTGCTTCACCAATGTGAATTCCTTCTCAGTTTCATCAATCTGCTGAACTGGTTGTTGAATAGCACCAGAAGATCCAACAGTCACAATACTAGGCTGAACCACTTCAACTGGTGGGATTTGTTGTTTTGGCTTCCACACTTGCTTCCCAGCAGCCTTTGGTGCCTCTTTTCTACAGTCATTACTAGAATGACCAAGAACTGTACATGTTGAGCAGATGATAGGCTTCCATTCATAGTGTATCTCATACACTACTTCAATGCCTTTCTCGTTGATAAAAGTCAATTGATTAGGAAATTCCTGATTCATCTTTACTTCAACAAGAACTCTAGCATATTGCAACCTATCTCTCTTAGTAGTAGCTTGATCTACTTGAAGAAACTTACCAACTGGAGCAGTTAATTTCATCAAACACCTTTCATGCTAATATTTGAAATCAACTTTAAGTTGAATCCAAGTTGGGAGAACATTAAAATCTTCCTTCATAATGTTCATATCAGGATCGCAAGCTTTCATTATGAGAGGTTTACTATCAAATAAATTCAAATTTCCCGCCAACACTTTATCACGTTTTTCCATCGTTAAAAATCTAACAATGAAAACGCCCTTCTTAAGCAAAGCTACCTTATCAACGCCATTATTCCTCCAGATTCTCCTAATAAAACCTTCCATTACCATTCGAGGTGGATTCGGCCCAATCACATAACAAATCAATGAAGAGTTCCAGAAATCAACCTCAGGTTGAATATCCTCATCATCAATTTTAATCACATTCCTAATGACATTATTATCTCTATCACCAAAATCAGAATGAAGCGATTGCGAAATTACCTCATCATCATCGGAAAATTGAAGGATTGGAACAGGTTCCACCTCCCTAACGCTTCTATCAGCCCAGCTAATTCGCTGCCCATTTTGATGCTCACCATTTCCAACCAATGAGTGAATATACCAACACAGACCTGCATTCAAACATGTTAGCGATTGAACAGTAATCCAAGTCCCGAATCTGATTGTAATCCAACTCAAAACCCGTTTAGGCCCAGTAAATACCCGATTCAATCCGATTTATTTATGACCAACCTGAATTCAACTAGAATTTGTTTGAACCATATAAAATAAGATATGACGGATTTGATCTAATTTTTCAAACAAACCTATTTCGACGACTAAAACACAATAAAATTAATAAAATTCAATTATTGTTCCATATCAACAAAATTATTTAAATATCTTAATTTTATCTTTTACTAAATATATAGTATATACTATATCATTCCTTTATAACTATTTATAAGTTGGTACTATTTAGAATTATATTTTTTGATAACATGATATTTGAAAATATTGCAATTGATAAATTTATTAAAATCTAAATAATAATTGATATATTATGAAAGAAAGACAAGTGAGTTTCTTTCACTCTTGTATTAATCAGCTAACATAAATCTATTAGACTTATTATCACTATCAAAATCAAACCAAAATAATTACTTGAATTAACCAAAAATTTTACTTTAATTAACCAGCAAATATCACTTGAATTAACTAACTGATTATCAAATCAAAATCAAAATTGCAGAGAAATAACAACAAAAAAACCAACGAAAAATAACATCAAAACTTACAAAGAATTTAACAATGAAATACAAAACAAATATGAATATAAATATAGAAATTAACAACGAAATTACAAAAAAAAATACATTAAAAATAACAAATAAAATAAAAAAATACACCCGAAATACAACACCTCCAACAACCACAAAAACAACAGCAACAGAGAGAAGCAGGAAGGCTCCGCGGCGCGAGCTGCAGCGCCAGATGGCTAGGCTGGGAGGCGAAAGAGGAGGAGTGAAATGAGTGGGGAGAAAGAGGAAAGATTAAATTAAAAATTCGTTCGAATTTAAAACCCACTAGAAATTTTCGAGAAGAGAAAAGTTAGACGAAATTTGGCAATTGTTGAGCCCTAGTTTTGATGATGACAAAGGAACAAAGATACAAACTAAGTAATAAACTAACAAGTTGTTAAGTGAATGGATTTGCAAGGTATCAATGAAAAGAGCAAAGAGAATACTAAGTGTAAGGAAGAAATCAAGTTTGGATTTTGAAGACTACGTAAGATACTCAATGAACTGATACTGGAGAACTGATACTAAAGAAGCATTGGAACAAGAGAATCTATGCGAGGCTTTTGTTTCTAGTTCCAATGTAAAGGAACGAGTAAGTAATGGTAAGGAACAATGGCAACATAAAAAAGAGAATGAGTGTCTCTTCCTTTAAAAGGAATATATGAACTGGCAATGTCATGTGAAGTTAAAGGAACTAACGAATTAAAAGAAACTAGACAGAAGTGCAACAGTTATATTGTGTCGGTTGAACTAGTAATGCCTAAAAAATTGGAAACAGTTATATTTGTTAAAAAATAGGAAACAGTTCAAAATGCCTAAAAAATAGCAAAAAACAGTTATATTTGTTAAAAATTTGATTTTAAGGAAAAGATTTTTAAGGAAAAGATTTTATTTTTATTTGAAAATAAAAATCCTTTTTCGATTTTTAAAGAAAATATTTGAAAGATAATATTTTGATAAAAGGATTTAATTTTGGTTTTATTAATTAAAATACTTTTTGATTAAAAATCAGATTTAGGATTGTTGCACAAGTAAATGCTAAAATTTAGGAAGCAATAGTAATCTTGTTTACAAACGTTCATGAGATCGTGGAGTTCATGGGTAACAAATGGAACGTGTTCCTCTAGTTGAGGAACATCAGGGGAAAAGTCTTTTTACCACTAACTCATGTTTTAATCCCATGTTCTACTTAATCACGGCAATAAATATTTATGTCTGACCAAGTGATTTAGTGAATATAACTAAGTAAAGTGTCATTGCCTTCATTCTCTCATAAAGCCATTTGTTCTTTGCCTTCTTACTCTATTCTACTAAGTTTATTGATCATTGTAATTTTGGTTTTGGGATAAGGGGATTTTGAGTGAAATCCTGTAAGAGATAAGCTTTGAGTGAAGCGAGTTAAAGTGAGGAAACTTCAAGTGAAGTTGAGAGGAACAGCTGTTAAGGGAACAGTTGTTCAGGAACTTGAGTTTAGGAATTCAAGTTGTGGCCCGTGAGTAGAATTAGGTTGTAACAGAGTTGTTTGGTGTAATTAGTGAAAGTGTTGAGTTTAAAATCCCTATCTAGTGGTCGATGTTGTTTCTTCTTGTTGGGCCCAAGAAGTTTTTCCTCGTAAAAATCCCTTCTGTTCCTTTAGCTTGTTTCTTTTTTTGAGTTTTATAAAAAGTACGTTTATTTCTACACATACAATACACCCCCTCTTGTAGTGTTCCTAGTGAAATTGTATATGGAAGGTGGCTAACTAGCAATCCCCTTAAGGATATCCTTTTCAAAACAAAATGAGTAATAGACTTTTAGTCTTTGGAAAGTCATATTTGGCATAAGCTCTAGATGATCTCTCTTATGGTATTCCTATCTGCTTCCTAATTCCTATATCTTTCCATATTCCCTGTAGTGCTATACCATTACCTTTCTATGGAACTTTGCTATTAAGTCATTTAACCGGAATTTTGAACGAAGGGCGTAAAGACTAAAACTAGAGGTGATCAAGTTGAGCCCGGCCCGGCCCGGCCCGGCCCGAAAAATGGGCGGGTTTTGGACACACTTTTTCGGCTCGCGGTTCGGGCCCGACCTAGCCCAGCTCGATTTTTTGACAAAAAAAGGGGCCACGGGCAACGTAGATTTGGAAAATTAAGTTAAATTTCGGTCCGGCCCGAAAATGGCCCGAAAAGCCCGGTAGGCCCGTCCCGAAATATTGGGCTTTGGCGTGTATTTTTTGGGCCGAGCCTTGGCCCGGTCAAACCCGACCTGCGGTTTTAGCCCGAAACGGGCTACTTTTTTTGATGTCTAATACGTATATACTTAACTCTTGAGTGATGCACTGGATCTTTTGAAATACTAATGGCACTGGTATTATCATAATAAATAGGAACGCAATTAAAGTTTATTCCATTGTCACAAAGTTGTTGTTTTATCCAAAGCATTTGAGAGCAACATGCAGCAACAACTACATATTCTGCTTCAGCAGTGGATAAAGCAACTGAGTTTTGTTTCTTGGTGCTCAAAGAAACTAAATTATGACTAAGAAATTGAACAATACCGGAGGTGCTTTTCCTATTTACATGATCTCCAGCATAGTCAGCATCAACATAGCCTCTTAACTCAAATGTGTCACTTCTTGGATAGAAAAGACCAAGATCATCTGTTCCTTTGAGATATCTAAGAATTCTCTTCACAGCAGTTAAGTGAGACTCCTTGGGATTTGCTTGAATCTAGCACACAAACCAACACTAAAAGCTAACCAAGCCTCTATAAAGAGATAGATATGAAAAATTAAGGCTTGAGTTAGGTTTAATAAAACTTAAGTAATTATTCCTGTTCCAATCCTCCATGTCTGAATTGATTTAACTTACTCTATGTGATATTAAGTGACTGTGATTGAATGCCTAAGACCATTGCAAATTGAAATGTTGAAAACATAAAATTATAGTCAAAGGAATAAAGTCACTCTCAAATGTCACATAATACTCCCCTTATTGTTCATAAGTGATAGAAACTTGCATGATTTGATGAAATGTTCATAATAAGTAAAAGTTGTTCCTATAGCACAAGTTCTTTAATTTTCTTTTCTTTCCATAAATTAAAATTCCATAAAAATCGAAAAATAAGAAAATCCCAAAAATATAGGAATCAGATTTCTTAAATCTTGATTCATTTTCATCTTTTCTTTTCTTTTCTTTTATTGATCTTTTTTTTCCTCGTGTGACCCTTCGAATACTGTTACATGCATCTTCTTTCTTTTCCTTTCTTCCTTTCCAAAACCGTGTTTCTTTAATCGCTTCATTTTCACCATTTTTCATCTTCATCCCACCTCTTCGCACCACATAAAACCTCGATCTTTCATCACCAAATGACAAAAACCACCCTTAATTCACCTTTTCCTAAAGCAAAATCTCCCAAAACCTCACAAATGGAAAACCCCATCTTCTCCATCGAAAACCCTAGAAATCGAAAAACCTCATGAAACACATATGGAGGTAGAAGAGCACAAATCGGAGACACCTAGGAGAAGTAATAGGAGAAAGAAACTAATTGGGGAAGATGATGAAGAGGAAGAAACCCCCACAACAGTTGAGGGAGAAGAAGAAGCAGCGCTTGTTCCTTCCAAAGGAACTGCTCCTTCTTCGTCAAAGAAGCGAGTAGAAAGAAGTGAATCTAGGTATGTTCTTGGTTTCTGTTTTGATCTAGAGTGGGCTAAGAATGTCAATTTTGTAGAACTCTTAGAAATACTAAAGGAACAAGGAATGGAGTACTTGTTTGAAACCGGGTTTAATAACTCGCTTGCTCCTTTAGCTATGGATGACTTTTGTGCAAATTTTGTTAATACCAATGGAGTATGCACTACTGAGGTTAGGGGGAAGAAACTAAAATTTTCCAAAGAAACCTTAGGAAAGATTTGGAAAGTTCCTTGCAAAGGAACTGACTTATATTTTAAGAGGAAATGAACTGTCTCCTTTCCTAATTTTTCCCAAGATGATATAGTTCAATTTTTTGGGGGAACTGCTGGCCAAACAAAAATCAATCACAATCTTCTCACTCCCCTTCACAAAATTTTGTTTAATCTTGTTTGGAGGGCACTTATTCCTCGAACTGAAAAGAGGAATGAAGTTGGTCTTCTTGATATGTGTTACATGTTTTGTTTAGACCAACACATTCAAATAAACTTTCCTTCTCTTTTCATCCAACACTTAACCCATTGCATTGAAAACCACTGTGTTGTTGGATATGGTGCTTTAATCACTTCCCTTCTCTCTCATTTCAAGTAAAAATAATTGGTTGGCCTACCTTGGGAATTAACAAGGTAACATTTTGAATGAGAAAACTTTATATGGCTTGGACCTATCTGTCCAAGAAGGAGTATTGACTCAAGGAAGGATTCCTCACATTTCCTCTTAAAAGAGGAAACTGCCTATGGCAGTAGAGGAAGAAACTGTGGAGGTTATCTTGGAGGAACAAGTTCCTAAAATGATTAACCAGAGGAACAACCCACAAAAAAACGAAAAACCACAACCAAAAAGCCAACTAAACCTGTTCCTAAGAAAACCCCTTCCTTAAGGAAGAGTTCAAGGTTGAGAGTTGCAAAACCAGTCCATGTTCCTTCAAATGAAGACGTACCATTAGTCCTATCTGATGAAGGGGAACAAAATCAACTCTCTCCTAAGGAACCTACTCATCCTTCTTCACAAAAACTGCCTATGTCCATCACATGCATACCTCACATCTCTCCCTCTACCTTCTCTGTTCCTTCCAGTTATGAATAGATGCCGGTTGCCATAAATGAGCCCAACCCAGTTACATCCATCTCTGCCACATTACCACCTACACCTCATTTTCTCTCTCTTCAATACACCACTTCTTCTCCTTCTGTTCCTCTCACAGGAACAGCAGGACCATCCTAAGAAAACATTCCTCTACCTCCTCCCCAACTCCCTACTGACTCTGGTTCAAAGGGAAAGGAACAAGTTCCTTCATATGAGTATAGATGGGTTAATAAAGTATGTCTTCCTGCTCAGAACATGATAAAATTCTACAACCATCTTCACTGGACCTTATATGATAAAACTGATAAGATGATGGGGTTAATAAAGGTTCTTAGTGATACGGTAATCGAGAAATAGAAGAATATGGAGATGATGGTTCACGCCACGAATTTACTGAAGAAGCAAGTGGATGGTCATCACGAGGAGGTGATGAAGAAGTTGGAGGAAATGGTGGAAGAAGAAGTAGTAGAGGAACACAAGTCCCCTTCCCTTCCTAATGTCTAAGTTCATGTTTCTCTTAAAGGAACAAGAACTCCTAGCTTTTGTTTCCTTTTATTTTCCTTTCTTTCTTTTTTTTTGTACTTTTGTGGAACAAGTGCTATAAATATAATGACTTTTACTAAATTGTCTTCGTTTTTGATATAATTGCATAATTTCTTACTTGGAATGACTAGTATTATGTGATTGAAGTTTGAGCAAGTGTACCATTTGATTTACTAACTTAACCATTTTTGGTGCTTGTTCATGGTCTAAAGGTCTTGCCAAAATCAGTCTTCCCAAAATCACCAAGAGTTTGATCTTTTTGAGGATGACAAAGGGGGAAAAGATTCTAGGAACAAACTAAGTTGAAAAATTAAAAAAATGGAAAAAAAAATTAAACCCTTAATCTGCCTTAATTAAAATTATAAATTATTTATTTTATCTTTCATACTCTTATGTTATTTGTTGTTTTATCTTCCTTAGTTTGTAACTTTGTTGTCATCACCAAAAAGGGGGAAATTGTTGAACCCTAGTTTTGATGATGACAAAGGAACAAAGATACAAACTAAGTAATGAACTAACAAGTTGTTAAGTGAATGGATTTTGCAAGGTATCAATGAAAAGAGCAAAGATAATACTGAGTCTAAGGAAGAAATCAAGTTTGGATTTTGAAGACTACATGAAGATGCTCAAGGAACTGATACTGGAGAACTGATACTGGAGAAGCATGGAGCAAGAGAATCTAAGCGAGGCTTTTGTTTCTAGTTCCAATGTAAATGAACGAGTAAGTAATGGTAAGGAACAATGGCAACATAAAAAAGAGAATGAGTGTCTCTTCCTTTGAAAGGAACAGACGAACTGGCACTGTCATGTGATAAGTTAAAGGAACTAACGAATTGAAAGAAACTAGACATAAGTGCAACGGTTATATTTTGTCGGTTGATCTAGTACTGCCTAAATAATAGGAAACCGTTTTTATATTTGTTAAAAATTAGATTTTAAGGAAAAGATTTTATTTTTATTTGAAAATAAAAATCCTTTTTGGGTTTTTAAAGAAAATATTTTAAAGAAAATATTTTGATAAAAGGATTGAATTTTGGTTTTATTAATTAAAATACTTTTTGATTAAAAATCATATTTAGGATTGTTGCACAAGTAAATGCTAAAATCTAGGAAGTTGTAGTAATCTTGTTTACACACGTTCATGAGATCGTGGAGTTCATGGGTAATAAATGGAACGTGTTCCTCTAGTTGAGGAACATCATGTGAAAAATCTTTTTACCACTAATTCATGTTTTAATCCTACGTTCTACTTAATCACTGCTATAAATATTTATGTCTAAGTAAGTTCCAATTTGTGTCTGACTAAGTGATTTAGTGAGTTTAACTAAGTAAAGTGTAAGTGCCTTCATTCTCTCATAAAGCCATTTGTTCTTTGCCTTCTTACTCTATTCCACTAAGTTTATTGATCATTGTAATTTTGGTTTTGGGGTAAGGGGATTTTTAGTGAAGTCCTGTAAGAGAGAAGCTTTAAGTGAAGCGAGTTAAAGTGAGAAAACTTCAAGTGAAGTTGAGAGGATCATCTGTTAAGGGAACAATTGTTAAGGAACTTGAGTTTAGGACCTCAAGTTGTTGCCCGTGAGCAGAATTAGGGTGTAACAGGGTTGTTTGGCCTAATTAGTGAAAGTGTTAAGTTTAAAATCACTAGTGGTCGAGGTTGTTTCTTCTTATTGGGCCCAAGACGTTTCTCCTCGTAAAAATCCCTTGTGTTCCTTTAGCTTGTTTCTTTATTTAAGTTTTATAATTCCGTAAAAAGTACGTTTATTTCTACACATACAATTCACCCCCTCTTGTAGTGTTCCTAGTGAAATAATAGCAATAAACCAAGTAAATCAAGAGTAGGCGAGGCAAGCAGGATGAAGAAACGAAATTTGTTTTTTTTATCATATTCCTGAACCTGGTTTCCGAATTCAGCAAAAGGAAAAGAACAACACCGGGTTCAAGGTGGCGTATCACCAGCGAGGGAAGCATCACCTATGTGTGGAGGCGATGCACAGTAGCACTAACAGGAATAGAGTAGAGAGAAACACGGGCAGGGCAACAAGAGGAAGAGAGAGAACATAGTAGCGGCGCGCAAGCAGCAAAGGGGGAAATCCAGCAAGCTGAGGGCACGACAGAGATGGCAACGGAGGGAGGAGAAATGATAGCTGCAATGGAAGAGGGAGATTGAAATGGGGGTTTTGGGGATTCTTGCTTCTTTAATATTTGAAGTATAAATAAAAAAATCAGCAAAGACATTGGTTTCCGAATGAAAGGGAGGGACCAGCAAGAGTTAGGTTTTTTGGGTTCGGAGGAGAAAGATGAGGGAGAAGGAGATGATCTAACAGTTCAGTTTGTTCTATCCAACGGTTAATATTAATGATCTGTGTGCTTTGTCTTGTTTTCTTGTGTGCCCTTGATTACGATGATCTAACGGTTTAGATTTAGCCCATTAGATGGTTTTGGATTTTGCCTTAAGAAAACAAATAATCCTACTTTTATGAAACAACTAAATCCCATGCTCCAAATTATCTCATGCCTTATAACACCATTTTCAAATAATAATATAATTATTTATAGTAGTAATAAAAATTATCTTGAATCTGTATTGGGTAATAAGCAGAAATGCTAATTGGTAAACAGTTTTACTAGTTATATTGCTCTAAGGTCATTGCTTATGAAACTATACATCTTGGAATATTACTTATACAACTATTACTTACTCAATTAATGTTTTGATTATATTGCATGAACTATAGTATAACAATATTGTAACACTCCGTCTGTTTACACAATGATAATAATGAAAGTACAACTATAAATAAACAAAGTAGACGATAGCGGAAATAAAGTCCGACGGAAATGCCACTCTAAATAAGGGTTAAATATAAACTAAAGAAAACAAAACCCAAATGAAATATCCCAAAATATCCATAAAGAGGTAAAACAACCTAAAAATTAAAAAGTAGAAAACCTAAATCAACAATTGATTAGATTGTCTCAATATCCTAAATAAAATCTCTCCTAATTCCCAAAAACGAAAATAATCACACCTCAAAAATACTTGCAAAACATATCAACAAACATCCACAATCAGTGGGGAGTAACTAGCAGTTCTTCCAGAACAACTAGCATCAAGATAGCATTAGAGGATAAGCTTTAATCATATAGAATTAACACAACACATAACACTTAATCATCACAAAAGACTCCAACTATCAACATACATGATAAAATAGATTCTAACATGGATTCTATAAATGAAGAGAGAACATCATCATACCATCCAAATCAAAAATCACCATAAAAGAATAGTGAAGTAACAACATAGAGAAAAAGTTTATGAGAAAAAGAGCTGAAAACCAGTGGATCGCAACTCCAGCCTATGGGTTCACGTTTCCAACTGCCTGTGTCTAAGAATGGCCAAACTCCCGGTGCAGGGTAGTACACGCAGCACCCACTGACCTCTCGAACGACAACAATTAACCCAGGTTTACGCCTAGATTGCAACCTAGGTGGTTGGCATGTTCATCACCGGTGACTACATCTATCCCACCGGATTTCTTATATCTCAAATAATACGAATACCACAACAATTTCATCTCAAAACTTTTCATCATCAAATCAATATCAATAGGGATGCCCAATAGCCTTACACCCATAATTCAGCAAAAAAACTAGGATCGAAACCCTAAGTAATTCAAATATCAATAATATCACATTTCCATCTTCTCATCAAAATCATCATCACAAAGCTCAACAATCCTCAAAAATCAACAATCATGCTTTAAAATCATTCTCTTATAAAGCCATTTGTTCTTTGCCTTCATACTATATTCCACTAAGTTTATTGATCATTGTAATTTTGGTTTTGGGATAAGGGGATTTTGAGTGAAATCCTGTAAGAGATAAGCTTTGAGTGAAGCGAGTTAAAGTGAGAAAACTTCAAGTGAAGTTGAGTGGAACAGCTGTTAAGGGAACATTTGTTCAGGAACTTGAGTTTAGGAATTCAAGTTGTGGCCCGTGAGTAGAATTAGGTTGTAACAGAGTTGTTTGGTGTAATTAGTGAAAGTGTTGAGTTTAAAATCCCTATCTAGTGGTCGAGGTTGTTTCTTCTTGTTGGGCCCAAGATGTTTTTCCTCGTAAAAATCCCTTCTGTTCCTTTAGCTTGTTTCTTTTTTTAAGTTTTATAAAAAGTACGTTTATTTCTATACATACAATACACCCCCCTCTTGTAGTGTTCCTAGTGAAATTGTATATGGAAGGTGGCTAACTAGCAATCCCCTTAGGGATATCCTTTTCAAAACAAAATGAGTAATAGACTATTAGTCTTTGGAAAGTCATCTTTGGCAGAAGCTCTAGATGATCTCTCTTATGGTATTCCTATCTGCTTCCTAATTCCTATATCTTTCTATATTTCCTGTAGTGCTATACCATTACCTTTCTCCTTCTTTCTATGGAACTTTGCTATTAAGTCATTTAACCGGAATTTTGAACGAAGGGCGTAAAGACTAAAACTAGAGGTGATCAAGTTGAGCCCGGCCCGGCCCGAAAAATGGGCGGGTTTTGGACACACTTTTTCGGCTCGCGGTTCGGGCTCGACTTGGCCCAGCTCGATTTTTTGACAAAAAAAGGGCCCACGGGCAACGTAGATTTGGAAAAATAAGTTAAATTTCGGATCGGCCCGAAAATGGCCCGAAACACCCGGTAGGCCCGTCCCGAAATATTGGGCTTTGGCGCGTATTTTTTGGCCCGAGCCTTGGCCCGGTCAAACCCGGCCCGCGGTTTTAGCCCGAAACGGGCTACTTTTTTTGTTGTCTAATACGTATATACTTAACTCTTGAGTGATGCACTGGATCTTTTGAAATACTAATGGCACTGGTATTATCATAATAAATAGGAACGCAATTAAAGTTTATTCCATTGTCACAAAGTTGTTGTTTTATCCAAAGCATTTGAGAGCAACATGCAGCAACAACTACATATTCTGCTTCAGCAGTGGATAAAGCAACTGAGTTTTGTTTCTTGGTGCTCAAAGAAACTAAATTATGACTAAGAAATTGATCAATACCTGAGGTGCTTTTCCTATTTACAAGATCTCCAGCATAGTCAGCATCAACATAGCCTCTTAACTCAAATGTGTCACTTCTTGGATAGAAAAGACCAAGATCATCTGTTCCTTTGAGATATCTAAGAATTCTCTTCACAGCAGTTAAGTGAGACTCCTTGGGATTTGCTTGAATCTAGCACACAAACCAACACTAAAAGCTTATCAAGCCTCTATAAAGAGATAGATATGAAAAATTAAGTCTTGAGTTAGGTTTAATAAAACTTAAGTAATTATTCCTGTTCCAATCCTCCATGTCTGAATTGATTTGACTTACTCTATGTGATATTAAGTGACTGTGATTGAATGCCTAAGACCATTGAAATGTTGAAAACATAAACTTATAGTCAAAGGAATAAAGTCACTCTCAAATGTCACATAATACTCCCCTTATTATTCATAAGTGATAGAACCATGCATGATTTGATGAATTGTTCATAATAAGTAAAAGTTGTTCCTATAGCAGAAGTTCTTTAATTTTCTTTTCTTTCCATAAATTAAAATTCCATAAAAATCGAAAAATCAGAAAATCCCAAAAATATAGGAATCAGATTTATTAAATCTTGATTCATTTTTATCTTTTCTTTTCTTTTCTTTTCTTTTATTGATCTTTTTTTTTTCCTCGTTTGACCCTTCGAATACTGTTACATGCATCTTCTTTCTTTTTCTTTCTTCCCTTCCAAAACCGTGTTTCTTTAATCGCTTCATTTTCACCATTTTTCATCTTCATCCCACCTCTTCGCACCACATAAAACCTCGATCTTTCATCACCAAATGACAAAAACCTCCCTTAATTCACCTTTTCCTAAAGAAAAATCTCCCAAAACCTCACAAATGGAAAACCCCATCTTCTCCATCCAAAACTCTAGAAATCAAAAAATCTCAAGAAACACATATGGAGGTAGAAGAGCACAAATCGGAGACACCTAGGAGAAGTAATAGGAGAAAGAAACTAATTGGGGAAGATGATGAAGAGGAAGAAACCCCCGCAACAGTTGAGGGGGAAGAAGAAGCAGCGCTTGTTCCTTCCAAAGGAACTGCTCCTTCTTCGTCAAAGAAGCGAGTAGAAAGAAGTGAATCTAGGTATGTTCTTGGTTTCCGTTTTGATCTAAAGTGGGCTAAGAATGTCAATTTTGTAGAACTCTTTGAAATACTAAAGGAACAAGGAATGGAGTACTTATTTGAAACCGGGTTAAATAACTCGCTTGTTCCTTTAGCTATGGATGAATTTTGTGCAAATTTTGTTAATACCAATGGAGTATGCACTACTGAGGTTAGGGGGAAGAAACTAAAATTTACCAAAGAAACCTTAGGAAAGATTTGGAAAGTTCCTTGCAAAGGAACTGACTTATATTTTAAGAGGAAATGAACTGTCTCCTTTCCTAATTTTTACCAAGATGATATAGTTCAATCCTTTGGGGGAACTGCTGGCCAAACAAAAATCAACCACAATCTTCTCACTCCCCTTCACAAAATTTTGTTTAATCTTGTTTGGAGGGCACTTATTCCTCGAACTGAAAAGAGGAATGAAGTTGGTCTTCTTGATATGTGTTACATGTTTTGTTTAGACCACCACATTCAAATAAACTTTCCTTCTCTTTTCATCCAACACTTAACCCATTGCATTGAAAACCACTGTGTTGTTGGATATGGTGCTTTAATCACTTCCCTTCTCTCTCATTTCAAGTAAAAATAATTGATTGGCCTACCTTGGGAATTAACAAGGTAACATTTTGAATGAGAAAACTTTATATGGCTTGGACCTATTTGTCCAAGAAGGAGTATTGACTCAAGGAAGGATTCCTCACATTTCCTCTTAAAAGAGGAAACTGCCTATGGCAGTAGAGGAAGAAACTGTGGAGGTTATCTTGGAGGAACAAGTTCCTAAAATAGATTAACCAGAGGAACAACCCACAAAAAAACGAAAAACCACAACCAAAAAGCCAACTAAACCTGTTCCTAAGAAAACCCCTTCCTTAAGGAAGAGTTCAAGGTTGAGAGTTGCAAAACCAGTCCATGTTCCTTCAAATGAAGACGTACCATTAGTCCTATCTGATGAAGAGGAACAAAATCAACTCTCTCCTAAGGAACCTACTCATCCTTCTTCACAAAAACTGCCTATGTCCATCACATGCATACCTCACATTTCTCCCTCTACCTTCTCTGTTCCTTCCAGTTATGAATAGATGCCGGTTGCCATAAATGAGCCCAACCCAGTTACATCCATCTCTGCCACATTACCACCTACACCTCATTTTCTCTCTCTTCAATACACCACTTCTTCTCCTTCTGTTCCTCTCACAGGAACAGCAGGACCATCCTAAGAAAACATTCCTCTACCTCCTCCCCAACTCCCTACTGACTCTGGTTCAAAGGGAAAGGAACAAGTTCCTTCATATGAGTATAGATGGGTTAATGAAGTATGTCTTCCAGCTCAGAACATGATAAAATTCTACAACCATCTTCACTGGACCTTATATGATAAAACTGATAAGATGATGGGGTTAATAAAGGTTCTTAGTGATACAGTAATCGAGCAATAGAAGAATATGGAGATGATGGTTCACGCCACGAATTTACTGAAGAAGCAAGTGGATGGTCATCACGAGGAGGTGATGAAGAAGTTGGAGGAAATGGTGGAAGAAGAAGTAGTAGAGGAACACAAGTCCCCTTCCCTTCCTAATGTCTAAGTTCATGTTTCTCTTAAAGGAACAAGAACTCCTAGCTTTTGTTTCCTTTTCTTTTACTTTCTTTCTTTTTATTTTTTGTACTTTTGTGGAACAAGTGCTGTAAATATAATGACTTTTGCTAAATTGTCTTCGTTTTTGATATAATTGCATAATTTCTTACTTGGAATCAAGGTTGTCAAAATCACGATTCTACTTTAAATCGGAAGGGCCTGTCAGAATTGGATCGTAAAATCGAATCGTAAAATCGTAAGATTCTACGAATTTTGCGGGAATAAGATTCTATGATAAAATAAGTAAATTATTTACCTATTTTTTCAATGAACAACACTAAAAATTCAATTTTATCCGTAATGATAACTAGGAATGTGACCATGATAACTTGCAATATAACAAGAAGAATGAAATAATTAGCTCACTAGATTGAAATATTAGTGAAACATAATAGTACACAACACGCTTCATATCGCAAAGGACACATAAGTGATTAAATTACTGTAAAACACCAAAACTGATCGCCCCAACAGGGACTTCTGCCATACCACAAACTTCGTTATGAACTCCTTATACCCAGATTTGTAAACGAGCTCAAGTTCCGTATATATGTCTGTGAATGGGTTGGCTATTCAAACTCTTAACCACCTCTAACCACGGTTTATCTACGACTATAAGAGAACTTTGATGAGATTATTCATTTGGAGATCAAAAGAAAGAAATAATACGCAGTAAAAACCGAAAATAATTACCTGGGGAATGGGGCTGGTAGCTGAATCTGAAGATTTGAAGAACCGAAGAAGAAAAAAAGAAGAACCGAAGGAGAGAGAAAGAAGAACCAGCTAGTGAGCAGCGTGCGTGTTGCATCAATTAGGTATTGTGAGGGTGAGAGAAAACGGGCCTGGCCCATTTTTTTTCTAATCTCCAGCTACACGATTCTGTATAATGGGCCAAAAAGAGAATCGGTAAAATCGGTTAAAATCGTACGATTCTACATGCGATTTTACGATTTTACGATTTTACCGATTTTGACCGATTCTACATGCGATTTTTTTCAAAAGCGATTCTAAGTGCGATTTAGATCGTTTAGCGAAAATTGAATCGTAAAATCGTACGATTTTACGATTCAAATCGCGATTTTAACAACCTTGCTTGGAATGACTAGTATTATGTGATTAAAGTTTGAGCAAGTGTACCCTTTGATTTACTAACTTAACCATTTTTGGTGCTTGTTCATGGTCTAAAGGTCTTGCCAAAATCAGTCTTCCCAGAATCACCAAGAGTTTGATCTTTTTTAGGATGACAAAGGGGGAAAAGATTCTAGGAACAAACTAAGTTGAAAAATTAAAAAAATTGAAAAAAAAATTAAACCCTTAATCTGCCTTAATTAAAATTATAAATTATTTATTTTATCTTTCATACTCTTATGTTATTTGTTGTTTTATCTTCCTTAGTTTGTAACTTTGTTGTCATCACCAAAATGGGGGAAATTATTGAACCCTAATTTTGATGATGACAAAGGAACAAAGATACAAACTAAGTAATGAACTAACAAGTTGTTAAGTGAATGGATTTTGCAAGGTATCAATGAAAAGAGCAAAGATAATTCTGAGTCTAAGGAAGAAATCAAGTTTGGATTTTGAAGACTACATGAAGATGCTCAAGGAACTGATACTGGAGAACTGATACTGGAGAAGCATAGAGCAAGAGAATCTAAGCGAGGCTTTTGTTTCTAGTTCCAATGTAAATGAACGAGTAAGTAATGGTAAGGAACAATGGCAACATAAAAAAGAGAATGAGTGTCTCTTCCTTTGAAAGGAACAGACGAACTGGCACTGTCATGTGATAAGTTAAAGGAACTAACGAATTGAAAGAAACTAGACATAAGTGCAACGGTTATATTTTGTCGGTTGATCTAGTACTGCCTAAATAATAGGAAACCGTTTTTATATTTGTTAAAAATTAGATTTTAAGGAAAAGATTTTATTTTTATTTGAAAATAAAAATCCTTTTTGGGTTTTTAAAGAAAATATTTTAAAGAAAATATTTTGATAAAAGGATTGAATTTTGGTTTTATTAATTAAAATAATTTTTGATTAAAAATCATATTTAGGATTGTTGCACAAGTAAATGCTAAAATCTAGGAAGTTGTAGTAATCTTGTTTACACACGTTCATGAGATCGTGGAGTTCATGGGTAATAAATGGAACGTGTTCCTCTAGTTGAGGAACATCATGTGAAAAATCTTTTTACCACTAATTCATGTTTTAATCCTACGTTCTACTTAATCACTGCTATAAATATTTATGTCTAAGTAAGTTCCAATTTGTGTCTGATTAAGTGATTTAGTGAGTTTAACTAAGTAAAGTGTAAGTGCCTTCATTCTCTCATAAAGCCATTTGTTCTTTGCCTTCTTACTCTATTCCACTAAGTTTATTGATCATTGTAATTTTGGTTTTGGGGTAATGGGATTTTTAGTGAAGTCCTGTAAGAGAGAAGCTTTGAGTGAAGCGAGTTAAAGTGAGAAAACTTCAAGTGAAGTTGAGAGGAACATCTGTTAAGGGAACAATTGTTCAGGAACTTGAGTTTAGGACCTCAAGTTGTTGCCCGTGAGCAGAATTAGGTTATTACAGGGTTGTTTGGCCTAATTAGTCACTAGTACAGAATCATTGATTTGCGTCGGACCTGGGACCACCATTTGCGTCGGACTTGGGTCCGACGGCACAGGTCTCGACGCAAATGACGGAGACATGATCTGCGTCGGATGAGGAAACGACGCATATTTAGTGTTATTTACGTCGCACCCATAGCTACGTGCGACGCAAATAGCCCACACCAGATATTGTGCGCAGGGCCATTTGCGTCAGATACCATGTACAGTGCGACGCAAATGCCTCTGTGTGCACAGGGCCATTTGCGTCAAACACAAGGTATGTGCGACGCAAATGCTCCTTTTTTTATCAAAAAAAAATAATTACTACCCTCATCCCAATAATTTACACCAAACTGAATTTGCTGACAAACAATTTGCAATATAACATTCGAAATGAATTATTCACTTACAAACTAACAGAGGAATTATCAGAAATCTGAACAACTATCAAAGATCTAAAAAGGAATTTAAAAAGATACAAGTGAAATAATAAAATTAACAAAGGAATTATCCAAAATCTGAACTATCAAAAATCTGAACTATAAAAAATCTGACCAAACTAACAAAGGAATTTAAACACTTAAAGAAGCAGGGCACGAACTGGTTCATCTTCAGCTTTGACGACGACATCAACTTATCAATACCCAGAAATCCCAACACTTCATCAACAGTACACGGTGTTTCGGCATCGAAAATAGGGAATCCATGACTAAACCTTCCGATTGCAGCAAACATAAGTATTGCAAACACATCCCCACTAGCAAACAACGCAACTTGCCTAAATTCATCACAAATTCACAACCATATACTATAAAAATTCAAACAACATAATCAAAACAGACCCAAAATTATGCAATAACAACAAATAAACTAGAAAAAAAAAACTTACCAGCACACACTAGAATTCTTCAACTTACCCATAATGAACTCACCTCTCTTCCGCCATTTCCACTCTCTCTCCTCAATCACATTTTCTCTCTCCTCAAAGCAGAAAGAAACTTACTAAAGATGCTCTTCAAAGCTCAGATTAATGGCGGACGCTGCTCCTTCGTCTTCGTCTTCGTCATCTGCTGATTCTTATTATGTTGTTGCTGCAACTAAGTCGGTTGAGGAGGAGATTAACACGATTGATATCATGAGAGGCGAAGCGGTGATAAAATGATGAGATAGATGAGAGGCGAAGTTGCGAGAGATCTAGGTTAGAGATGGAAGAGAGAGAAGGTGAAGGAAAATGGTTGTGAGGGAAATGGGAGAAAGTGGGGTTTTTATATTCTAAGGCTATGTGAGTCGCACATACAGGCCCATTCGACACAATTTAATTTTTTTTGGTTATCTATGTGCGTCGCACATACAAGAACCTTCGACGCACTTTATATTTTTTTGGTTATCTAATTCTTATCCGCCTAACTCATCTGCGTCGGATGGGAATCTGTGTCCGACGCAAATAGCCTGATACACGGATTTGCATCGCGCAATAAGCTTGTTCGACGCAAATCTGCTTTAGTCATGTGCGTCGGATGTCTAGGGTCATCCGACGCAAATGGTATTGCCATTCATTTCCTGTGGGTATTTGTGTCGGAGGTTGATTATAATCCGACGCAAATCGTCTACTTCTGATGATTTGCGTCACTTCTTCATGCATATGACGCAAATAAGCAGACGCAAATCTGCATTTTTCTACTAGTGACTGAAAGTGTTAAGTTTAAAATCCCTAGTGGTCGAGGTTGTTTCTTCATATTGGGCCCAAGACGTTTCTCCTCGTAAAAATCCCTTGTGTTCCTTTAGCTTGTTTCTTTATTTAAGTTTTATAATTCCGCAAAAAGTACGTTTATTTCTACACATACAATTCACCCCCTCTTATAGTGTTCCTAGTGAAATAATAGCAATAAACCAAGTAAATCAAGAGTAGGCGAGGCAAGCAGGATGAATAAACGAAATTTTTTTTTATTATTATATACCTGAACCTGGTTTCCGAATTCAGCAAAAGGAAAAGAACAACACCGGGTTCAAGGTGGCGTATCACCAGCGAGGGAAGCATCACCTATGTGTGGAGGCGATGCACAGTAGCAATAACAGGAATAGAGTAGAGAGAAACACGGGCAGGGCAACAAGAGGAAGAAAGAGAACATAGTAGCGACGCGCAAGCAGCAAAGGGGGAAATCCAGCAAGCTGAGGGCACGACAGAGATGGCAACGGAGGGAGGAGAAATGATAGCTGCAATGGAAGAGGGAGATTGAAATGGGGGTTTTGGGGATTCTTGCTTCTTTAATATTTGAAGTATAAATCCCAAAATCAGCAAAGACATTGGTTTCCGAATGAAAGGGAGGGACCAGCAAGAGTTAGGTTTTTTGGGTTCGGAGGAGAAAGATGAGGGAGAAGGAGATGATCAAACAGTTCAGTTTGTTCTATCCAACGGTTAATATTAATGATCTGTGTGCTTTGTCTTGTTTTCTTGTGTGCCCTTGATTACGATGATCTAACGGTTTAGATTTAGCGCATTAGATGGTTTTTGATTTTGCCTTAAGAAAACAAATAATCCTACTTTTATGAAACAACTAAATCCCATGCTCCAAATTATCTCATGCCCTATAACACCATTTTCAAATAATAATATAATTATTTATAGTAGTAATAAAAATTATCTTGAATCTCTATTGGGTAATAAGCAGAAATGCTAATTGGTAAACAGTTTTACTAGTTATATTGCTCTAAGGTCATTGCTTATGAAACTATACATCTTGGAATATTACTTATACAACTATTACTTACTCAATTAATGTTTTGATTATAGTCATTTGCATGAACTATAGTATAACAATATTGTAACACTCCGTCCGTTTACACAATGATAATAATGAAAGTACAACTATAACTAAACAAAGTAGACGATAGCGGAAATAAAGTCCGACGGAAATGCCACTCTAAATAAGGGTTAAATATAAACTAAAGAAAACAAAACCCAAATGAAATATCCCAAAATATCCATAAAGAGGCAAAACAACCTCAAAATTCAAAAGTAGAAAACCTAAATCAACAATTGATTAGATTGTCTCAATATCCTATATAAAATCTCTCCTAATTCCCAAAAACGAAAATAATCACACCTCAAAAATACTTGCAAAACATATCAACAAACATCCACAATCAGTGGGGAGTAACTAGCAGTTTTTCCAGAACAACTAGTATCAAGATAGCATTAGAGGATAAGCTTTAATCATATAGACTTAACACAACACATAACACTTAATCATCACAAAAGACTCCAACTATCAACATACATGATAAAATAAATTCTAACATGGATTCTATAAATGAAGAGAGAACATCATCATACCATCCAACTCATAAATCACCATAAAAGAATAGTGAAGTAACAACATAGAGAAAAAGTTTATGAGAAAAAGAGCTGAAAACCAGTGGATCGCAGCTCACTTCCTAAGGTTTGTCATATCGCAACTCCAGCCTATGGGTTCACGTTTCCAACTACCTGTGTCTAAGAATGGCCAAACTCCCGGTGCAGGGTAGTACACGCAGCACCCACTGACCTCTCGAACGATAACAATTAACCCAGGTTTACGCCTAGATTGCAACCTAGGTGGTTGGCATGTTCATCACCGGGGACTACATATATCCCACCGGATTTCTTATATCTCAAATAAAACGAATACCACAACAATTTCATCTCAAAACTTTTCATCATCAAATCAATATCAATAGGGATGCCCAATAGCCTTACGCCCATAATTCAGCAGAAAAACTAGGATCGCAACCCTAAGTAATTCAAATATCAATAATATCACATTTCCATCTTCTCATTAAAATCATCATCACAAAGCTCAACAATCCTCAAAAATCAACAATCATGCTTTAAAATCATTCTCTCATAAAGCCATTTGTTCTTTGCCTTCTTACTCTATTCCACTAAGTTTATTGATCATTGTAATTTTGGTTTTGGGATAAGGGGATTTTGAGTGAAATCCTGTAAGAGATAAGCTTTGAGTGAAGCGAGTTAAAGTGAGAAAACTTCAAGTGAAGTTGAGAGGAACAACTGTTAAGGGAACAGTTGTTCAGGAACTTGAGTTTAGGAATTCAAGTTGTGGCCCGTGAGTAGAATTAGGTTGTAACAGAGTTGTTTGGTGTAATTAGTGAATGTGTTGAGTTTAAAATCCCTATCTAGTGGTCGAGGTTGTTTCTTCTTGTAGGGCCCAAGACGTTTTTCCTCGTAAAAATCCCTTCTGTTCCTTTAGCTTGTTTCTTTTTTTAAGTTTTATAAAAAGTACGTTTATTTCTACACATATAATACACCCCCCTCTTGTAGTGTTCCTAGTGAAATTGTATATGGAAGGTGGCTAACTAACAATCCCCTTAGGGATATCCTTTTCAAAACAAAATGAGTAATAGACTTTTAGTCTTTAGAAAGTCATCTTTGGCATAAGCTCTAGATGATCTCTCTTATGGTATTCCTATCTGCTTCCTAATTCCTATATCTTTCTATATTCCCTGTAGTGATATACCATTACCTTTCTCCTTCTTTCAATGGAACTTTGCTATTAAGTCATTTAACCGGAATTTTGAACGAAGGGCGTAAAGACTAAAACTAGAGGTGATCAAGTTGAGCCCGGCCCGGCCCGAAAAATGGGCGGGTTTTGGACACACTTTTTCGGGTCGCGGTTTGGGCTCGACCTGGCCCAGCTCGATTTTTTGACAAAAAAAGGGGCCACGGGCAACGTAGATTTGGAAAAATAAGTTAAATTTCGGCCCGGCCCGAAAATGGCCCGAAAAACCCGGTAGGGTGTCTCGAAATAGTGGGCTTTGGCGCGTATTTTTTGGGCCGAGCCTTGGCCCGGTCAAACCCGGCCCGCAGTTTTAGCCCGAAACGGGGTACTTTTCTTGATGTCTAATACGTATATACTTAACTCTTGAGTGATGTACTGGATCTTTTGAAATACTAATGGCACTGTTATTATCATAATAAATAGGAATGCAATTAAAGTTTATTCCATTGTCACAAAGTTGTTGTTTTATCCAAAGCATTTGAGAGCAACATGCAGCAACAGCTACATATTCTGCTTCAGCAGTGGATAAAGCAACTGAGTTTTGTTTCTTGGTGTTCCAAGAAACTTAAGTATGACTAAGAAATTGAACAATACCTGAGGTGCTTTTCCTATTTACAAGATCTCCAGCATAGTCAGCATCAACATATCCTCTTAACTCAAATGTGTCACTTCTTGGATAGAAAAGACCAAGATCATCTGTTTCTTAGAGATATCTAAGAATTCTCTTCACAGCAGTTAAGTGAGACTCCTTGGGATTTGCTTGAATCTAGCACACAAACCAACACTAAAAGCTAACCAAGCCTCTATAAAGAGATAGATATGAAAAATTAAGGCTTGAGTTATGTTTAATAAAACTTAAGTAATTATTCCTGTTCCAATCCTCCATGTCTGAATTGATTTGACTTACTCTATGTGATATTAAGTGACTGTGATTGAATGCCTAAGACCATTGCAAATTGAAATGTTGAAAACATAAACTTATAGTCAAAGGAATAAAGTCACTCTCAAATGTCACATAATACTCCCCTTATTGTTCATAAGTGACAGAAACATGCATGATTTGATGAAATGTTCATAATAAGTAAAAGTTGTTCCTATAGCACAAGTTCTTTAATTTTCTTTTCTTTCCATAAATTAAAATTCCATAAAAATCGAAAAATAAGAAAATCCCAAAAATATAGGTATCAGATTTATTAAATCTTGATTCATTTTTATCTTTTCTTTTCTTTTATTGATCTTTTTTTTCCTCGTGTGACCCTTCGAATACTGTTACATGCATCTTCTTTCTTTTTCTTTCTTCCCTTCCAAAACCGTGTTTCTTTAATCGCTTCATTATCACCATTTTTCATCTTCATCCCACCTCTTCGCACCACATAAAACCTCGATCTTTCATCACCAAATGACAAAAACATCCCTTAATTCACCTTTTCCTAAAGTAAAATCTCCCAAAACCTCACAAATGGAAAACCCCATCTTCTCCATCCAAAACCCTAGAAATCGAAAAACCTCAAGAAACACATATGGAGGTAGAAGAGCACAAATCGCAGACACCTAGGAGAAGTAATAGGAGAAAGAAACTAATTGGGGAAGATGATGAAGAGGAAGAAACCCCCGGAACAGTTGAGGGGGAAGAAGAAGCAGTGCTTGTTCCTTCCAAAGGAACTGCTCCTTCTTCGTCAAAAAAGCGAGTAGAAAGAAGTGAATCTAGGTATGTTCTTGGTTTCTGTTTTGATCTAGAGTGGGCTAAGAATGTCAATTTTGTAGAACTCTTAGAAATACTAAAGGAACAAGGAATGGAGTACTTGTTTGAAACCGGGTTTAATAACTCGCTTGTTCCTTTAGCTATGGATGAATTTTGTGCAAATTTTGTTAATACCAATGGAGTATGCACTACTGAGGTTAGGGGGAAGAAACTAAAATTTACCAAAGAAACCTTATGAAAGATTTGGAAAGTTCCTTGTAAAGGAACTGACTTATATTTTAAGAGGAAATGAACTGTCTCCTTTCCTAATTTTTCCCAAGATGATATACTTCAATCCTTTGGGGGAACTGCTGGCCAAACAAAAATCAACCACAATCTTCTCACTCCCCTTCACAAAATTTTGTTTAATCTTGTTTGGAGGGCACTTATTCCTCGAATTGAAAAGAGGAATGAAGTTGGTCTTCTTGATATGTGTTACATGTTTTGTTTAGACCACCACATTCAAATAAACTTTCCTTCTCTTTTTATCCAACACTTAACCCATTGCATTGAAAACCACTGTGTTGTTGGATATGGTGCTTTAATCACTTCCATTCTCTCTCATTTCAAGTAAAAATAATTGGTTTTGTACACACTTTTTCGGCTCGTGGTTCGGGCCCGACCTGGCCCAGCTCGATTTTTTGACAAAAAAAGGGCCACGGTTAACGTAGATTTGGAAAAATAGGTTAAATTTCGGCCCGGCCCGAAAATGGCCCGAAAAGCCCAGTAGGCCAGTCCCGAAATATTGGGCTTTGGCGCGTATTTTTTGGGCCGAGCCTTGGCCCGCCCCGCGGCTTTGGCCCGAAACGGGCTACTTTTTTTGATGTCAAATACGTATATACTTAACTCTTGAGTGATGCACTGGATCTTTTGAAATACTAATGGCACTGGTATTATCATAATAAATAGGAACGCAATTAAAGTTTATTCCATTGTCACAAAGTTGTTGTTTTATCCAAAGCATTTGAGAGCAACATGCAGCAGCCGCTACATATTCTGCTTCAGCAGTGGATAAAGCAACTGAGTTTTGTTTCTTGGTGCTCCAAGAAACTAAATTATGACTAAGAAATTGAACAATACCTGAGGTGCTTTTCCTATTTACAAGATCTCCAGCATAGTCAACATCAACATATCCTCTTAACTCAAATGTGTCACTTCTTGGATAGAAAAGACCAAGATCATCTGTTCCTTTGAGATATCTAAGAATTCTCTTCACAGCAGTTAAGTGTGACTCCTTGGGATTTGCTTGAATGTAGCACACAAACCAACACTAAAAGCTAACTAAGCCTCTATAAAGAGATAGATATGAAAAATTAAGGCTTGAGTTAGGTTTAATAAAACTTAAGTAATTATTCCTGTTCCAATCCACCATGTCTGAATTGATTAGACTTACTCTATGTGATATTAAGTGACTGTGATTGAATGCCTAAGACCATTGCAAATTAAAATGTTGAAAGCATAAACTTATAGTCAAAGGAATGAAGTCACTCTCAAATGTCACATAATACTCCCCTGATTGTTCATAAGTGATAGAAACATGCATGATTTGATGAAATGTTGATAATAAGTAAAAGTTGTTCCTATAGCACAAGTTCTTTAATTTTCTTTTCTTTCCATAAATTAAAATTCCATAAAAATCGAAAAATCAGAAAATCCCAAAAATATAGGAATCAGATTTATTAAATCTTTATTCATTTTTATCTTTTCTTTTCTTTTCTTTTATTGAACTTTTTTTTCCTCGTGTGACCCTTCGAATACTGTTACATGCATCTTCTTTCTTTTTCTTTCTTCCCTTCCAAAACCGTGTTTCTTTAATCGCTTCATTTTCACCATTTTTCATCTTCATCCCACCTCTTCGCACCACATAAAACCTCGATCTTTCATCACCAAATGACAAAAACCTCCCTTAATTCACCTTTTCCTAAAGCAAAATCTCCCAAAACCTCACAAATGGAAAACCCCATCTTCTGCATCCAAAACCCTAGAAATCGAAAAATCTCAAGAAACACATATGGAGGTAGAAGAGCACAAATCGGAGACACCTAGGAGAAGTAATAGGAGAAAGAAACTAATTGGGGAAGATGATGAAGAGGAAGAAACCCCCGCAACAGTTGAGGGGGAAGAAGAAGCAGCGCTTGTTCCTTCCAAAGGAACTGCTCCTTCTTCGTTAAAGAAGCGAGTAGAAAGAAGTGAATCTAGGTATGTTCTTGGTTTCTGTTTTGATCTAGAGTGGGCTAAGAATGTCAATTTTGTAGAACTCTTAGAAATACTAAAGGAACAAGGAATGGAGTACTTGTTTGAAACCGGGTTTAATAACTCGCTTGTTCCTTTAGCTATGGATGAATTTTGTGCAAATTTTGTTAATACCAATGGAGTATGCACTACTGAGGTTAGGGGGAAGAAACTAAAATTTACCAAAGAAACCTTATGAAAGATTTGGAAAGTTCCTTGTAAAGGCACTGACTTATATTTTAAGAGGAAATGAACTGTCTCCTTTCCTTTGGGAGAACTGCTGGCCAAACAAAAATCAACCACAATCTTCTCACTCCCCTTCACAAATTTTTTTTTAATCTTGTTTGGAGGGCACTTATTCCTCGAACTGAAAAAAGGAATGAAGTTGGTCTTCTTGATATGTGTTACATTTTTTGTTTAGACCACTGGGCGGGCGCGGATGTGTCGTTGTGCACCGCACCCGGCCAAAGATAAAATTTCTCCTACTCTCTTTTACACTAAGCTAGTATAATGGAAGTAGGGGTCGTATCCACAGGGAAACAGGGACGAGTTTAATACTTAGCGTGATTCAAAACCTAGATTAAGCTAAGGGCCGAGAAACCTAATAATAATAACAAAGGGGGGTTTCAAGTAGATTATAACTAAACTACAACTAACTAGCATATAAACAAGATGAGAAATCAATATGGGAAGATCTTGAATCCGATTAACATCCACTTCAATTCATTATCGATCCTTGAACCTCCACTCTGATTATTTCCATGATTATCTATTGTTGAAAATTAATCTCGCATTCTCCTTATTCTTAGTTGAATAGCACGATCAGCGTGACTATAAAACCCTAACTAAAGGATAACCTAGTCCGATCGCGTCTAAGTTCAATCCAATAGCAGCAATAAACACAGAGAACCAACAAACCTGCTAACGTCATACAAGCGATAAACATTCCACAGTTAATTCAATTTCCCCAAGAAATAACCAAGACGATCTGCATCTAAGTTACTCCCTAGTTTGCTACCAATTGATAAAAGAATAAAACAATCCAATTCTATTCTTAAATCTAGCATTAGATTAATTACACAATCAAACTAGTAACGTTCCTAGCATAATTATGCAAAAATCATAGAAAGCAAGCATAGAAATTAAACCATAATCAAAGAAACTAAATAGAGAGGAAAGATCTAACAATAATGCTTGAAGGTCCATATTAATCTCGTTCAAGAACGGTTCAAGCTACAATCGGCATAGCATAAGCCAATCCCATAGTTGAAATCTACAAAAACTAAACTAGAAAATAAAAACTACAAAGAGAAGACAACAAGAGAGGAGTGGAGTTTTGGAGACTCCCTCTCCTTGTGACTGCTGCCCCCCTAGGTCCAAAAACAAGTTTAGTATTTATACTAAAGCTCAAAAATCAGCCGACAATTACACCGACCTAGGGGTCGCGAGGTGCTAGTCTGGTCGCACCGTGCGAAGAGTGCTCTGTCTACCGCACATTTGGCTGGGCAAGGCAGGTCGCGAGGTGCGAAGTCACTCGCGAGGTGCGAGCAAGCAGGTCGCGAGGTGCGACCTAGCTCGCGAGGTGCGACCTAGCTCGCGAGGTGCGACCTAGCTCGCGAGGTGCGACCTGCTTGGCGTGCGGTGCTGGAGCGCTGGGCGAGCATGCGCGAGAGCTGGGCGACTTGGCTGCTGCTTGGGCGAGCATGCGATGCGACTGGTGGACGTGCACGCGAGAGCTGGGCGATGATGCCGAGCTTGCGGTGCACGAGAGCTTGGTAATGCTGCTGTATTGGCTTGGATGCTGGGCTTCGATGATGCTGTGCTTGGGCTGCTTCGTTGTTGAGATGGTGCAATGCTATTGAGCTACACCTAGGAACACTTCTAAGTATATAACTTAAACCCATTTTACCACAAAAGCTCGAAACACATGACACTAACACTAATTATCTCGTATAACTCCCAACTTCCGCTAAGGGCTAAGTATAATACAAATGTGAACAATTATGATCAAAACCTCTAGCGAAGTGCACCCAAAATAACGTACATACACCGTATAACATGAGCGTATCAAATACCCCCACACTTGAACTTTACTCGACCTCGAGTAAACTCAAAAATGAGAAATACCAATTAAATCATCACCCAAATTATCAACACCAACCTCTCTCTCCACCAACTACATCATCATCATCACATCTTAATGAAATACGCTCAAAACCTAAACGTAAGGGATAATGACTCCCCCACACTTAGATTCAAGCTCACCTGAAATATATAAAGACGTAACAACAACAATAACCAGCAACGCCAACCAAAATGTGAGCTCAAATCCTGAAGGATCTCAAAGGAGTTGAACTCACTCAAACGCCACAATCAAAATGACAGCTCGCCTAAAACCTCAAAAGATAAACTAAAACTACTACTACTACAACTAATTTAGAATAGCAAGCCATGGAACAAAGACAAAAAGGTATAAATTCCATGCTTACTCCCAAAAACAAACAATCAACCAAAAGAATGTGAAAGCTAACTTTAAATAGATCTTCACAAAACAAAGGATGAATTCACTAACCCAACCCGAAGACACCTTCCGCCTTATGACACCAACTCCGGCAAATGAGTTTTCCAAATACAAAATTCTCTCTTAATCTCTCATTTTGCCTAGGAGCCCTTTCGGGTTTTCATCCTAGCTTCCACATTTCTTTTTCATCTCTCTTCTTTTTCCGGCTCACAAAACTCACCCGCTCAACTAGCTCTTTTTTGCATAGGCCGCCCTTTCGGGTTTTCGACCTATCCGAGCCCCCAATTTTGCCCGAGTCGCCCGCCCTTGCGGGTTTTCAACTCAGCGGGATTCTTTTCATCACTTTTTTTTTTATATTCTTTTTTTTTTCATTTCATTTTTTTTTTTTCATTTTCATTTTTTTCAAATTGAAAGTAATAAATACAACATAGATACATGAGAATGAGAATACCCTCCCCCCTACTTAAACTACACATTGTCCTCAATGTGTCGACAATTAAAAGAAAAAGTAAACTGAAAATGGGGGGGGAATCGAAAATCGGGTAAATCGAAGATCGAATGCTCAAAACTCATGAAAAGCAATCCGTCAAACTCAAATTTCTTAACAACACCAACTCAAATCTCATAACTCAACTCACAACCCTCTCCCTCGAATCACTCAAACAAATGACAAATTCAAAATTTTAAATTCTTAAGATTTGCACCTAACTTAAGAGATCGAAAAGATACATTAACAATCTCAATCCTCTAGTTGTACCAACTCCTAGCTATTGAAGTCCTCCCAACGGATTTTCTTTTGTGGATTTTGGTTACAAGTGAATTAAGATTGGTTGTAGATCTTTTTAGTGTGTGGGCGGTGGGTGAAAGAAAATTTGTTGTGGTGGTGGAAATTTGATGAGAAATAAAGGAAAAGAAAGAAAATAAAAGGGATCTCGGGTTGCCTCCCGAGAAGCGCTGTTGTTTAAAGTCATTAGCTCGACTTAATACCTTAAGCTTAATCATTGGGTTGTGCTCCATGTGTGACAATGGTGGTTCCATGTCAATCTCCACTTCAAGTACCTGCAAAACTGATTGAGAAGAACTCTTGCAATGCATCGTTAGTACCTAGCTTACTACATCATGGTTGAGCATATAACATCAGATTATATCCAAAACCTAGCATTAAGTCAACAATAAACATCAACTAGTAGTACTCCTAGCTAATCCAAGTCATGACCATTAATATAAATATTTAAAGCTAGACAATAACCAAGATATAGAGTAAATCTTACAATAAACCGTCAAAAGCTTCAATCAACCATTTCCCAAGAGAGTTTAAGCAACAAGTTCCATGCTTCTTGTCCAAAATACAAAAGTGAAATACATAGAGCTCAATGGAAGATGAAAACTAGAAACTAAAACAAAAAGGGAATTCTTTATATGAGTGGCCAACCAAAAACAAAGAGCACAAGCAATACCATCCAAAAATCACGCTAAATACAAACAAGTAACACCGTTTCCCCGGCAACGGCGCCAAAACTTAGGCGGGCGCGGATGTGTCGTTGTGCACCGCACCCGGCCAAAGATAAAATTTCTCCTACTCTCTTTTACACTAAGCTAGTATAATGGAAGTAGGGGTCGTATCCACAGGGAAACAGGGACGAGTTTAATACTTAGCGTGATTCAAAACCTAGATTAAGCTAAGGGCCGAGAAACCTAATAATAATAACAAAGGGGGGTTTCAAGTAGATTATAACTAAACTACAACTAACTAGCATATAAACAAGATGAGAAATCAATATGGGAAGATCTTGAATCCGATTAACATCCACTTCAATTCATTATCGATCCTTGAACCTCCACTCTGATTATTTCCATGATTATCTATTGTTGAGAATTAATCTCGCATTCTCCTTATTCTTAGTTAAATAGCACGATCAGCGTGACTATAAAACCCTAACTAAAGGATAACCTAGTCCGATCGCGTCTAAGTTCAATCCAATAGCAGCAATAAACACAGAGAACCAACAAACCTGCTAACGTCATACAAGCGATAAACATTCCACAGTTAATTCAATTTCCCCAAGAAATAACCAAGACGATCTGCATCTAAGTTGCTCCCTAGTTTGCTACCAATTGATAAAAGAATAAAACAATCCGATTCTATTCTTAAATCTAGCATTAGATTAATTACACAATCAAACTAGTAACGTTCCTAGCATAATTATGCAAAAATCATAGAAAGCAAGCATAGAAATTAAACCATAATCAAAGAAACTAAATAGAGAGGAAAAATCTAACAATAATGCTTGAAGCTCCATATTAATCTCGTTCAAGAACGGTTCAAGCTACAATCGGCATAGCATAAGCCAATCCCATAGTTGAAATCTACAAAAACTAAACTAGAAAATAAAAACTACAAAGAGAAGACAACAAGAGAGGAGTGGAGTTTTGGAGACTCCCTCTCCTTGTGGCTGCTGCCCCCCTAGGTCCAAAAACAAGTTTAGTATTTATACTAAAGCTCAAAAATCAGCCGACAATTACACCGACCTAGGGGTCGCGAGGTGCGAGTCTGGTCGCACCGTGCGAAGAGTGCTCTGTCTACCGCACATTTGGCTGGGCAAGGCAGGTCGCGAGGTGCGAAGTCACTCGCGAGGTGCGAGCAAGCAGGTCGCGAGGTGCGACCTAGCTCGCGAGGTGCGACCTGCTTGGCGTGCGGTGCTGGAGCGCTGGGCGAGCATGCGCGAGAGCTGGGCGACTTGGCTGCTGCTTGGGCGAGCATGCGATGCGGCTGGTGGACGTGCACGCGAGAGCTGGGCGATTATGCCGAGCTTGCGGTGCACGAGAGCTTGGTAATGCTGCTGTGCTGGCTTGGAAGCTGGGCTTCGATGATGCTGTGCTTGGGCTGCTTCGTTGTTGAGATGGTGCAATGCTATTGAGCTACACCTAGGAACACTTCCAAGTATATAACTCAAACCCATTTTACCACAAAAGCTCGAAACACATGACACTTACACTAATTATCTCGTATAACTCCCAACTTCCGCTAAGGGCAAAGTATAATACAAATGTGAACAATTATGATCAAAACCTCTAGCGAAGTGCACCCAAAATAACGTACATACACCGTATAACATGAGCGTATCAACCACCACATTCAAATAAACTTTCCTTCTCTTTTTATCCAACACATAACCCATTGCATTGAAAACCACTGTGTTGTTGGATATGGTGTTTTAATCACTTCCATTCTCTCTCATTTCAAGTAAAAATAATTGGTTGGCCTACCTTGGGAATTAACAAGGTAACATTTTGAATGAGAAAACTTTATATGGCTTGGACCTATCTGTCCAAGAAGGAGTATTGACTCAAGGAAGGATTCCTCACATTTCCTCTTAAAAGAGGAAACTGCCTATGGCAGTAGAGGAAGAAACTGTGGAGGTTATCTTGGAGGAACAAGTTCCTAAAATAGATTAACCAGAGGAACAACCCACAAAAAAACGAAAAACCACAACCAAAAAGCCAACTAAACCTGTTCCTAAGAAAACCCCTTCCTTAAGAAAGAGTTCAAGGTTGAGAGTTGCAAAACCAGTCCATGTTCCTTCAAATGAAGACGTACCATTAGTCCTATCTGATGAAGAGGAACAAAATCAACTTTCTCCTAAGGATCCTACTCATCCTTCTTCACAAAAACTGCCTATGTCCATCACATGCATACCTCACATCTCTCCCTCTACCTTCTCTGTTCCTTCCAGTTATGAATAGATGTCGGTTGCCATAAATGAGCCCAACCCAGTTACATCCATCTCTGCCACATTACCACCTACACCTCATTTTCTCTCTCTTTAATACACCACTTCTTCTCCTTCTGTTCCTCTCACAGGAACAGCAGGACCATCCCAAGAAAACATTCCTCTACCTCCTCCCCAACTCCCTACTGACTCTGGTTCAAAGGGAAAGGAACAAGTTCCTTCATATGAGTATAGATGGGTTAATGAAGTATGTCTTCCTGCTCAGAACGTGATAAAATTCTACAACCATCTTCACTGGACCTTATATGATAAAACTGATAAGATGATGGGGTTAATAAAGGTTCTTAGTGATACGGTAATCGAGCAATAGAAGAATATGGAGATGATGGTTCACGCCACGAATTTACTGAAGAAGCAAGTGGATGGTCATCACGAGGAGGTGATGAAGAAGTTGGAGGAAATGGTGGAAGAAGAAGTAGTAGAGGAACACAAGTCCCCTTCCCTTCCTAATGTCTAAGTTCATGTTTCTCTTAAAGGAACAAGAACTCCTAGCTTTTGTTTCCTTTTCTTTTCCTTTCTTTCTTTTTATTTTTTGTACTTTTGTGGAACAAATGCTATAAATATAATGACTTTTGCTAAATTGTCTTCGTTTTTTATATAATTGCATAATTTCTTACTTGGAATGGCTAGTATTATGTGATTGAAGTTTGAGCAAGTGTACCCTTTGATTTACTAACTTAACCATTTTTGGTGCTTGTTCATGGTCTAAAGGTCTTGCCAAAATCAGTCTTCGCAAAATCACCAAGACTTTGATCTTTTTTAGGATGACAAAGGAGGAAAAGATTCTAGGAACAAACTAAGTTGAAAAATTAAAAAAAATTGAGAAAAAAAATTAAACCCTTAATCTGCCTTAATTAAATTTATAAATTATTTATTTTATCTTTCATTCTCTTATGTTATTTGTTGTTTTATCTTCCTTAGTTTGTAACTTTGTTGTCATCACCAAAAAGGGGGAAATTATTGAACCCTAGTTTTGATGATGACAAAGAAACAAAGATACAAACTAAGTAATGAACTAACAAGTTGTTAAGTGAATGGATTTTGCAAGGTATCAATGAAAAGAGCAAAGAGAATACTAAGTCTAAGGAAGAAATCAAGTTTGGATTTTGAAGACTACATGAAGATGCTCAAGGAACTGATACTGGAGAACTGATGCTGGAGAAGCATGGAGCAAGAGAATCTAAGCGAGGCTTTTGTTTCTAGTTCCAATGTAAAGGAACGAGTAAGTAATGGTAAGGAACAATGGCAACATAAAAAAGAGAATGAGTGTCTCTTCCTTTGAAAAGAACAGACGAACTGGCACTGTCATGTGTTAAGTTAAAGGAACTAACGAATTGAAAGAAACTGGACATAAGTGCAACGGTTATATTTTGTCGGTTTAACTAGTAATGCCTAAATAATAGGAAACCGTTTTTATATTTGTTAAAAATCAGATTTTAAGGAAAAGATTTTATTTTTATTTGAAAATAAAAATCCTTTTTGGGTTTTTAAAGAAAATATTTTAAAGATAATATTTTGATAAAAGGATTGAATTTTGGTTTGATTAATTAAAATACTTTTTGATTAAAAATCATATTTAGGATTGTTGCACAAGTAAATGCTAAAATCTAGGAAGTTGTAGTAATCTTGTTTACACACGTTCATGAGATCGTGGAGTTCATGGGTAATAAATGGAACGTGTTCCTTTAGTTGAGGAACATCATGTGAAAAATCTTTTTACCACTAATTCATGTTTTAATCCTACGTTCTACTTAATCACTGCTATAAATATTTATGTCTAAGTAAGTTCCAATTTGTGTCTGATTAAGTGATTTAGTGAGTTTAGCTAAGTAAAGTGTAAGTGCCTTCATTCTCTCATAAAGCCATTTGTTCTTTGCCTTCTTACTCTATTCCACTAAGTTTATTGATCATTGTAATTTTGGTTTTGGGGTAAGGGCATTTTTAGTGAAGTCCTGTAAGAGAGAAGCTTTGAGTGAAGCGAGTTAAAGTGAGAAAACTTCAAGTGAAGTTGAGAGGAACATCTGTTAAGGGAACAATTGTTCAGGAACATGAGTTTAGGACCTCAAGTTGTTGCCCGTGAGTAGAATTAGGTTGTAACAGGGTTGTGTGGCCTAATTAGTGAAAGTGTTAAGTTTAAAATCCCTAATGGTCGAGGTTGTTTCTTCTTATTGGGCCCAAGACGTTTCTCCTCGTAAAAATTCCTTGTGTTCCTTTAGCTTGTTTCTTTATTTAAGTTTTATAATTCCGCAAAAAGTACGTTTATTTCTACACATACAATTCACCCCCTCTTGTAGTGTTCCTAGTGAAATAATAGCAATAAACCAAGTAAATCAAGAGTAGGCGAGGCAAGCAGGATGAAGAAACAAAATTTGTTTTTTTTATTATATACCTGAACCTGGTTTTCGAATTCAGTAAAAGGAAAAGAACAACACTGGGTTCAAGGTGGCGTATCACCAGCGAGGGAAGCATCACCTATGTGTGGAGGCGATGCACAGTAGCACTAACACGAATAGAGTAGAGAGAAACACGGGCAGGGCAACAAGAGGAAGAGAGAGAACATAGTAGCGGCGCGCAAGCAGCAAAGGGGGAAATCCAGCAAGCTGAGGGCACGACAGAGATGGCAACGGAGGGAGGAGAAATAATAGCTGCAATGGAAGAGGGAGATTGAAATGGGGGTTTTGGGGATTCTTGCTTCTTTAATATTTGAAGTATAAATCCAAAAATCCGCAAAGACATTGGTTTCCGAATGAAAGGGAGGGACCAGCAAGAGTTAGGTTTTTTGGGTTTGGAGGAGAAAGATGAGGGAGAAGGAGATGATCTAACAGTTCAGTTTGTTCTATCCAACGGTTAATATTAATGATATGTGTGCTTTGTCTTGTTTTCTTGTGTGCCCTTGATTACGATGATCTAACGGTTTAGATTTAGCCCATTAGATGGTTTTGGATTTTGCCTTAAGAAAACAAATAATCCTACTTTTATGAAACAACTAAATCCCATGCTCCAAATTTATAAACCCCAAATCTCATGCCCTGTAACACCATTTTCATATAATAATATAATTATTTATAGTAGTAATAAAAATTATCTTGAATCTCTATTGGGTAATAAGCAGAAATGCTAATTGGTAAACAGTTTTACTAGTTATATTGCTCTAAGGTCATTGCTTATGAAACTATACTTCTTGGAATATTACTTATACAACTATTACTTACACAATTAATGTTTTGATTATAGTCATTTGCATGAACTATAGTATAACAATATTGTAACACTCCGTCCATTTACACAATGATAATAATGAAAGTACAACTATAAATAAACAAAGTAGACGATAGCGGAAATAAAGTCCGACAGAAATACCACTCTAAATAAGGGTTAAATATAAACTAAAAAAACAAAACCCAAATTAAATATCTCAAAATATCCATAAAGAGGCAAAACAACCTCAAAATTCAAAAGTAGAAAACCTAAATCAACAATTGATTAGATTGTCTCAATATCCTAAATAAAATCTCTCCTAATTCCCAAAAAAGAAAATAAACACACCTCAAAAATACTTGCAAAACATATCAACAAACATCCAAAAATCAGTGGGGAGTAACTAGCAGTTCTTCCAGAACAACTAGCATCAAGATAGCATTAGAGGATAAGCTTTAATCATATAGAATTAACACAACACATAACACTTAATCATCACAAAAGACTCCAACTATCAACATACATGATAAAATAGATTCTAACATGGATTCTATAAATGAAGAGAGAACATCATCATACCATCCAACTCATAAATCACCATAAAAGAATAGTGAAGTAACAACATAGAGAAAAATTTTATGAGAAAAAGAGCTGAAAACCAGTGGATCGCAACTCACTTCCTAAGGTTTGTCAGATCGCAACTCCAGCCTATGGGTTCACGTTTCCAACTGCATGTGTCTAAGAATGGCCAAACTCCCGGTGCAGGGTAGTACACGCAGCACCCACTGACCTCTCGAACGACAACAATTAACCCAGGTTTACGCCTAGATTGCAACCTAGGTGGTTGGCATGTTCATCACCGGGGACTACATCTATCACACCGGATTTCTTATATCTCAAATAAAACGAATACCACAACAATTTCATCTCAAAACTTTTCATCATCAAATCAATATCAATAGGGATGCCCAATAGCCTTACACCCATAATTCAGCAGAAAAACTAGGATCGCAACCCTAAGTAATTCAAATATCAATAATATCACATTTCCATCTTCTCATCAAAATCATCATCACAAAGCTCAACAATCCTCAAAAATCAACAATCATGCTCACAACATATCAAATCATGGATCATCAATATCACAACGATTCCATCAATCATAACATAAAACAATAATCTTCTAATTATTCCAAATCATCTCAAGGAACAAACAACATCACAAACTTAACAATTTCCAAGCAAAGTTATCCACCAATAATCTGCCCAAAACAAATGACATGAATACAATCGAAGACGTAATGGAAATTACACGAAAAATCATGCAGCAAGCAAACAGACCAGCAAGTCTACTTCGACCATACGTGCGCTTAGCGCAGGAGTGTGCGCTCCGTGCTAGAGCATGCACTCGGCGCAGCTCTTGTGCATCTAACGCACAGGCGCCGTGTCTGACGCATCTCGGTGCGTCCGACACTTCTGGACAAAAAGTCCTAGATTAAACCGAAAGTTAACAAAATCGTTAACTCACAAAACGAGCATTAAGCATCAATTCCACTAAACTTCAGCAATAACGAAATCATGAACTTCAATACCAAACAATTCCAACAATTCTACTAATCATAGATAAAGTTGTAAAACATAATTCACAATAAAAACAATCATAGGGAAAATCATAAAATCATAAGAAATCACATCCTAATATAAACTAATCCTAGGAAATCATTAACAACAATTCTAATAACATGATTAACAATTCTACTAAAAGAACATCAAGTAACAACAACAAACCAATCCTCCACAACACAAGAAACACACGGCACACACTTGCACAATATAATCATCAAATTCTAAATTTAAAACATGCATCAACAAGCCTAAACATAATCCTAACAATTAAATATTTTCCCTTAAACTACCGCAATTTCTAGTGTTCTAAGATAACTACTAGTTACCTGGAACGACAGGGAAAAATTGTAGCAACAAGTCACTAGGCGTTTTCTTCTTCAACATTGAAAAATCTCATTTCGTGTTGTTCTCTTCCGACCATGATTCCCTGCGATCGAAAGTTCAGATTCAAACTCTCTCCGGTCAAAATGAAGACCCAGATGTCATCAACATACAGTCAAAAATTCAAAACGATCCCACGGTTAGATCTCCGGAGATGGTCCTTTTCATGAAGGCGTGACTGAAAAAACCGGGATGAACTTTTCTCTTCTTTTTCTTTTTGGCAAGGAAAAATGAAGGGTTTAAGAGAGTGTTAATGATGGATTAATGGAGGGTTACAAAGAAATCAAAGGTTTACTTAACATGCACCAAACTCTTCATCATCCTCTCCACATTTGCTGATTTTCGACCAGCATAACACGCGACACGTGATGTACCATTTCATCACTCAAGTCGGTCCAACAATGTTACAAAAACGCTACGCGATAAACCTGCATCCTAAACGCCTAAATAATTAACGAAACTAATATAACCTTTAAAATAATTAACTAACAACTTAAAATAAATATATATAAATATATCACAACATATTAAAATATATGCACATCAAAACACGTTCCAAAATAATTTAAATAATAATTTATTTAATTTTAATAGAAAAATATTATTTAAAGGCAAATAAACGTGAAAACAACTAATACAACATAAACATAAACTATAAAATAAATAAAAAATATTCAAATATATTAACCAATAATATGACTTCAAAAATAAGATACCAATGTATTTTTATACGGCTTAAAATAAAAGCTCATGTGAAAATAATTTAATTAAATCATAAAAACAAACAAATAAGTAACAAACGATAACAAAGACATTAAAATAGATTTTAGGAGTATTAAAGTTTAATAATACATTAACAACATTAAATTGATAAAATGAGTTGATGGAATCACCCATTACAACTTAAAATATCAACTTAATATGATTTAATATTAAAATGTATCTAAATTTTATAAATATAAACTTATCAAATTGATAATAAAGTCAAGGAATCACCCATGATGACTCGTATCAATTCCAATAAGCTAAATAATGAAAATAAGTATAAACTTTGTAAGTATATACAAAAATTATCAAATTGACATTCAAGTCAAGGAATCACCCTTTATGACCTTTATCAACTCGAACAAGTCAAGTAAATTTAAAATAATTAAACTCATAATAAATATTTAATAAACACAATAATATTCAAATACTAAGTAATAACAAAATTTTATATAAGTATTTAAAGTACACAAAAAATTATAAATAAAGTAATACGTGAATTTACTAAATGTAAACGGATTTTCACAAGAACCATTTAAAAGCATGTCTTAGAAATAAAACTTGAAAATTAAATAGGAATAATTTAAATAATGAAAAAAGGGTAAATAACCTTAAAACTTTAAATAATAACAACAAAATACTTTTTAGAAATAAAAACTTACCAGTTTAACTAGAAAGAATAGTTTACGGGATAATACTCTAGCAAAACTCTACCGCATTTTATGGGGTGTTACAAATATACTTGAATCTTAAGCCAAAGGTTTGTTTTGATCGACGGCTTTGGATGAAATGATATTTTCTTTGTTGGAATTTACATATCTACCATTATATAATCAACGGATAATTAAAAAAATTACACTTTAATCTATCAATTTAACATTTTACATTTTTTTTGATGGTAAACATTTTACATTCATTATTATTGTTGTTGTTTAAAATGTTTTAAAAATTATATTCAAATTTTTTCTTATATTCACTTAATTAGTGAACTTATATAAGTCATAACAAACCTTATAGTATTCGAAATTTTACTTCGTATCAAGATCTTGCAAATAAGCAATAAGATCTAGTCGATTAAGATCTTGTTAATATGCAAAAAAAATATAGTAATTTAACAAACCTCCCTATATGTTATAACAAACTATGTTATTGAAATAATTAGATTCAATGTCTCCTCTGGCTCTACAACTCTATCTTTATTTACTTCTTAAGCTAGAATTCTCATAGTGCTATGTATACAACTATCACTCAATTATGTAATAGTTTGATTTATTGATTATATCTATGTAAGTGAATTTATAGTGTAACAATATAACTTATATGAACTTCATTGAGTTGATAGTGAAAACTTGTTATATTGTCATCATAAAGATGATGAACTTAAATGGAGTATTGTTATCTTAAATTAGCTTATCGATTTACATTGATACATTCATTGATCTTATCTAATAATAACAACTTGTTTCAATTCAATTAGATGTTTTTGGTTTAGAAAATATAGTTGGTAATTGGGATTTAGAATATTATTATCATTGGTTATAATAGTAGAACATATCTAAATTGTCGTTGGTTATAATATTAGAACATAGCAAGAGTTGTTCTACTCATTTACATATTAGAGTGGTTTTACGCAGTTAACTAAGAGAATACACTAAATGTTACACAGTTGACTAAGAGAATATACTAAACATCATGGTAAACAATATAGTATTTTTATTACTTTTTCGTTATCATCTATATATTTCTCACACACACACGTGTGTAAATATATGTCGATCTTAATACTTGTAATAATATGATTCGTTTACAAAATCCATTGCAAAATCAAAATTGAAATTGATCATACCTCTATAGTAGTCTATGTATAATAACTCAATCTTGAAACTATTTGATAAGTGATAATTAGTTGACAAAGAAGTTAACAACATGAGGAGTATCCACCTCATCGTCCCAACATCTCCTTGTGTCATAACTCAATATCTCCTTGTGTCATTTCCCCTATTTATTTATTTCGTCGCGTCGTGCTAATCTGCTTGTTGATGTCCCAACAACTGTCACTGTCCTTAAGGAAAATTTGACATAAATACCAGCTATTTAGAAACACGCATGTGGAGGAGAGAAAAAGAAGCAGCAGCAGTAGTAGCCAATCAGTAGGGAAGAGAGAAAAAAGCAGCAAGTGGCGGCACGTGGTGGTGCTGCGATGGCCAACCGCACAACAGCAACAACGAACAAAAACAGAGGAGAGAGGGAAATACGAGAGGGATAGAGGAGTAGCACCCAACACTCAACCACAAAAGAGCAAGGCTTGGCACAACTCTGGCAATCTGAGGGAACGTTGGAGAAGGTCTGGTGGTCCGAGGTACCACCGTAGCAAAAGGGAAAAAGAGAGTGACGGGAAGAGAGTGATGCATTTTGAGGGTTTGAGAGAGGTGTCGGGGAGAGAGAAAAATTGGGTAAGGGTTTTTCGAAATTGGTTTCACATATCTGACTTCCTCTCCCCTCCAAACAAAGAAGGGCCTTCGTACACTATCGCAGTGCCTAGCGATTGTACAGGTCAATTTGGCCAAAGGCTGAAAATATGTTGTTTCCTATCGCTGTGGAACGTTTACAAGGTCGTCCCTTACCTAGGCTTATGCCAGACGGTATCGGAATGTTGTTCCAGGTACGTCAGTTTTCGTAATGACTTAAATATCTTTGTAAAGTGTTATGGCTGATTTTTTGCAGTTAGGCGACGTACTTATGAAACTTGTGACGTTGACGTCAGCAAGAGGATCGTGACGCATGGACCAGGTCAAAGATTATCTGACTCCTTAAAAGTAGGGGAGGTTGAGTCCAAAGAAATGGCAATCGGTGGAATAAGTCTATGGTTGTTAAAAGAAGGCACCGAGATCTCAGAGGAAAGGGGCGAGATCCTAGCTAACTAAATCCCTAGATTTGAGGTTACACGTTGAAGTTTAGAAGGGGAGTATAAGAAGACGAGAACGAAGGCAACAGAGGGGATACGCACAAACTGGAGAGCTCACAAGACATTGATACTCAGAAAATACTTGATACATTGTATTGTTATTTTCTTTCTTGTTACAGTGATTACATTGTATTTAGAACAAAGATTATTAGGTTGTATTGATCGTTGGTCACTCCGACTAGCGATTGCAAGTAGTGGATTGGTAGACTCACATCTACCCGCGGTTTTTTACCCACCTTCATTGGGGTTTTTCCGCGTCAACACTCCTTTGTGTCCTTTCTTTCTTCTGTTTTCCTTTCACTTGCCTAGCGTACATCATACAAATCTGGTTGTTGTTGCCCTGCACTTAATCTTGTCGTTTAATCCAAAATTCGACATAAACAATTTGGCGCCGTCTGTGGGGAAACAACCAGATCAATCATCTTTATTTCAAATTCTCTCAACATGACCGCCTCGATGAACAATGATGAATTACAGAAGCTCTATGACCAAATGAAGGCAGAAATGGCCGAAATGAAAAAGGCTAACGAGCAACTGTCCTCCAATTTTTCGTCGTCGCAAGAAAAAATCCAAAAGCTGCAAGAGGAATTAGCCTCGACGAAAGCATCCAAAACCCGACGTCGCTTCAGTGGAGACGGCGTCTCTGTCATGCAACATCTCACTGATCCGGAGAGCACCGAGTCAAAAGATGACGAAGGTTTCCTTGACGGGTCCCCTCTCAACGACCAAGAAGAAGATCCCCTTGAGAAAACTTCCCTGAAGAGAGACGAAGATCTCATGGCGAAGCGAATGGTCCTGATCGAGAAGCAAAACCGGCGCTTGATGAAGCTCATGTCTCAACTTCCTGGAGCGCCCACGCCCAGCATCGTCGAGCACCGAGACGGATATGCAGTGTCTCCGTTCGTCGAGAAGATCTCTAAAGCGTCGTTACCAAAGAAGCTCAATCTGCCTACCTTGACTGCCACTTATGATGGATCGACTGACCCTACCGAGCACGTCGCTCAGTATAAGCAGAGGATGTGGCAAGCGTCCATTCTGTGGCATCTTGTCGAAGCGTGCATGTGCAAATCATTCGGAGCAACTCTAACTGGGCCAGCCTTAAAATGGCTTGGATCTCTTAAGCCTGGCAGCATAGCCAATTTCTCTACTCTAGTCAATAAATTTTATGATAAATTTGAAGGCAGTCGTAGCCTAGATAAGCAGACGAGTGACCTCTATGGCATCGTCTAGGGGCCAAACGAATCTGTCCGTGATTACTATAATCGCTTTAACAAAGAAATGATTAGCATTAAAGATCTCGATACTAAAACTGCTATTGAATGTTTCGGGAAAGGTCTCATCCTCCGGTCCAAGCTGTACAACCGTCTGACGAAATACCCTTGCTCTACGTTCGAAGAAGTGAAGTCAAGGGCGTTGGCCCAAATGCGACTAGAGGAAGATGATGCCATCCTCAACACCATCTCAACACGCCATGCGTCGGAAAGCACCAACGATCGCAAAGCCTTTATCGCTAAAAAGACCAACTGGCGGAATCATCCGTATAGTCGTCCTAACCAGGTACATAACGTTAACGATATAATTGACAATGCAGGAATTGAGGCCAAAGCGGAACATCCGTCATATCCCGACATAGGGTCTTATGGATTCTCCGTCGACGTTGGAGGTGTTGTCAACGCGTTAACAAAGATCGGGGACCCCTTCCGTTGGCCAAGAAAGAGCAACCGTCCCGACGCTCAAAAAGATCAAACCAAATGGTGCCAGTTCCATCACGACCACGGTCTCAAGACAGAAGATTGTATTGCACTCCGAAGAGAAGTCGCGTTCATGTTGAACAAAGGGCACCTCCAAGATCTCCTCAGTGACAAATGGAAGGCGTCCTTGGACAAAAACCCTTCCAAATCAAATCCGCCTGCCTCCCCTACTCACGTCAAGGTAATCAACGTAATCTCTGGTGGTTCGGATGTTTGTGGACTAACATATTCAGCAGCCAAAAGGCTAGCCAAAGAGGGATCCCCCTCGTCCATTGTTCCTAAACCTTACAGGTCAGATGAAGAACGCGAGTTGGAAGCGATGTCGATCACCTTCGACGACGACGACGTGTGCGATGAAGATCACCATGATGGATTGGTCATATCCCTAACTGTCAACAACTGCCTATTGCGACGAGTGCTGATTGACGACGGCAGTTCAGCTAACATCATCTTCAAAAATGCTCTCGAAGGTATGGGTCTTTGTGATAGAGATATAACTAAAAGGTCCACTGTCTTAGTCGGTTTCAGCGGAGAAGCGCAACAGACTGTTGGTGAAATCACTCTGCCAACGCTCGCCAAAGGAGTCAACTTGCCAATGAGGTTCAACGTCGTGGATTGCCCCTCTGCCTACAATGTCATTCTGGGGACACCTTGGATACACAAGATGAAAGCAGTACCTTCAACGTACCATCAGACGCTCAAGTTCCCCACCAAATGGGGCGTCCAGGAGATCAAAGGCGAGCAAAAAGCTGCTCGAGAATGCTACAGCTCGTCGCTAAAGCCTGCCAAGAAGGCCATCTAGCAATTAACAACCGGATCAGCGTCCGACGCGCCTGATGAAGATAACGTCGATGAAGTGGCGCTAGATCCGTCCTGCCCTGATCGTGTCGTTCGCATTGGAGCGACCTTCTCGCCAGAATTCCGTACCCAGGTAATCGATTTCCTAAAAGCTAACCAGGATTATTTTGCTTGGTCACACGAAGATATGACAGGTATCAGTCCGGACGTCATTACCCATAAACTGAACGTCGATCCAGAGCACAAGCCAGTCAAGCAGAAACGACGCAAGTTTGCCCCTGGCTGGCTAACGTCGATCCAGAGCGCAATCAAATTATAAACGATGAAGTACAAAAACTGATCGACACAGGTAAGATACGTGAAGTTAAGTATCCTGACTGGCTGGCTAATGTTGTTGTTGTCAGTAAAAAGAACGGCAAGTGGAGAGTCTGCATCGACTTTACGGACCTTAATAAGGCCTGCCCCAAAGATCCGTTCCCACTCCCCCACATAGACGCAATGGTCGACGCGACGGCGGGGCACGAGCTGTTGACGTTCATGGATGCGTACTCTGGTTATAACCAAATCCTCATGCATCCTGACGACCAGGAAAAGACAGCATTCGTCACCGATAAAGGTATTTATTGTTACAAGGTTATGCCTTTTGGACTAAAAAATGCAGGTGCAACATATCAAGGCTTAGTCAACCACATGTTCAAAAACCAACTAGGCGACACCATGGAAGTTTACATCGACGATATGTTGGTAAAATCCAAGCAAGCAAGCGATCACATTCAACATCAATCCGAGGCACTCGACATCCTACGTAAATACGGTATGAAATTGAACCCCACTAAATGCACGTTTGGAGTCGCTGCAGGTAAATTTTTGGGCTATGTCGTGACGCAACGAGGAATTGAAGCAAGTCCCGATCAGATCAAAGCATTGATTAACATCCAGTCTCCCCGAAACGTCAAAGAGGTACAAAAATTAACTGGACGTATCGCTGCCCTTACTCGTTTCATATCCAGGTCATCCGAAAGATGCCATCTGTTCTATGACGTGCTGCGTAAAAACAAAGGATTCGACTGGACGCCACGACACGAAGACGCTTTACAAGCACTGAAGCAGTACTTAGCTTCCCCTCCACTACTATCCAAGCCCAACGAGGGAGAAACGCTCCAACTGTACCTAGATGTCAGTAACATCTCCGTCAGTGCAGTCTTGACGCGAGAAGCATAAAGTCAACAACTTCCCGTCTATTACGTCAGTAAGTCTTTGTTAGATGCTGAAACCAGGTATTCTTCCTTAGAAAAACTTGTACTAGCCTTAGTCACTGTTGTTAAAAAGCTGCGACATTATTTCGAAACTCACACTGTCGTGGTTATGACCAATTATCCTATAAAGAGCGTTTTGCGTAGACCATAATTGACAGGTCGCCTGGGAAAATGGGCCATCGCGATCAGCGGCTACGACATCAAATACCTACCAAGAACTGCGATCAAGTTGCAGGCTCTAGCTGACTTTGTGGCCGACTTTAGTCCAGAGCTGGAGAGGATTGCAGCAGACGAAGTTGCTCGCATCAACTATGTCAACCACGACGCATGGATTTTATTTGTTGATGGATCTTCAAATTTTCGCGGTGCAGGTCTTGGCGTCGTCCTAAAGTCGCCACAAGGGGACAAGATAGTGCAAGCCATGTGCCGCGAATTCAAGGCGTCCAATAACGAAGCCGAATACGAGGCGTTAATCGCAGGAATGACTCTAGCAAGCGACTTGGGAGCACAAGCGTTAAAAATCTACAGCGATTCATTGCTGATAGTCAGTCAAATCAAAGGCGAATTTGCTGCTTAGGATTCCAAAATGGCGCTCTACTTAGAAGTCGCACAAGGTAAAAGTAAAATGTTTAATCCTTTTGACATCATGCAGATACCAAGAGATCAGAATACGTAAGCAGATGCGTTGGCTAATCTAGGATCGTCCCTGAGAGACGTATCATTCACCTCCGTCCCTATCATCCATATCACAACACCAGCGATAAACAAATGCAAAGGTGCCGCCAATGTCGTTACAACCGTCAGAAAAAGCAATGAAATAGACGACGATGACGCCCCGTCAGAAGACGACGTCGAATCTAGAAGCGACAACGCTGACGTAATCAATGATGACAACCCCGCACGTGACGAGGTACAGGTTAGTTGGACGAAACCTTTTTACAATTATTTGACTAACGACAAACTCCCAGAAGACAAAGCAGAAGCTCGGCGAGTTCGCTTCAAAGCATCCAGGTATATCATTATCCAAGGAGTGCTGTTTAAAAAGTCTGTCGCTGGGCCGTATTTGCGATGCCTGGAAAAGGACCAATGGGGGCAAGTCTTGCAAGACCTACACGAGGGAGCATGCGGAAACCACTCTGGAGGGCGCAGCCTATCCAATAGAGCATTAAGGACGGGTTACTATTGGCCAACGATGAAACAAGATGCAATCAGGTATGTCACCAGATGCGATAGTTGCCAACGACACGCAGGTATGACACACAAACCCTGTGAAATTCTGCATCCAACTTTAACTCCGTGGCCTTTTATGAAATGGGGAATGGACATAGTTGGCAAACTACCTCCAGCCCCAGGACATAAGGTATTTATGTTAGCATTAACAGATTATTTTTCGAATTGGATAGAAGCAGATTCCTTTCAACAAGTGCGCGACAAAGAGGTAATTTCGTTTATACATACTAACATTATTTGCAGGTTTGGTGTTCCATCAGAAATTAGATGCGACAATGGGTCGCAGTTTATCAGTGACAAAACTAAGCACTTCTGCGACGAATGGAACATCACGTTATTAACATCCACGCCCAGATATCCTCAAGCCAATGGACAAGCTGAATCCAGCAACAAGACCATCATAGATACGTTAAAGAAGCGTCTCACCGCTAAAAAAGGCAAATGAGCGGAAGCGTTACCAGCCATACTATGGACAAATCGCACGACGCCACGAAGTGCGACTGGGCAAACCCCTTTTTCACTGGTTTATGACTGCGAGGCAGTCTTACCAGCTGAGGTAAGTATTCCAACCGCCAGGTACGGCTTAACGATAGAACAGCAGAGCCATGACGAGCTGGTCAATGATCTGGATACCATAGAAGAGCTACGCGACGCAGCATTGGTGCGCATGGCAGCTCAACAGCAGATCGTCGCAAGGAGTTTCAACACGACCGTACAAGCCAAGTCGTTTGTCGAAGGAGATTGGGTGTTAAGGAAGGTGTTCCAAAACACACAAGAGCCTAACGCAGGTAAGCTAGGTCCAAAATGGGAGGGCCCCTATCAAATCAGCAAGGTCGTTGGTAATGGCGCTTACCGATTAGTCCGACGCGACGGCACTATGGTCCCACGTAGTTGGATTGCTATCCATCTCAAAAGATATTTTTTCTAGACAAACGCTAAGTGACACTTCATTTTGCGTCTTTTGTTTTTTCGTGTTTTGTTTTTGTTCATTAAGTAATGAGTATGTCATAATAAAGTCGTTGAAACGTCAACAACGGAACATTACCGAGTGCTGTGTTTTTCAGGATTTTCCTTCAATAAAGATTGCGACGTGTCAACGAAGCAACCAACGACTATCGTATGAATAAAGAATAAAGATTGTAACATCAACAAGGATACAATAAGCGTCCTATGCCATCGCAAACGTCGTAAGACCATAACGGCCGCTCAACAGCGTTGCAAACATTTGACATATTCATAACAAGTAAGTAAATTTGTTTGATGTGTATTAGTCTTTTTAGACAGAGTCTAGCCTACGTGTTAAATAAGAAGAGGCTTTCAAAGCGCCTGAACAAATGAACTCAGACGCCAGAAGAACGGCAGCACATCGTAAGTAAACAAAGCACACACGATTAAAACGAAAGAAAACAAATGTCATGACCACTCCCATGAATGGTCCAAAAGTACATGAGCGGTCACCCCCATGAGTGACCTAAAACAGCGAAGTGTTTTTCTAAAAAAGCATAACGTTTGAAATATCCAAAAGAGTTTAAATAACACACAGGTCGTTAGATTAAGCGACGGACGCATCATCAAACTTTTCATCAGTAGACTTTGACGATGGCGGAACCTCCGTCATTACTCCTTTCTCTGAATCAGCGACTGGAGGCACGTCCGACGCTATAAACGCAGCACTTGAAGAGTCAATCCCGTCATTTGGGCGATCAATAGTCAACGACGATTCAGCCGTCGCTTTTAGAAAATCTTCAGGGTCCATTAGGTCCTTCATACCCCCTAAGCATTCGAGGTACAAGTCAATGTCCTTCTGAGGTTCCCATGAAGTAGTCTATTTCATCATGAACTGGTACATCACCTTCGCCCTCACCCTTGTGGTCACCTCAGCCTCCAACAGGTCAAGTTCGTTTTTCTGGGCTGCAACTTGCGCTTGGAGGGCTTCAATTTCCAGACGCGACGACGCCTCTAAAATCTTCGCTTGTTTCTTCAACCCTTTCAAATCTTCTCCATTCTTCTTCAGCGTTTCCCCCATCTCAATCATTTCCGATTGAACCTTCTTCAGTTCTGCATCTTTGTTTTTTAAAACTAGTTCCCTTTCGTCAGCTCTAGACTTCATAGTCTGATGCCCTTTCAACAGAGACGACATTTCTTTCTTCGCCATAAGGAAATTCTGCGACGCCTGCAGAACGACGATGAAAAGATGAGCGACTAAAATCCATTTCATATTAGCAAGAATAAATCGCACGCTAGCGTACCTGGAAAACGAGTTCTAGGCCATCTGACATAAGCCTAGGTAGGGTAAGCTCGCGCAAGCGGTTTTCGGCGCAAGGAAAGAGCAGCCTCTCCGCTTCCGGCCAGATCGACCTGTTTAACGACATAAAGTCGTTAGGCACAGTCATGGTATATGACGGGCCTTCTCTGTTGGGAGGGACAACGAAGTCAATCTTGCGCAATTTCGGACCAACATCTGAGCCGTCATCTTCCACGTGGATGGCGTCTGCAGGGCGTTTCTTCTCCGATGCAGTGGGTGATGAGGCAGCAGCATGACTCAGCTCTTTCTTCCTTTTGCGGAGCGTTTCAGCAAGGGCCTGGCTGTCCAAAGACCCTCTCGGTTGCGATTGAGAAGATTCTGTCGCAGAAAATCTATTAGAGTCATGATAGGAATAATATTCCAGACAACAAAGCAAAACGTTTACCTGAAGCCATGGAAGAACAGTTGTCTTGACTAGCGACTGTTGCCCTTCTGAAGTATCTCTCTTCTTCTTTCACCCTTAGGAACTTCTCGCACAGCCGCTCAGATTCCTCGCGGTGCGTCAGCAGCTTTGGATCTAGATATGTAGAAGGAGCGATGTAAAAATGACGTTAACACCATGACATAAGAACAATTTGTAAAAGATTTTTACGAACCTCCTATGTTCCAGCCTCCGATTAAGTGTTTTCCTACTTCTCCCAAAGACGATTTCTTGATAAAAACGTAACGGTTCTTCCAACCCCTGTCGTTCGACTGAATTCCTCCAACCAAAGCGTCATGTCTCACCTTGGTATGCAAAGCTAACCTGTTTTTGACCTTGACCCTAATCTCATAGCAGAGCAATAGGTCGTGAAATGTAAAAGGCTCTTCCCAAGACGTTATCACCCTGTTAACAACACTCAGAACTCTCCAGACCTGGGGCATAATTTGCCCAGGGCCAATTTGGTAAATTTGCATCATCTCCCTTGCTATGGGAGGAAAAGGTAACCTAAGGCCTATTTTGAAAGGGTACTCATACAATACCACCCAACCTTGAGGGCACATCTCTGGTCGCTCATGGGGTTCTGCGTTTCTCAGCACCGTGTCGATAGGTAAATTTCCTAAGTCTAAGAATTTCATTAAATCGTCCTGCGACATGTTAGATTGTTCGTCATCGAGTTCTCTTTTCTCTTCTACCACTCTTTCTTTGGCCTTGTTTTTTTCTTGATTTTTAACGAAATTTCTAATACTACGTCTGCTGGGAGCCATAGTTTCAAGTATTAATTACGAAATTAGCTAGAAATCGAAGATCAGAGACGGTAGATGTTACCTGATAAAGCCGAAGTTACTCCAGAAATTTCCGGATGCTTTTAAAGAAATTTGGATGCTCGAGCGATTTTTTAGAGAGAGAATGGTGGCATGAGGTTTTCAATTCATTAGGCTTTGTTTTTATAGCTACAGCTGGAGTCCTCGTAAGTGTAACGGATATATTTTTGCAGAGTGTAGATGAATTCTTGGGCGGAAAAAAATCAAGAACTTATCTTTTACTTGTGGCTTTTGGGTTATCTCTAGTGGATTCATCCGTTGGATAAAATTTTATTTTCTATCTTTTTTGACAAAAGTTGTAACAGATGGTTAACAGTTGTAACATGTATTTTAACTGTACAGGATGTCTTATGCAAACTAAGATAATTGTCTCATGACTCTTGGTATTCCCTCATGTCAACAATTGGGGGCAAACTGTTATGGCTGATTTTTTGCAGTTAGGCGACGTACTTATGAAACTTGTGACGTTGACGTCAGCAAGAGGATCGTGACGCATGGACCAGGTCAAAGATTATCTGACTCCTTAAAATTAGGGGAGGTTGAGTCCAACGAAATGGCAATCGGTGGAATAAGTCTATGGTTGTTAAAAGAAGGCACCGAGATCTCAGAGGAAAGGGGCGAGATCCTAGCTAACTAAATACCTAGATATGAGGTTACACGTTGAAGTTGAGAAGGGGAGTATAAGAAGACGAGAACGAAGGCAACAGAGGGGATACGCACAAATTGGAGAGCTCACAAGACATTGATACTTAGAAAATACTTGATACATTGTATTGTTATTTTCTTTCTTGTTACAGTGATTACATTGTATTTAGAACAAAGATTATTAGGTTGTATTGATCGTTGGTCACTCCGACTAGCGATTGCAAGTAGTGGATTGGTAGACTCACATCTACCCGCGGTTTTTTACCCACCTTCATTGGGGTTTTTCCGCGTCAACACTCCTTTGTGTCCTTTCTTTCTTCTGTTTTCCTTTCACTTGCCTAGCGTACAACATAAAAATCTGGTTGTTGTTGCCCTGCACTTAATCTTGTCGTTTAATCCAAAATTCGACATAAACATAAAGTAGATCCCATCTAACTGTTTATCTTTTTGTCAAGAGTTGCAAAACATTCTGATGGCGAAGAAGGAGATGTCAGCGCTCATCAAAAGTCACCAGGCTATCATGACAAAGATGGAGAAGAGTGATCAGCGCAGAAGGATAAAGAGTTGGAAGTGCAGAGGTTGAATTTGAAGCTGACAAAAATGGAGGAGTCTATGAAGAAGAAAGACGAAGAGTTGGAGCTAGTCAAGAAAAATGTTTCAGAGGCTGAAGAGGTGTCCCATAGTCGTGATGAGGAGCTCGTAACACTACAGACGCAGGTCTCAGCGTCAAAGGACGAAATGGAAGGGGTTGAGGCCGAAGTGACTGCTCGCGTTCGTGCAAAACTGATGTACTAGTTCATGATGGAACAAACCTCTTTCTGGAACCCCAAGAAGGAGATCGATATTTACCTGGAATAGGTCGGTGCTATGAAGGACCTGATCGACGCAGACGACGAGACGAACGCAAACAGAATCGTCGGTGGTTGTTGATCAACAGGGAGGTGACACGACTATGTCCACTTTTATTACCTTTGACGTCCCTAACACAACTGTCGCAAAGAAATAGGATGTGCTTATGATGCCTGCGTTAGAGAAGCCTACCGATGCGATCAGTGGTTGATACTCTTGTCTTTCTATGATTCCGTCATTTGAATTATTAGTTTCATGTTTTTGTGTTAAATAACTTTTGGCTCACTCATGGGAGTGGCCAAGACTGGTGTTTTTTCTTTTTGGGCTCTTCAAGGGAATGGTTATAACTCTATATGTTTTCATTCATTAGCACATGTGTTTTGGATGTTTTATGCTCTACGTCTGCCGTTTTTGTGGTGTCGCATGCTTAGTTCGGGAGTTATAGCCTCGTTGATGAATAAAACAAAGCTTTTATATCTAGAGTAAATATAGGACGACATGATTTAACTTACTTGGTCATTGTAGTATCCCATATTTGTGATGGTTGAGCATTGAAGTGCTTGATGATTGCAACCTAACTTTAGTAATTATGGTAGAAACTACTAGGCAAATGCTATCATAACTTGTGGTCGCGTCAGGACGCCGTCTTTATTGCATAACTTGGAAACTTTCAAACGATCAATTAACACTGTCGCTGATTACCAAGTTTGGATGTAACCAACATTTTATTTAATTCGCTAATGTTCATGAAAAAATGGTTGACAAGTAACTCTGTATTGTTGGTGACTCCAACAACGCTACGATGTCATAGTCATCACTTATTCAAACATGAATAAAAGTTAAAGAAAATTAAGTAAAGAAATTAAAATACTTAACTACATATGATACTTCTTAAGATGGACAACATTCCAACTTCATGGAATCATGGACCCGTCACGATGTTGCATTTGATATGCATCATTGACTTTGCTGATTTGGTAAGAACCTTCTCAAGTTGGACCTAACTTACCTGTGTTTAGCTCTTGCGTATTCTGGAAAACTTTCCTTAATACCCAATCACCTTCGTTGAAGACTTTAGAATGTACATTTTTATTAAAGATTCTTTTGACTATCAGCTGCTGAGCTGCCATTCGTATCAACGATGCGTCTCTTAATTCGTATATGGTGTCCATGTCATTAGTCAATTTGTCACGATTCTGTTGCTCTGTTATAAGACCATACCTAGCAGTTGGAATTCTAATTTCAGACGGTACGATTGCCTTACAACCATACCAATGAGAACGGTGTTTGTCCTGTCGCAGTGTGTGGCGTCGTGCGATTAGCCCACATGATGGATGGTAGTTCTGCTGCCCACTTCCATTTTCTTGCTTTTAGATGCTTCTTCATTGACTTAATGATTATTTTGTTGCTAGATACATCTTGTCCATTAGCTTGCGGATATCTTGGCGTCGACGTCAACAGAGTAATGTTCCATTCGTCATAAAACCATTTGGTCTTGTAGCTTATAAATTGCGACCCATTGTTGCATATAATTTCTGACGGTACACCAAACCTGCATATAATGTTATTGTGTTTAAAAGATATTACCACCTTATAACGTACCTATTGGAACGAATCTGCCTCTATCCACTTAGAAAAATAATCAGTCAGTGCCAACATAAGACCTTATGTCATGGGGCTAGAGGTAGCTTACCAACTATATCCACTCCCCACTTCATGAAAGACCAAGGAATTAAAGTAGGATGCAATAATTCAAAGGGTTTGTGTGTCATACATGCGTGTCCTTCGCAGCTATCACACTTATTGACATACGTGATTGTGTCTTATTTCATCGTCGGCCAATAATAACCCATTCTTAGTGCGTGACTAGACAGGCTGCGTCCTCCGGAATGGTTACCACATGCTCCTTCGTGCAAGTCTTGCAATATTTGGTTCCATTGATGCTGCTCTAGACATCGTAAGTACGGTCCGGCTACGGACTTTCTAAACAAAACTTCTTGGATGACCACGTATCGCGACACTTTAAAGCGTAATTTCTTCGCTTCAGCTTTGACATATTGCAAGATGTCGTTAGTTAAGTAATCAAGGATAGGTTTTGTCTAATCGACACTTACCTCGACGTCTTCGTTATCTCCCATTGCGATAGAGTTAATGTCCATAGTTGCGGACGATCTGGTTATGCCTGGTTCCGACAGATGGACTAACGGAACGGATGTGAATGACGAATCTCTCAAGGATGATCCCAAGTTAGCTAACGCGTCTGCTTGGATATTCGGGTCTCTGGGTACCTGCATTATGAAAAATGGATTGAATTGCTTACAATTGTATTTTGCAATCTCTAGGTACGACGTCATCTTCGAGTCTTTGACGGTGCACTCTCCTTTGATTTGGCTAACTACATGGAGTGAGTCATTGTATACTTTGAGCGACTTTACCCACAGGTCACTGGCTAACGGCATACCTGCAATCAATGCTCGTATTCAGCCTCATTATTGGTCGCTTTGAAGTCACTGGCTAACGTCAATCCTGTAATTAACGAGGAAGTAGCTAAGTATTATTCTAATGCTTTTAAGGCTTCTCCTGCTTGCTCGTCCATTCAAATCCCTTGTTTTTCTAGAGGACATTGTAAAGTAAATGGCATTTGTCGGACGACTTTGATATGAACCGATTGAATGCTGCGACGTGTCCTGTTAGCTTTTGCACTTCCTTGACGTTTCAAGAGGATTGAATGTTTAGGAGTGCTTTGATCTAGTCGGGACTTGTTTTGATGCCTCGTTGTGTCACGACGTACCCTAAATATTTTCTTTCAGTAACTCCAAAAGTACATTTAGTAGGGTCGAGTTTCATACTGTATTGTCTGAGTACATCGAAGGCTTGTGTCACATGTTGGACGTAGTCTGCTGCCTTTTTGGACTTGACTAACATGTTGTCGATGTAGACTTCCATCGTGTCCCTTAGTTGCTCTTTGAACATTTGGTTGACCAACCTCTAGTAAGTAGAACCTGCATTTTTTAGTCCAAAGGGCTTAACCTTATAACAATAAATACCTTTTTCGGTGATTAAGGCTGTCTTTTCTTGGTTGTCCCAATGCATGAGGATCTAATTGTATCCTGAGTAAGCGTCCATGAAAGTTAGGAGCTCGTTGCCTGCCGGTACGTCAACCATTGGGTCGATGTGAGTGGGAATGGATCCTTTTGACATGCTTTGTTTAAGTCTGTAAACTCGATGCACACTCTCCATTTGCCATTTTTCTTGCTCATGACAACGACATTCGTTAACCAGTTTGGATACTTGATCTCTCTGACTTTACATGTCTGAATGAGTTTTTGTACTTCATCGTTGATGTTTTGGTTCCGTTCTGTCTCGAAATTGCGGTGTTTTTGTTTGACTGGTTTGTGCTCTGGATCGACCTTCAGCTTATGGGTGATCACGTCGGGACTAATACCTGTCATATCTTCATGGGACCATGTAAAGCAATCTTGGTTAGCTTTTAAAAATTCAATTACCTGGTCTCGTAATTCGGGTGATAAGGGACGCTCTGATATGGATAACACGATTTGAGAACGTTGGATCAAGCACCACTTCGTCGATTTGCTACTCGTCGGGCTCTTCTAGCATCGATCCATTCATTAATTGCTAGATGGCTGCCTTCGGTGGTTTGAGCGATGAATTGTAGCATACTCTAGCAGCTTTTTGCTCACCTTTGATTTTCCTGAACGCCCTACTTAGTAGGGAATTTGATCGTCTGGTGATAGTCGACAATACGACCTTCATCTTATCGATCCAGGGTGTGTCTAGAATGACGTTGTAGGCTGAAGGATAGTACTTGGTCTGAAGATTGAATCCTTTGGCATAAGTGGGCAAAATGATATTTTCAATGGCCTGTTGCATCTTGCCACTAAATCCTACCAAGATTATTGATTTCTTTGTTATGTCTGTCATCATGAAGGTTTTGAACAATATATTTGCGGAGCTGCCACCGTCCACCAATACTCGTCGTAGAAGGCAATTGCTGACTGTTAGTGAGATGACCAATCCGTCGTGATGCTCTTCGTCACACACATCATCATCGTCAAAGGTTATAGACATCGCTTCTAATTTCCTCTCGTCTTCGGACCTGCAATCTTTAGGAACTTTGGACGAGGGAGAACCCTTTCTTACTAGCCTTTTGGCTGCTGAGTATGTTAGTCCACAAACATCAGATCCACCAGAAATGACATTAATTACCATTATGTGCGACGCTGTCTCATGAAGGTTTTGTTTTGACGGGTTCTTCTCGAAGGACACATTTCCTTTGTTACTAAGGAGATCTTGCAAATATCCTTTGTTTAGCATGAACGCGACCTGTCTCCTGAGTGCCATACAATCCTCCGTCCTATGACCATGATCATGATGAAATTGGCACCACTTCGTCTGGTCCTTTTGGGCATCTGGTGCTTGGCTAGCGAACGGGAGCACAGATCTTGTCAGAGCTTCGCCACGCCTCGAACATCGACTGAAAAGCCATATGATTCGACGTCAAGGAAGACGTTGGGATCTGTTTTCGCATGTGTGCCTGCACATTCTAACACATCATTAATGTTATGTACCTGATTGGGATGACTGTGAGGATGTGATCTCCAAATATGTTGCTTTGGTGTGAATACTTTGCGATCGCTTGAGCCTTCAGACATGTGGCGCGTCAAGATGGTGTTGAGGATGACATCATCTTCTTCCAACCGCATTTGAGCTACCTCTTGATTTGACCTCTTCGAATGTTGTGCATGGATATTTGGTGAGACGGTTGTATAACTTCGATCGAAGGACAAGATCCTTTCTGAAACATTCAATTGTAGTCTTGGTATCCAAGTCTTTGATTCTGATCATTTGTTTGTTGAAGCGATTGTAGTAGTCAAGGATAGATTCTCCCGGCTTCTGGACGACACCATATAAGTCACTAGTCTACTTTTCAAGGCTGCGGCTTCCCTCGAACTTGTCCTAGAACTTGTTGATTAGGGTTGACAAGTTGTCGATGCTTCCCGGTTTAAGAGAACCAAGCCATTTGAGGGCTGGCCCTATCAGCGTAGCTCCAAAGGATTTGCACATGCAGGCTTCGATCAGATTCCGAGGTATAGACACTTGCCATATTCGATGCTTGTACTGAGTGGCATGCTCCGTCGGGTATGTAGATCCATCATAGGTTGCAGTCAAGACGGGCAGATTGAGTTTCTTCAGTAGCGCGGCCTTTGCGATCTTTTCCATGAATGGTGACGCTGCATACCCATCTCTCTGCTCCACGATGCTTGGTGTTGGAGCTCCAGGCAGTTGGGAAAGTAACCTCATCATCCGGCGGTTCTGCTTCTCGATCGTCACCATCCTTCTTGCAATGGGATTCGCATCATTGGGATTAGGCTTCTCAGGATCTCCTCGCTCTTCTTCGCTTTCACCCGTCACTGGCGTCGTCTTCGCCTTCAGAGTATGCACTTTCAATGTCGGAAAGAGTAGGCATATTCAGAATTTGGTCAGTAAAGAGTAGGCATATTCATTTGCTCATAGGCTTCTTACATCTCATTGGGATCCATTGGTGTAGATATTCTGTCGCTAATTGAGGATGATACAAGATATGATTGTCGGCCTCACGGTGGATGCCAAATTGTTTATGTTAAATTTTGCGTAAGGACAATGACAGTTTTTACTTGTTAGGACGTCAACAACCAGATTAGCACGATGCGACGAAATGATCAAACAGGGGGAATTGAGGGGAATTGACACAAGGAGATGATGACGCGGAAAAACCCCAATGAAGATGGGTAAAAAACCGCGGGTGGTTGTGAGTCCACCAATCCACTATATGCAACCGTTGTCAATAGAGAACGACATTCAATACAAACTAGGATAGTTGTCTTAAGTACAATTTATTTCTCTCTTAGCAAAAATGATAAGGGGAAAGTGAATGTAAAGAGTAGTAGTGAGTTTCTAGTTGGTATGCAAAAAATATCAGAGTAGTTTGAATGCTAATGAACTTATGTCTTTTATTATAGCAATCCTTGACTTATATCTCCCTGACCAAAGGCTCAGTCCCTCATATTTCGGAGATAGTTACAACTGATTTCTTCAACTGAATCTCCACGATCTTCCTATTCTTCAGCCATGCTTGTCGACTTAGTTTGAATAAGTATCATCACATATTCTCCCAGCTACAATGTGGACCAAGTCTTCCTCAATTGTAGCTGGTCTGTTATGCTCTTGGTCTAGTCCATAGGGCAATGGTCGTGTTGCAATGCACATCATCTGGACTTGTAAAATTCAGCCATAACAGCTGGCGGTTTTGGGGCCTCATCCTTGAAGCTACCTTGGGTGCCTGGTGTTGTTGTTCGTTGTCGCCGCTGCATATGCTGGCTGGAATTTGCATCCATGTCTGCTGTTCTTCAAGTGGTCTTTTAGCTACTAAAAGTCCTCGTGCTTTTGTTGTTTTATGAGGTATAAGCTTAAGTCAATGTTTTTTAAGTTAATCAAGCCAATTTAGTTTGTACAGGCTTAGGTATCTCTTCCATTTGTGAATTAAACTTTGTTGTTAATCTGTATTTTGTCAGTAGGTTTAGTGGCAAACCTTGAATTGTGTATTTTTAAGTTGTCCTTTGGTTTTGTAAAAAGTAGTTCTAGTAGTTGTTGGTGGTTTATGGGACTCTTCTAAATTGGATTCTATTTTTGGAATTGTGATTTAACTCGATTAATATAGTAGGTTGTATCGAGGAAAGTTAATTAGATTAGTTTCTCATTTAGTGAGTAATTTATTTATCATTATTATAGTTGTTGAGGTATTATTGGATAGTCATTGTTGTTGACCCGAAGGTGGTCATGATCTTAGAATTGGGATTAATGATTTTTGGAATGGGTTTAGTTGGACTAAGAAGTTTAGTATCTTTCAATTAGTTAGGTGAGAGAATATCTTATTAGGAGTAATTAAGATAAATTACTCTATATATATAGAATTTAGTGAAGTAATTTCTAATGAATGTTATTGTTGTGTGGGGTTATTAGTGTTGATTTGTGAATTCAAGTTGAGGAAGAAATTCAAGAATTATGGCTCCTATGAAGATTATTATCGACGATATGAAAGAAAAAGGGATAAGTGTGTGAGGTAACTTTTATATTCACTATAGTGATTTACTTATGCAGTACTTGTGTGTGAAATCTTCTTTTTGTTTTGGTTAAGTTCGCAATGTGGCCTGGCCATAGTTATGAATGTGTTGTGTCTTGATTGTGGAAATGTTATTGAATTATAATGAATAGAGAATTATTTTGCTGGCTTAATTTGTGAACTGAAAATAGAAAGTGGGCAAGGTATAGGTGGAGGTCGGTTACTTCCTGGACCTGATATATCGTTGACTTACGCCTCATAATGAACCTTGGGATAGTATTGTTGTGCTCTATAACGAACACTAGAGGTGGCGTTTGTCCAAATCATATTGCACACTGATTTGTTTAAGAGGATGAGCTATGTTAGCGTTGTAATAAAAAGAAATGGTTTGAAATAAAAGTATTTTAATGGGCTGATGTAAAGGTTACGAGTTTTCTACTCATTTTGGAATTTTATTTGTTTTGGTGTTAAGAACTCGAAACCGATAGTGGAGCGAGATTGTGACGTCGTTGTATATTGTTGATAAGTTTGTAATTAGATTGTAGTTAATATTTCATTGTATATATATATTTGGGAATTTACTCAAGTTATTGGTGTAATTAAGGTAATTTTCGCTACGAGTTAATATAATTAATAGTAAATTGTGGTTTATGGTTGTTAATGTGTCTCATTAGCAACTCGAAAGAGCGGACTGTTACAAGAAGCATATAAATACAAGACATATAAATATCACTTTAAAGAGGCAATCAATTATCAACAAACATATATTACTCTTAAGTACTTAGTTCTTAGCTCTTCTCTGTTGTAATTTACTAATATGTGTTGTAGCATATTTGCTCTACTGATGTTTTATTTAAATTCATATGTCAGTTGCTACTATTGATTTTGGCTTTGTGTTGATGCCCATCTAAACACCATGGCGTCCATCTGGCTAACGATTTTCAAGTGATTGCGGATAAACTTCCAGAGCTCCTAGACTTCTCAAAGGATCTTGCCAGCATTGGATACGATAATATGATTGTATATGTATAATTGCATCATTGTAATGAATCTTTGAATATACATTGCTACTCTCTTTTGAAAACCAAAATGTAACTCAATATTTTCTTTATATTTGTATGAATAACATAAATTGCAATGAAAAGTGATACTTATATATATTGTGTAACTGTTTTTGGATCATTTAGGAATAAAAAATGTAAAAACAAAAAAAATTTGGGTCATTGGGCTTTGAAAAAAAAAACAGTACTTAATTGATAAAGGGTTGCGGTTAATGGCCAAAACCGCAACCCTTAATTGATGAAGGGTTGCGGTTTTGTCCATAACCGCAACCCTTAATTGTTAAGGGCTGCGGTCATTCATAATTTTCAAGGGTTGCAGTAAAAAAACTCAGCTCTTAAGCAGCTTTTGCTCGCAACCCTTTTTCCTCTAGTAAACACTATATAAAATAGACACATCAGTCTCTACTTAATACGTTTCATGTCGAGTATTATGCAATTAAATAACCAAGTAATATGTTGATGCAATGTAAGAATTAGTCTATGTTGGTTCGCTTAACACATTAAACACTAATTTTTGGTGATATGTTATTATGTAATCAAATTACAGCTAACCTAATCTAATTGTCCAAATTATCTGAATTTAGCATTAGAACATTTATTTAGGTCTTTTATTAACAAAAATAAGCATGTGCGGTGATGAAAACATTAAAGCATGTAAGCATGAATATGAACAATGATAATATAGAAATATGAAAAAGAAGATAGACTAGAGAACAATGTACAAGAGAGCGTTAATTGCTTTAATGATCTACATCATGACAAATAAATTGTGAGTAAAATAAGAAACTAATTGGAATTGACCCTCAGGTTTAATACCTTTGTCGCATGGGTCTTATGTAACGATATGCGAGAGGAGCAATCTTGAAGCTTTAATGGAGTTTGAATGGAAATTGATGGAGTTTGAGTTCGAATATAAGTTTGAATGAGTTGAATGTGATTCACAGTATGATAGATTATGTAATTGTGTGTGAAAATATAAGGTTGCACGCCATGCACCTTGTTGCTTCAGACACAACCCCTGGTTCTGTTGTTGTGGATTGTAAACTGCCCCTGTGTTGCATCAACCATCCTAGTGCGCTTGGCGCAACGCACATCTGTGCGGTTTTAGTTCGTCTTATGATTCCTTCTTATCTTTGATGAAATATTATCTTTTTGAATCCAAAATCGGCTATCTTTAGGATTGAAAATATGATTATCATAATATCTTTTAGAAAGTAATTAATTATCGAAAATAACTATTATTAAAAATATAAAAAATATAATTGATTATCGTGAATAATTAATTGGGTTTGTAAAAGTGAGCTCGGAATTGTTTTAAACCAATAAATAGTTTTATGTTCGTAAAACGATTGTGGGCTTAGCTCGTTTGATTGCTCTTTCTTCAGCCTGGACCAATTAGGACGACGGTATGTTTCATCATTGGGTACTCAATAGGGAGACATGATTATGTGTCTAAAATAAGTCAACAAGGTCGTTGACAACTTAAGTGTAGGAAGATGTTAGAATCCAACCTTGCTTTACTTCCATTTACTTATTTAATGCTTTCGGATACTTACTTTATGTTTTTAGCTCTTTTTTTAAGTTTTATCTTCCATTAATATGTTATTACAAGTAGTGTGTACAGTGCGTAGAATAACTATGTTACAATTAACCCTCTCCAGGGAACACCATTGAACGAATGAAATAAATCTTCCTACTAATTTTTAATCGAGTTATTGAAAAAATGCCTCACTTACGTTGCGTCTTGAAATTTACGTTAAAGCGCCCCCTCTTATCTAAAGTCTTGTTTCATCGATTCGGAAGCGCTTTTGACTGCTGCACGCACACACGCCCCAACCGACACTTGCTCTCTTGTTGCCAATAGTTAAGAGCACCCCTTCGACATACAACATCGCTTGTAATTCCAGGAGCTTATAGACCATTTTCACATACAAGGCTTGCTCCCTTGCCGCCTAATAGGCAAGAGCTCGCCGCACGATCTGGTGTCAAGACACTCAAACCGTGACACTTTGTATGTCTCTAATCAACGAGTCCTCCTACGACTTTCTATCTCTGTCCTCCCACATAGCCTCCTCACTTTATTCCAATGTTGCAGTAAAGAAAAAACAAAGGATAGATTTTGAAATGATGTCACTTTGTTTGTTTGGGGAGATTCATACATTGAAAAATTATTAACATGTTATGCCAAGATTAAACTAATTATTTGTATCTATCTTTAGTGGGTAGTTTACTAGATGGACAATGTTTTGTTCATTTATGTGGGCTATAGGGGTGAAAGTTCGGTGTACTGTTTGGACTTAGGCCTAGTCCAATACAATCCGAACAAAATTTGGATTTCAATTTCCCAATCAAAATCCAATCAATCAGAGTTTGAGTCCAAACCAATAATCCAATTCGAACTTTCAAACACTAGATTAGATCAATATCCAAAATTTTAAATTCTATTCTTTTTGATGAAATAATTTAGGCACGAGCATCAAAATAGAGTGTTCCATAATACAAGTAATTCATACCATCCCATAAAAATTCAAAAATAACAGCTAATAATTCATACAAACACATAAATTTTATCCAAAACACTTAAGCCCGGTTCCAAATATACAAATACAATACATGGCTAATTGCTATTCAATTATATTGGATTCAATCACCCTCAATCCAAACACTCTGAAAATCCAAATTTTTTTAAAAACTCATTCCATATATAATCCGAATATAGTTCGAATCTAACGCGAATTACTAACTCGGTTTGGATTTTCATTTTTATCCGAATAACTTTCACCCCTTATGGGGAGGTCGAATATGCGTCTCATCGTGAGAGGCCATTTTGGCCTCTCATTTTGGTACCTGAAGGCACCAAAGTAAGAGTTACTTTGGTACTTCTGGTACCAAAGCTCGAGAGGCCAAAATTTTGGGTATTACTGGTACCAAAGTAAGAATTTTGGTATGTGGAGGTAGGGGTGTGCACTTTTGGACCGGGACCGGAATTCGGACCGGAACCGGACTGGACCGGACCGGAAACCCCGGTCCATGAAAATTTGGGATTCCGAGTTTCCGGTCCGGTCCGGTCCAAACCCGGAATTTTCCGGTCCAGACCGGCGGACCGGAATTCTTTTTTTTTTAAAAAAAAAAAGTTTATTTATTGCCTTTAAGATTATTGCTTTTAGAATTATTAGATTTTAATATATTGAATTTATAAATATATTTAAACCTAAGAAAAAGTTTTTTTTAGAAAAAATATATAAATTCCGGCCCAACCGATCCAAAACCGGACCGGAAGATTCCGGTCCGGTCCCGGTCCAAAAAAAATTTGGATTCCGGTCCACCAGTCCAACCGGTCCGGTCCGGTTGTGGACCGGTGCACACCCCTATGTGGAGGTACGAAAATTTTGGTATTACTGGTACCAAACTCAAATTTGATACCAAAGTAAGTATAACTGGTACCAAAATTCAAAGTTGATACCAAAGTTCACTTACACTTGGGTATCAAAGTAAGAGTTATTTTGGTATTAGTACCAATTTTACTAAACTTTAGTATAAGTTGGTACCAAAGTTAGGGGTAAGTTTTTTGTCTTTTTATGGGAAAATACAACCCCTTCTCCCTTATGTGCTATGTGATTCGATCATCGATGATGTCAATTTGTTGTCAAATTCAAATCGTGCTCAATGTGATTGGTACTCCAATAGTCCAATTCTCACTTTTCTTTTCTTTGTTTTACAATTATTCCAAGTATATAAATCGTCCAGCATTTCTCGTCAGTAGTCACCCTCACGGCCTCACTTAGGTTTGATACTCCTCTTATTTTGGATTTTATTATTCTCGTGACATTTTATGAGAATAATGAATATGGTTTTCATCGCCTTTCCAACTTGTTTATATTCTCGTATTTTTCGTAGATAAACTCTGACGTTAACTTCAACACCAGCTTGATCTTGAATCTCTCTCTCTCTGAGGTTTGTTTTTTCATCCTGAATTTAAATATTTTTGTTTGGTTGAACTTGATTGTAGTTTCCTGTTTCCGTCACGCCTGCATCTTCGTTGCTATTATTCAACAATAATGTTATTTTCAAATATCATTTTTTAAATATAATTGGGGGTTTTTAGAATCACAAATTATTGGAAAAGACGGTCTCACGTTAGTCTTAACGTGAGACCTGCCCAAATCCAAGAGATATGTTTTTAAAAGCGGACCGCGTCTCACAAATTCTCACGACAATGTTTTTGGCGAATTAGTTAATATTTTTGGCGAATTAGTTAAGTATTTTAACATAATAGTTTAGAGCTGGTAATCTACATGTAGACTTACATTATTTTTTAGTTAACATATCCAGTACATTAGTTAGTGTTGCTCTATAATTAGTTAAGATCTATTGAGCATTATTTAGTTTCCAATATAAACGAAGAAATAACTTTTTTATAAATCTAAAATGTCAAATACAAAAGACAACTTGAAAAACGAACTTAAAACAACCTAGCATTTGGAGTAATTGTATCAATTTGAGTTTGGTTCTTGGAATTTGTTTTTTTAGTCTTCTTAAAATTACTTTTCTTCCTTACACTTCTTCCCTTTGATTTGTTTTTGCACGATCAGAGTCTAAAATAACCAATGTAGTTGTACTTAATGAGCATTGTTCTTCTATAATTGGTTTTGTAGTTAAGACTTTGATTATACTTGCAAACTGCAACAGTAGCCTTGTAGACTTCTCGCAGTACATTTCTTGCATCTTCATTATCTTGACTTTTGAGAATGAGATTGTAGAACTTTCTTTCGATTTCATATCGCCATGGGGTTACGTTGTTTATAACTGCTCCAGAGATTTCTCTTTTCCATACTTCGCTCTTTGCAAATCTAGTACACCTTTTGCACATGTACCTATGTGGTATTGTTGTGATTGAACAAATAAGATGCATTATAATATGGTTTTATTATATAACTAATATATTTCAGCGCTTAACTAATATACTTCAGCACTTAACTAATTCATCCAGAAGCAATTTAAGGCTAACATAACTAATAGGTCCAAGCGCTTAACTAATTATTCCGGTGCTGGTTTGATGCACGCGCGTTATGTCAGCATAACATCAGCCGGTCTCACGTTAGCACTAATGTGAGACCGTCTCTTAAAAAATGGACTCTTTTAGAAAAACTCAAGTTGGTGCCTTTTACAAACTAAAAGACAAAAATATTAACAATTTCATGTTTCAGCTCAGGTTAAATGGTAAAGTAGACAATAGTGCATGTTTAGAATTTTTTCATTTGATTCTTGGCCCAGAGAAGGTTCAACCCTTGGGATTTTTGGGTGTAAATGAACGACTAAGCGTAGTGATGTAGGTGGGATTGATCCCAAGTTCAGCTTTGTATGGTGAGGGAAAAGAAGCTAGGGTATACCACGTTACAAGGAAACACTAGCCAGTTAAGCTAGAAATTGGAAATTTTTACCCAAGAATAGGGACCACAAAAATTCACCCCTAAAGTTAAGTGGTCATGAGAATTAAATCCTGAACTACATGGTTGGGAGCCAAAAGAAACTTATGGGGGCATTAGTGAGTTATCTTCATACACCCATTTTAAAAAGAAATATTGCAATATACAATATATATCAAACTCAAAAGATATCCAAGAAGTGAGGGGGCCAAGGCCACGCTTGGCCATATTGGGAGGTGAAAGCTTTTACAAGTGAGCTCCTACTTGATCCCCTGAATGATTTTTGAATGAAAAGCTTGTAAAGGAAGTATAAATTTAGTGAACTTTTTAGGAAAAATTAACAAGAACAGTCCATAGGCGTTTTGCCGTTTTTAGTCCCAATTAAGGATTATTTCTAAGCAGTCTGAACATTGAGGTATGTTTTATGAAAACGGTCCCAATTGACTGATTACCTATTCAACTGGTTATTTTTTTAAATTGAGTTTCCTTCTTCCTCCTTTTCTCTCTCCTCTCTCCTCCCTTCCCTGCCACCCCTTTGCCTCCCCCTCCCATGCCACCATTCTTCCTCCCCTACTCTGCCCCCTCCCCTGCCACCCTCCTCCTTTTCCCACCCTGTCCTGCACCCTTCTCAGTTCTCCCTCTCTTTAATCCCCTGTTGAGCATAATCCGATGAATGTTGATGAATTTTCAAATTTCCAAAAGAACACGATTAGATTGTTGTTATTATTATCACAAAAACAAAAATCAATTGTGAAACCTATTGATTTAAGAACTATATCCAGTAACACAAATTTAGCAACATTTCCAATTTAATCCAAAAAAAGAATCAAACCAAAAATCAAAATTAAACAGTAGTAAAAATCAGAAGTGGAAACCTAAATCTAAGACAAACACGAACATATCTGGAAGCAAAAGTGGAGTGAACGGAATTACCCGATTCAGTTACAGCTCTTGAGAGAACCATTGTCTTTGATAATTTCTTTGATTTTATTTCTTGAGATTCAGAAATGAGGATGAGAAAATATGAAGAAAAAGATGAAGAAATAAAAAGGAGAGTGGATTGGCAAAGAAGAAGGAAACTGACTCTATTGGATTATTTATTATAGAGAAGAAGAAATCTCAAAAAGGGTGGGAGGGGAGGGGGGTAGGGAGGGTAAGGGTGGGCGAGCCCATAGCATCAGCAACTTTGGCCAACAACCCACCAGAGGAGAGAGAAAATGAGAGGTGGGGAAAAATAAAAGAAAATTCGTTTTACTTGTTGGAATATTCAATATGACCTGTAGGGATACATTCCTTTTTGGGTGTCCCAAAATATTGTGCCTATTTTATTTTTATCAATTTATTTGGACTAAAATATCCTCAATTTTTACTCAAATTCTCCAAAATACCTTACTTTTTCTTTTAAAATGTGTGCATCTATTTATTACTTTAAACTATTCCAAGGAACATTTATTGTTTTTTGATTTTTTTTAAAGGAAAACAAAACTAAGGGAGTAGTTCCAAGACAAAAGTATTTTATTAAATAATTTTTTTTTGAGATCCTACTACTCCCTCCACTCTCCTTAATTCCCGTGCAAAAAAAGAAGTAAGCACTATATTATGGGACGGAGGGAGTACATAGTTGGAATTGCTTAGAAATAATCCTTAGTTGGGACTAAAAATGATGGAGCGACCATAGTTGAAACTGTTCCTATCAAATTTTCCAACTTTTTATTTCTAGTCATTTTCTAGCTGAATAACCCATGATTAAAGTACCTTGTATCATGAAAGACTAATCATGGTCCCAGCTCTCAAGTATAATTCACATGTATTGTTTGCAGTGGAAAATGGAGTTTACAAATTTTTATTTATGACATTGGAAATAATTTTTTGTAATGACTTTTTTACCAAAATACCCCCAAGTAATTTTTTTATACCAAATACCCTCAAAACTTTTATAATTTACCATATACCTTTCAATTTCCTTAGAATTCACCATACACTACCTTTAATAACTAATAACTGACAATTTTTTTAGTTGTTAACCCATAATTTTGTTTTAAATTTTAATTAACCCATACTTGAGTCATTTACCCTAATAGACCATCATTAAAACACCACATATGGTCAAAAAGACGAAAGAGAGTCTTGGAGGAAGAGAGAGAGAGGGGGCCATAAAACAATGGTTTCAATTATGATAAATAGGTTGATGAAGGTTTAGTAATGAAATTAGGGATCAATGACTAAAAACGGTAACGGTCATTAGTCGTTAAGGGCATAAGATGAATTATTTGAAAAGATTGAGGGGTATATGATGAATTTTGAAAGGTTGGAGGCTGTTTAGTGAAAACCAAATTAGTCCGGGTATTTGATGAAAAGTCTTGTTTTTGAAATAATTTGGAACTATAGCTTCCCCGACCCATGTCATTTCATAGAAAGACTTCCAAGAGACTAGATGTCAAACATATTACTCGTTAGTCGTTATCTAACAGGGTGTACATTAGTTGTGATTTAAGATTTTACATTGAAATTTTTAACAATTGATTCACCCTGAGTCTATGGCCTATTTATTACACAATGCACTGGATACCACACAAAGGTTGTCTAATTTTTTGCCCTTCTGAGCTTCCCTTCTTTGTTTTATAGCATTAATTTCTGAATTGTCAGTGGGAATGACTTTCCAATGGACATTTCCATCTGTGTTGCTCTTTTTTCCCCTTTATATGTTATTAATAATTGATATAAGCTCATGCTTCGATGATTTCTATCTCTCAGCTTTAACCATACAACAGATTACTATCCCAGTCTCTCGCTATGAGCATGATGGAGATAACTAATGTTTCTGAATATGAAAAACTGGCAAAAGAGAGACTGCCGAAGATGGTTTATGATTATTATGCATCAGGTGCTGAAGATCAATGGACTCTTGAAGAGAATAGAAACGCATTTTCAAGGATTTTGTAGGTGTTTCTCTTTTAAAGTAGTAGTGCATTCTTTGTGCTGTTTAGAATGTTGTTATATTATTTTGTCTTTTGACCAGTGTCAATCTCCCAAAATTATATGTTCAGTCTGCGATGAGCTTGATTTTGCACTGTCGAGATGCGTCTTATACAAAGCTTGTCCCACAAGTATAGTGTTCTTTAAGCTTTCAGTACTCATGTTTCACACCATTAGTAGCTCCTGTGTTACTGTGAGAACATGTTCGAAACAGAAGTAAGGCAATATATTTAGACATGAATAATACGATATCAGACTTGATTTTGTCTTTACCCTATAGTATATCCTTGGCTGAGATTTTGGAGTCTATTGATTTAATGACCTGATTAACTTTCAGGTTCCGGCCTCGAATCCTTATTGATGTACGCCAAATAGATATCACAACAAAGGTCTTGGGTTTCAAGATTTCCATGCCGATCATGATTGCTCCTACAGCTATGCAAAAAATGGCTCATCCAGAGGGTATATTATGATCTTCATTATTATTTTTTATTTTTTATTTCTTATTTAAGCTAATGTACTTTGATTTGTTAACATCTTTATGTTTTGCTTTAGTCATTTAAATTTGTAGAAGCTCATGCAAGTTATTGTATTAGCTTATTGGTCTTCAACAGAGTTACCTAATTCGCTAATCCCCCTACGAGTGTACGAATTAAGACAAGCGAATTATGATCAGTTTTGGTTTACTTTTGGCCCATTTTGGGAGAATTGCAAACTCAAAAGGCGAATTAGACAGCGAATTAGGTAACTGATCGTCAGTTTTGAGTTGCTTATGCAACTCTAACTGGTCACTGGTTAGAACTAACGTAATGAAAGACACCTTTTGTCTATAGTAAATATATATGACCATGATCTGAGATTCAAAATGACTATCTTGATAATTTATATTAGTGCAAGTCCAGTGTTTTGTACCAACTACCAAGTTTGGTAAATAGATGTTTCATCATATACGAGTGTGGTGTTGAATCCAAGTTTCTTTGCTGCTAGGAGTTAAGTTCTGAATTTGGTGATGATCATTGTGTGGTCTTGAGTGTCTTCAAGAGGGGGAAAGACATCTTCTATGTTTGATCTAAAGCTCCTTGTCTACAAAAATTACCTAGGTACTAGGAAAGGTTATATATTTTATGCTTCCCAGGGCATTCTCACCATGATATTATTATTGCTTTCTACAATGATTTTAATTACTTTTTATTATTATGATTTTCAATAGATAATTATGGAACCTATTGTTTTGAAATGAGAAGAAGACTAAGAGAAAACCCCCTTTTCTAAGGCAAAAGGATCATTCTCTTGCAGGAGAATTTGCAACAGCGAGGGCAGCATCTGCTGCTGGCACAATTATGGTTTGGACTCACATAACTTGTAGCTTAAATTCTTTGATAGCTCTCATCCTTTTCTGAGCCTTGATCTCTTAAAGTTCATTCCTTGATACATTTGTGATTAATTGATCCAGACATTGTCTTCATGGGCCACATCTAGTATAGAAGAAGTTGCCTCAACAGGTCATGGAATTCGTTTTTTCCAGCTCTATGTGAGTAAATATCCCGGTTTCTGAATGATTGGGTTTTTCAGTCCTCTTAAATTGGTGAAAATTTTCGCTTTTTAAATAGAAAGCTACGTAGTTTGGGATCCCAATTTCTGAGTTTATTCAGGTGATGATGATTGTATTCTAATAATCTAGGTGATGAGAGACAGGAATTTTGTTGCTCAGCTAGTTAAGCGAGCTGAGGAAGCTGGTTTTAAAGCTATTGTTCTCACAGTTGATACACCGAGGCTAGGTAGAAGGGAGGATGATATTAAGAACAGGTAAATTACATAATTTTTGTTATCTATTTGCTTTGCTTTGCTTTTGCCAGTAAAAGAAACATACTGAGAAGATTATATGATGTTTAAGCTCACTTTTTGTAGAAGCGAGACTTACAAGTAATGCTCTGTTCTGAAAGTCCAAACACGATAGGTCCAGCCTGCACATGATATTTCACATGGGTGCAGATTAAGTTCTATTTCTTTTTGTACTGACTGCAATGGTTTTTGGTTTTTTTTTTCCTAATTTTATAAAAAGAAAATTTCCGAGTGTGACTCCAGTTGGAATTAAAACTCTCCCGTTCCGTTACAGAATGGTTGTTCTGTAACGGATTTTGGATTTGCCGTTCCGCGAAATCCCATTATGGAACGCGATTATAAAAATCACATACTTATCGCCACGTTGTTCGTTCCGCAACGTGAACTCGCCGTCTCATAACGTTTTTATCGCCGTTACATCCGTTCTTTTCAAACATTGGCCAAAAATATTTTATGAATTAATTATGTAGCTGATGAAACATGATCTTCTGATAGATTTGATTATATTATGTTGTAATAATGCTTCATAAACTAAAACAATGCAAATAAGGTTCACGGTGCATCGGCCGCGATCCGTTCTATTCATCCGTTACAAGCCGCGACAGCGCAAACGTTACCGATCGCGACCACATCCGCGATTTTTTTCCTTGGACCCCACATCACAAGAGTTTCCCTTTGCATACTTTGCAGATTTTCTCTCCCACCACACTTGACGTTAAAGAACTTTGAGGAGCTGGGTATTGGTAAGATTGATCGGGTGAGTAAAATTTAAGACAAAAAATACAGTACATGGTAATCCTTCCAGAGACTCTAATTCAAGCACCAATTTTTTTCTGGAATGAACTTGCAGACAGACGACTATGGATTAGCTTCATATGTTTCTTCACAAGTTGATCGGTCACTGAGTTGGAAGGTGAATACTATGGCTCTTTGCAATGCACTTCTTAGACTTCTCTGAAGCTTTCCCCATGAACACCTTTGGCAGGATGTGAAGTGGCTTCAGACCATTACCAAGTTACCAATTTTGCTTAAAGGAGTGCTTACTGCTGAGGATGGTAAATGGAGTGTAGTTCTAGTGCTAAATAGAAATGTGATCTCTACATATCGTGTTTATATGGCCGCTTAGTAAGTTTTCTCGTTTGCAGCGAGACTGGCAGTGCAAGCAGGTGCTGCAGGAATCATTGTGTCCAACCATGGAGCTCGACAGCTTGATTATGTTCCTGCAACCATCATGGCTTTAGAAGAGGTGTTTGCTCTTTACCTACATACATTTGGTAGATCTGGAAAATTTTAAATTCTCGCTTCTCATGAAGAAACTAGAAAGTACCTATTTGTCCTGGTTCGTGGCTGGTAATAAATGTTGTTGGTGATATTGAAGTTAATTGAAAATTTGTGAAAAAAAATGTCATAACAATCACCATAGTAATGGAGATTCATCCCCTAAACATGTGATGTCTTCATAAATTTGCATTAACACGGATTACCACCTCTAAAATGGTAATTGAAAGTCAAGAAGAAAAGGAGATTTTGTGGATGAACAAGCATTATTATCATTTTCTTTCACAAAGTTACGCATAAATTTATTACAATTACCACAGCTTATACCGCCTCTCAAAGGGGCCTTTTGAGTTTATTAACATTCTGTAACATCCTAACAAAAAGAGAATTGAATATGTTCTGAATCATCATGCCCAAAAATGTATCATAGAATTGCTTAAGTTCTAGAATCCCCTCTGCGACAAAAATTAGATCTATACTATGATGTACTTGAAAAGGTTTCCTGGATGGTTTGCAACATGCCTGATTATAATCCCCTTCTGTGTTAATTTTCAGATTGTGAAAGCCGTGCAATGCCAAATTCCTGTTTTCTTGGACGGTGGTGTTCGTCGTGGTACTGATGTTTTCAAAGCATTAGCTCTAGGAGCATCTGGCGTATTTGTAAGTGATTTCGTTTTGCTATATAGTACATGACATCAAGTTTCATGTAAATTTGTCTGATTATTCGATGTGCTTTCAGTATAATTTAACAACGATAGCAATACGTACTAGTTTACCATTTTGAAAAGTTGAAAGAACACGCTCAGCTTCTCTTTCCTTTGTTTCCAGATTGGTAGACCAGTAGTTTTTTCACTAGCTGTTCATGGAGAAGCTGGTGTTCAAAAAGTGCTTCAAATGCTCCGCGATGAGTTTGAGGTCACAATGGCATTGAGTGGTTGCCGAAAGGTTGAGGAGATTACTCGTAACCATGTAATGACGGAATATGACACTCCCCGGATCTGTCCGAAGTTATAAGTCGTGCTCGTGAGCATGATCATAAATTATGCGAAGTAGAATTCAGGAGTTGGTGGCAAATAAGGCTTGTTTGTATTTGGAATCTATGGTTGCACCTCAAAATAATATCAAAAAATAATGAAATTGCTTGAATTAAATAAAGTATCAAAGATTGCATAGTCCAAGAGTACCATATCGTTTGTTAGATAATAAAGGAACTCTTATATGTTTGAGAATTTGTTATGAGGGTTTCACAAGCTGCTCTCATGGAGAGAGACTACACATAGTGACATACACTGATACACAAGGTGTACGTGGAACCATTATACACCAATAATTATTTGCCACCACATAAATTCCAAATGAATGGATATATATATATATATATATATATATATATATATATATATATATATATATATATATATATAGGAATTGGATCTTGAAAACCATTCCTAGTTCGAAAACCGAAAACCAACAATCCGGACCGGTCCAAATCTAATAACCTTAATCTAACGGTTGATATTTGGATTCTTCAATCAACTCTAGCTTACTTCTTTTCTATCTTCTTCCCGCAACAACATGGGGCAGGAGCTTTCTCTCTCCTCTGGTTCTCTTAAACATACTCCGTTGAAGAAGCACATTGAAGCTCTAATTCTCTACATCTCCCAGCGAAATTTGTTCAGTTTTTTTAGTGAATCAACTCCATCACAAATTTTTTAGGTATGATTCAAGCTAATTGATGTTTGATTTTGCTTTTCATAAACCCTAATTTTCAATTTACGTTTTCTAAAATACGAAACAAATTAATTGGTTTCGAAGTATAGATTTTGGTTCTTTACAATTGCTTGTATTGGCCTTCGATTAAGAACCTATTCTCACATGCTCTTCTTTCTCCTCGCTCTTCTTCTATTGAATTTAGCCATTGTTATTTGTGAGTTCTTTCTTAATTTCTCCTTGAAAATTTATTTGCTAATTTTTCTTAAATTGGATTTTTGCTATAAGTGTCACGAAAATTTGAAGATTTAGATTTTTTGAAGCACAAAATGTGAAGGAATTGTAGATTATTTAGCAACTACCACTTCTTCTGGTATAATTTTTCTCAAATTTCATTTTTCAACTAAATCAAGGACGAAGTTTGTATGGCTAAAAATAATTTTATTCTTTTGTTTGATAATATTAGTTTTGTTGTTTTGCTCGAGTTCCAGCTTCAACTTCTAGCCATTGCTTGATTTTCTTAAAACAAGGGATAAATGTGTTTCGGCAATGAAGATGCAAATTTTGTTCAATTTCTTAAAATGAGCAAAAAAAATTGTAAAATGAACAAAAGTAAATAAAAATGAGTAAAAACGTGAAATGAGCAAAAAATATAAAGTTGATGATGATGATTGATTCTATTTATGAGATTGGCTAAGTTATGGAGCTGCAATTTGAACTGATTATTTCTCGCATTTTTATGAAAGTTGAGAGAGAGAGAGAAAGGAAGGAGACGAAGGTTGAAGAAGAAGGTGGGGAAAATATCAAGGTGTAAAGTTACTCTAATATTAGTCAAAGTTACTGTTATAATACTCAAAGTTATCCTAAAAGTGGTAAAAGTTACTCTTATAATATATAAAGTTGCCCTTGGAATATATAAAGTCATCCTTAATATAATATAGTTACCCCAAAACTGGTAAAAGTTACCCTTAAAATATATAAAGTTGCCCTTGAAATACATAAAGTTATCCTTAATATAATCTAGTTACCCTAAAACTGGTAAAAGTTACCCTTAAAATATATAAAGTTGCCCTAAAAGTGGTAATAGTTACCCTGTTTTCAGTTTTCAGATTAAGAGTTGTTTTCAGCGGATCCCACCCCTATATATATATATATATATATAGATTCCTAATATGTTTACTTTGTTTGGTTATGAATAGTAATATTATTGTTGAAGATTTCATCTTTAATGTTTTTTGTTATAGAATCAAGAGAATCAAAATGATGAATTGGAGTAGCAACTCATGATATCGAGGACGCTAGGAAAATGCATGCATATGGCGAGATGACAGGAGATGGAGAAGAGATATATGAATATTGATCTAGTTTTAGATTATCGTATGAATATGTTTAATTTGATGATTTTAATTTTATGTTGAACATAATTGTTTTTCATTAGTTTATTTATGGGTATAGGCATATAGCATTGATAAGTGTATAAAATTATATCATTTATTATAATATAATTTTCAATTCGTATATCAATATTGTACAGTCTTATTAGTATTTTTATTTTCTATATAGATGTATATATTTACACACACTTTCCTAATAAAGAAAAGTATTACTTAATTATACACAAGGTGGTCACAGGAGATGACAAAACGTGTTACCTAATGACGCACGAGATGCTACATGAAATAGCAAAAAGTGATACGTAATGTTGAATAAAGTGTTACTATAGAAAAATTTATAAAAAAAAGTGTTATTATAGGTTATAGTAACACTATAAGATGTTACTAAAGATATGAAAAGTGTTACGTAAGAAATTTCAGGTAACACTTTAAAAGTTGTAACAATAGGTATTAAAGTGTTACATAAGCGACTTTAAAGTAATATTTGCTTAAGTGTTATTATAGTCTTTCAAATGTGTTACCTAATAGCATAGGTAACATAGACAAATGTAACACTCAAAAAAGTTTTACCTATTATCTCATGTAATATTTTAAGCACCTTAAGTAACACTTTTGGGTGTTACTTAGCCAATTATGTAGTAGTGGCCATCATCGGTCCTCTTTATTTTTTTTCCTTTTCCTTCTTCTCTTTCTCGTTTTTTTTTGTTCAATTAAATTATTCTAATTTTAATTAATTCAGTGATTAATTATAATTTTAGTGTATGTTAATTATTATAATTTCAAATTTAGTATTTATAATAATTAATATTAATATTCACATTTAATTAAGTATAAGTTGGTGTTTAGAGTATGGAAATAGTGGTTTTTAATATTAATATTAATATTCACATTTCCTATTTTTTTCAGTAACCCAACTAGAAGCAACTGTATTACCACAAATTCAATATTACACAAATGTCATACGAACTTCCAACTCTATTCCCGTTTACTAACTTAGCTATTTGTTCAGAATAACCTTCTGAAAACAAGAGAAGTTTAGGGTTTTCTCTCCAATTGTAACACCCCGATAATTCTCTATTTTCCAAAATACCCTTCTAATATAAAACTTAGAGAATTATCAAAGTATTATCGCCCGTGTGATAACGTATCGGCTTATTCAGAATTTTGCAGCGGAAATAATAATAAATAACTTTGAAAATAAAACTTAGTCAACCAAAAGTCAACTCCCAAAAGTCAAACCAACATAAAGTCAAAAGGCAACCTCAAAAGTAAAAGTCAACTAGAAAAGTATAAAGTCAACTATATAATGTAAAGTCAACACAAGCTCTCCAAATTCCCGAACCCCATGATGCATCATCTTCAAACCTGTAATCGACGATGCTTTATTGATCCCGAGAGTCTGCTTACCAAATGGGTCATCACAGGATCAATAAGGCATAGCCAGGATCAACACATACACATAGAGCACGTAATCAGCAAAGCTGAGTACTACATAGTAAATAAATATAAAACCTAACATGATACTAATAAACATTAAGCAGCCTACAGAAAATAACTCAATTTAGCAACAGTCAAAATTTGTTGCTGATTGCAAGAAATTTGTTGCTAACTAGAGTTAGCAACAAATTAGAAACAAAAAATCGTAGTTTCTAAAAGGCTTGTTTCCATATGAATTTTGCTACTAAATTCAAAGCAATTTCGTTACATCTTGCATCAATTCAAATATGGTTGCCATATTGGTTGCTTTGTTGTGTCCATCTGTTGCCAACTCTAGCAATTGATTATCGACGGTTGTTGCTGAAAGTGGCAACGAATTATAGATTTGGTTTCTAAAATTAAGAACAAATTATTCACAATAGTTGCTAACAATAGCAACAACTTCTTAATGTTGGTTGCTAGATATAGCAACAAATTATTAACAATAGTTGCTAATAATGGTAACAAATTATTATTAATTGTTGCAATCCGTTTTATCAAAATGGCAGCAACATACCTATTTAGTTTCTAATAGTGGCAACAAATTATATATTTCGGTTGCAAAAAGTGGCAACAAATTATTATTTTTAGTTCCTAAATCTACTATTAAATTTTGCAACGAATACTTTGTATGGTTGTCAAATCTAGCAACGAAATTAGTAAAGCATTGCTTTTCTCTCTTTTTTTCTATAAAATTAACTGCCTATTTTTGTTTGGAAAAAAAGTGCTTATGCTCCGATTTATTAGTCGGCAAATGTTGAGGTTTGGGCCCAAAGCAATTGCAACACGAGTATTACCGAAGCATTTGGTAAGTCAAATGCTCCATTTTTTAGCAAGTTGCTCAAATGCTCCAAAGACTGGAGCATTTTTTGGCCCAATTTTTTTTTTCATTTTTAGTTGATGGACAAATGATTAAATATATAAATAAGTTTCATTTCTAATAGTTATGTCAATAAATACAAGAGAAACTACAAAAAATGACAGTTACAAACAATTTACAAGAACAGTACCTAAGTATTCTTTAATTTACAGCGTATTACAACTTCATTTATTACAAACAGAAGTGATAACTAGAACAATACCAAGCTGTAAAATCATCTTCGATGCACTGATCATCATCACCAAGACCAACTGGAACAAGACGTTTTCCACCTGCAGTTGCACCAACACAAGACTGTTATTATTTATTAACTCCTTATACTCTATATGGCTAATTAATCATCATTCAAATTAAATCATACCATATGGTTCTCCTACTTGTTTTGGCTTTATCTATGATACTCACAAGTTGCAATCCTCATACCAAAACAAAGGACACACAACTAAATATATATACAACATGACACACCAAATAGTTTAATTGAACAATAAACAGGATCTCAAATAGCTCATCCAATCCATGGACCTATATAATTTTTCATCCAACAATTTGAGCAAAAATATTACCTAGTTCATTGATGCAGCTATAAATATTGTCTACTGTATAAATACACAAGAGAAGAGTAGGCATAATAATTCAACAAAATGATAATCTCAAATATTTTTATCTCATCCTAGCAAGTCAGAGGACAGAGGGTAAAGAACTGATGGATTCCACATTTCCACTGGCTTAGCATCCCACCTGCCACAAGATACCCATATAACCCTCATAAGACTTAATAGTTCCCAATATGGCAAAAATCTTGTCATGTGGTTTTAATTTTTCTATTTTGTATCATTACTAGCCATCATGGTATAGTAAAAATACACTAAAAACGCCTAGCCAACAAATAAGTAGATTATGAACTGAAAATCCCTGATTTAGCCAACAAATAAGTAAATTGATCTATTTTGTCATGTGGTTTTTTTTTTGCATCACGCACCAGTCAAATATACATTGTCAACTGAAAATCTCCGACTTAGCCAACAAACAAGTATATTATGAACTGCAAATTAATTCACAAGTCTCTCAAAATTTTTTCACATAGTGCACCAGCTATATCCATGCTATGAACTAATTCTCTTTTTTTGGAAAAGTTTTGAAACATAATATTAGTAAATAGTATTCAACATAACTTCATCCAAAATAATGCTTATTATGAATGAACAACTTTTGACTAAAGCAAAAGATGAAATGTACATGTTTCTGCTAAGAAATTAAGGATTATAATAGGTTGTGAGATGTGAGGTGGGCCCCGAGAGCGTTCGCCTGAGCTCCGTTATCCGTACGTTGAAATCCTGAAAAAGAAGGTTAGACTACCCCGGGGGTGTTTTCGGGATCGCCCCTCCGACGCTCAAGTCAGTAAGTGATTGAGGTAGAGAGAGAATCTAGAGAGAGATGCTCTAGTTCGTTAGGTGAGAATTGAATACCTGTTCATTGATGAGACTGTTGGTATTTATAGTGTTGGGGATTCCCAGACAGGAAACATTGATTGGATGGGCTTCCTTGGGACCAATGGCCATGTTGCCTTTTCAGGCAATGATCATTTCAGCCTTTTAGAGGATCCCCAAGCTTCTGAGATTAGGTCAACTCGCAGGTGGGACCCACTGCTGCCACCTGTCCAAGGCTTTGGGGGGGGGGGGCTTTTCATGTCCTTGTTGGGCTGCTTATTACTTGAGCCCAAACAATTAGCCCCACGCCAGGGATAGATGGGGGATCACGGAGGTCCGACAGAGTGACACCCGTCCGTGGCGGAATAATGACCGCCTTAGTTTTGATTGACTCACTCTCCATCCAAGGCAGGTAGGCTGAATACACCGTGGCGCCGACCGAGTCAATCCCTGCTGGAAGATTTAATGCCGACCGGGTCGCTCACTGTTGAAGGGATTTTTGCCGACCGGCTCCCCTCCTGTTTGAGGGAGGAGTGCCGACTAGGTCACTCCCTGTTGAAGGGAAAATTGCCGACCAGGTCATTTCCTTTTGGAAGGAAGGCACCGAGCGGATCATTTTCCTGCTGAAGAAAGAAGCGCCGACTGGGTCGCTTTTCTGTTGAGGAAAACGACGCCGACCAAGTCATCTCTGGTTGATGGGAGTAAAGCCGACTAGGTAATTTTCCTGTTGGAGAAAATGTTGCCGACCGGGTCATTTTCCTATTAAAGGAAATAGCGCCGACCAGGTCATCTCTTGTTGAAGAAAACAATGCCGACCGGGTCTTTTTTCTGTTAAAGGAAATAGCGCCAACCGGGTCATTTTCCAGTTAAAGAAAATAGTGCCGACCGGGTCATTTTCCTGTTAAATGAAATAACGCCGACCGGGTTCTTTTCCTATGGAAGGAAATAGCGTCGACCAGGTCATTTTCCCGTTGAAGGACATAGTGCTGACCAGGTCGAGTGAGTATGGAGCCACCCGGACGAGGGACTAACGAGTCCCCAGTCTGTCCGAGTGGGTACTAGCTGATACTTGGCCATACTTGACCAAGTATAGAAGCGACTCGGCAAAGGGGGGAGCTCCTATCGGCCGAGTGAGTATGGAGCCACTCGGACGAGGGACTAATGAGCCCCAGGTTTATCCGAGTGGGTGCTAGCTGATACTTGGCCATACTTGACCAAGTATAGAAGCGACTCGGCAAAGGAGAGGAGCTCCTATTGGCCGAGTGAGTATGGAGCCACTCGGACGAGGGACTAATGAGCCCCAGGTTTGTCCGAGTGGGTGCTAGCTGATACTTGGCCATACTTGACCAAGTATAGAAGCGACTTGGCAAATGAGGGGAGCTCCTATTGGCCGAGTGAGTATGGAGCTACTAGGACGAGGGACTAATGAGCCCCAAGTTTGTCCGAGTGGGTGCTAGCTGATACTCGACCATACTTGACTAAGTATAGAAGCGACTCGGCAAAGGAGGAGAGCTCCTATTGGCCGAGTGAGTATGGAGCCACTCGGACGAGGGACTAATGAGCCCTAAGTTTGTCCGAGTGGGTGCTAGCTGATACTCAGCCATACTTGACCAAGTATAGAAGCGACTCGGTAAAGGAGGAGAGCTCCTATTGACCGAGTGAGTATGGAGCCACTCGGACGAGGGACTAACGAGCCCCAAGCTTGTCCGAGTGGGTGCTAGCTGATACTCGGCCATACTTGACCAAGTATAGAAGCGACTCGGCAAAGGAGGAGAGCTCCTATTGGCCGAGTGAGTATGGAGCCACTCGGACGAGGGACTAATGAGCCCCAAGTTTGTCCGAGTGGGTGCTAACTGATACTTGGCCATACTTGACTAAGTATAGAAGCGACTCGGCAAAGGAGGGGAGCTCCTATTGGCCGAGTGAGTGGGACGCTGCTCGGATGACGGGTTGATGAACCCCAATTTGTACGAGTGGGTACCGGCTGATCTTCGCATTTCGCTTGATGGAGTGGCAGTTATTTTTCCCGAGCGGATAGGTCCGACCCGGAATGCCACATGGCTATTTCTGATACTTGGGATCTTGGGACCTCTTGGATAGAGTTGACTAGGCACTGCCAAGGGTTTTGACGCTTGATCTCCCTTGGGATACCGAGTAATGACGCTTGGTTTTCTTGGACTCTTGAATGCTTGGGCTGAGTAGGTCCAATTGGGCCGCTTCAAAAAGCCCATTAGGCGATGCGAGGGGTTTGCGTTGCACATCCCCCTAGGCGCGCCTATATATATGAGGGAGGAGAGAGAACTTCAGATCATTTGCTCATTTCTCTAAATCCTCTCTCTCAAAAATCTTCAAATTCTCCCCAACTTTCAAGCTCTTCCTCCAGTCTTTTCGTCCGACCAGGTACGCTCTTGATCTTCTTTTAAGTTTATTTTTCTTTCTTTTCTTCGAATAATCTCGGCCGACTCCCTTGTCTATAAATAATGGGAGATTCGTCCGAGTCAGCGACACCCCCGACCTCACCTCCCTATAAATTGTCCGAGGAGGTGAGGGGGATGGGAATAACGTTGGTGTCGACTGTAATAAGTTGCCCCGACCCCTCGGCTGTGCCCGACGCAGTTGCTCTTCCGAGCCCGTCTTCTTCGGTAGAGGATGAGGCCGAGGGTATCATTCCATACCCTTGGGAGGTGTCTTTAGCCTATCCCCCCTCGAGGAGTTACTTAGACAAATATTTGTCTTCTGATGTAGTTAGAGTGGCCATGCCGAGGGGAGCAGGAGAGGCGTCGACTTCGGGTCAAGAAATAGAATACCCCGACCTAGATCCAAAAGGGGATCCAGGAACCTTCTTTCCCGAGCCGGGCTTGATAAAGTCCCTTATTGATGATCTCCGAGGGACAACAACGAGGTTCCAGATAAGGGATCCATTTTACTTAGTCCGATTGGAAGCCCATCACACGGTCCTTACTCCTCTGCCCGGGTGCATAGCGGTTTATTACAAGTCGATGGATATGGGGCTTCGGTTTCCTCTGACACCTTTCGTTAAAGAACTGCTGAATGCCTATAACTTGGCGATTTGCCAGGTTTCTCCTAACTCCTGGGGGGGGGGAATCACTGCTTTTCAAGTCTTATGTGAATTGTTGCACGTCCGACCGACCCTCAAATTGTGGAGGCATATGTACAAGCTAGTCGAGGTGATGGCCGCAACGAATGGACTTGGGTGGTGGAGCTTCCAAGTCCGACCGGGGTAATGGACTGTCTTTAACCTCCCTACTTCTCAGAAAGGGTTCCGAAGGGAGTTTGCCTTCGTCTACTTTGGTGGAGATTGGGGGATTCCTCTGGTTCCCCCGACGACCGAACCAGTCATCAGCCTAAATTTCCGAGTCGGGGATCTTGACGACGAGGAGGGTATCTGATGAGTCATATTTATACATAGATTTTAGGTTCATTTAGGTTGCATTTCTATTTCAAATGAGAGAATTTAGGTGCATATTTGCAAGATTTACTCAAGTTTGGCTATTTTGCTCTCCGTTTGCTTGTTTTGATGAATTTCAGGTGATATTAATGCAAATAGACTATGGTTGGCTAAGCTTGAGTTAAACAAACATGAATAAAGAAGGTAGATTGCATGAGGATCACAAAGCATCTCTCGGGGACAAATTTGGGCTAGAATGAAGCAAAGGATTGCTGAAAGAAGTGCCAAAACTGAGTCTTGTACACTCTTTTACTCATAACTTTTGATATACAAATGATAATGGATTGATTCCAATTGGGTTGGAAAGTAGACTTGAAGAGATTTCCAATGACTAGTCACACGCTGAATTTCGACGAGAGACGAGAAAGTTATGAAGTTTTGAAAATGAGCAGTTTTGGTATTTCTTGCGGGCCTGGCCGGGCGGGATCTTGCCCGGCCGGGCGGATCGCTGTTTTGCGCAGACTCTTATTTTCATATAAATACTTATCCTTTTGGGGTTGAAAAAGGACGTTTTCTCATTATAGCTTCAGCTTTAGTTTTCCTAAGCATATTTTAATTACTCAAGAACCCTAGTATTACTCTTTGCCATTTTTACATTGGATTTTCAATAGAACTTTAGATTTCTCAGGATTAATTATACAATTGGTATTTCTTCTCTTCTCTTGTTATTCTTATTCAATCTTTGATTATTAATTCACCATGTTTACTTGTTTCATCATGAGTATGTCTTCCCTAATTATGATTGAGTAGTTTATTTCTAGGGTTAAGGGGATTCATGAATATTTATGAAGGGATGTTTATAAAGTATTGATTTTTGATGATGTATGTTGAATCCTATTGAATGTATTATCTCTATCCAATTCGATTTGGCCAGATTTGATTGTTATAGTATTGCAATATTAGGTTATGCGCCGAGAGGTATAAACTTGATATTAAGGCTAGTTTCAATAGGTAGAGTTGGTATTAATAAATTGCGAGAGCCTGTTAATATCATTCTATGGTTAATTTCGACTCGAGAGAGGAAATCAACCTGTTTAACTGGATTGTTCATTATTGATTGTTGTGTTTCATCCTGGAATATTGTTCATTGGTGAACCTACGCCCTACACTCTTTATTATTGATATTCTCGATATAGTTATTGACTAGTTTAGTATAATTACAAACAAACACTCGTTCCCTATAATCTAGATTTGATCGACAATTACGAAAAGAACACTGTTTTCCCTGTGGATTCGACCCTACTTCCCTGACTACTATTTGTTAGAGGACTTTAGGATTACTTTTGATTAGGTGATACGACTTTAGCCTGTCAAAAATTGGCGCCGTTGCCGGGGAAAATGGTTTTGTTTAATTTTTAATTGTCTTAGAGTCTAGATTATTCCTTGTCTATACTAACCCCAATTCGAAGGAACATGTGTTCCCTAGAATTGTATATATTTATATTTTTTGGTTTAAATCTCCTCTGACTGTGTTATAATGGAGTGGAATCACCATTATGGATCAAATTTTACTGATTGTCAGGGACAATATGGTTATAATTGTTGGGATGGTCAAGTGCCTGATGATGATGCATCTTTTCATTATTCGAATTCTAATTTTTGTGCATATTATGATAATCAATATTCTTCCAATCCTAACTTAGATTACAATGGATTACCATATGCTCCCTATGAGTCTTATGTGCATAATTGGAACTCCCCTCCCCAATTAGACTTGCATAACTATCCTCAACAACAATCATCACAGTGTATTACAGATCTTCTTGATTTAATGAAACAATTGAATGAGTCTGACAAAGCATTCAGAGCTAGCCTTAAGCAATTGTGTGACCAACAGCAGTTGATGGTTAATCAATTACCAAGCATTCAACAAATAAGAGACCAAAATATGTTTTCCTATGATGATGATGATTGTCTTGAGAATGCCATGTCAGTGGAGAATGGTGATTATATGACTCCCGATATCGAAAGGAATGATGAGAATGAGAAAAATATGGATAGGATGAATGTTTTGGTGGAGGAGAAACTCTTAGTTACAAACCACTTTGTTAATGAGCCTATTTTAGAGGGCGGTGACATTGTAAGTGAAACTATAGAGGTTGAACCTATAATTTCTTGTCCCCATATTCCATTTTCAAGAAGGCTTGATCTTGTTTCTTCCCATCCTATTTTATTTCCCTCATATTTTCTAAAAAGACCACCATTAAAAGATACATTTGGCCAAGTTGACATTGTTGATATTCTTTCCTTGAGATCTCTGGTGTCTACACAACAGATACATGAAAGTTATACTTTGTCTTCCTTTTATCCATTTTCTTTTGATTATTCTTGTCTTCACTTTTATTTTGTTCCTGCTGACATTATGTTTGTGAAGATAGGTGTGCTTGCAATCAAGCCATATCTTGTTTTTAGTGACATGTTTGCAGGAGCATTTGATAAGTTACTCAAGGCATTGGGTTCTTCTGATTGAGGTTGAAGTGACGTGCTTTTGGTTGTGGTGGAAATGTCAATACTGTTTGGCACACTCTATGTTCATTATCCGCCTTTTCCGTGAGTTGTACCCTTCCCTTTTCTTTTTCTTCGTTGTTCTTCTCAGTGTTCACATTGAGGACAATGTGCAGTTCGGCTTGGGGAAGGATGTCACTTCGTGCATGTTAGTTGCATACTAGTTTAGATTTATTGCTTTAGTAGGATTGTTACATGGTTTGTTCCGCTCATTAGGGGCGGGAGTTTACATGTAACGAAAAAAAATGTACTGTTTTCTTAGTTGAATTAGATTTTTTTTTACATTTCATATCATGTTATTTTGCATCTATGAGACTATTGCTAGCAATTTTTGAGAACCTTGTTGATATTTCACTACACTTCCTAAGCGTCATTCATCTTGTTCATGATTCTTCATAGCAGGATTGTTTTGCAATTGATTGTTTATGGTAAGATTGTTTGATCTCTCTGGCTGGATTTAACTTTACTGTGCAGACACCTTAACCCAAGTGAGCTTTTGTGCCTATGAACTGACGTATCGTGTCAGTTTTGTTCTTTCATGTGTGATTAGTTCCTCAGTTGTCAGATTGATCTTGATTTTGACTTGGTACTCTTTGATGTTTGATAGTGTAGACATTTTGATATGATTGAGGCATATTTTTTTTCGTGATCTTAGCTCCAAAGTTATTATTGTTTTCATATTATCCTTTCTCTATCCCCATTGAGCCTTTCTGATATTGTTAAACTGATATCTACATTATAAACCTTTGACCTCATTTGATTCTTGTCCCAAGCCTTGCTTGGGGGGAGCGAGTATTAGTTTTGGTTTGGTTGTATTGAATGATAAAGCTCGATTTGTGGTGTAGTTGGATGGAAAGTATGTTTAGTGAGCTTGGAAATTCAATTGAAAGTTTGAAAAAAAATAAACAAAAAGAAATCAAAAGAAAGTTTGTGAAAAATGAAAAAAAAGTGAAAAAAAGAGTTATGAATAAAGTGAAAGAAAAAGGGCTATTTTTGAATTTCTTGAATGAAAAAAGTGTTGGTTATATATTTGGAGATTGTTGGTTGTTGCGTGGAGTTGTTATGACTTTTTTTTTGGTCATGTTTTCAATTACATGATGCTCCCCTTTCTTGGTTTTTCCACCACAATATCTATATTATTTTCCATACCTTTAACCGCAGCCTCATTACTACCCTTTAAAGTCCTCTTGATCTTTATGTGTTATATTATTTCATAGAAAGTGAGTCAAAGGGTCAAAGTTAAAGACTATATGCTTCATCTGAGTCGACTTGATTTAGGTTGAGTGTTATTTATTATCCCTTAAACACATGAGAGATTTGAGTGCACATGACCATAGTGAGGTCTGTCAGGTTTAGTTAAATCTAGCTTGGGGGAGATGGTTTGTGGTATGTTTGGAGAGTCGATTGCGATACATGATATGCTATGCGGCTTTGTTCGATATTGTTTCGATGCTTGTTTTGTGTAGTGGCTATATCTCTCGTGGTTTCAGTTGAGTGTTTGGCTCTATTGTAGTCTCATATTGTAGGTGTTTTTCTTCTCCAATGTCTATATCTTATTGCTTGAGGACAAGCAATGGTTTAGTTTGGGGGAGTTTGATGAGTCATATTTATTAATAGATTTTAGGTTCATTTAGGTTGCATTTCTATTTCAAATGAGAGCATTTAGGTGCATATTTGCATGATTTACTCAAGTTTGGCTATATTGCTCTCCGTTTGCTTGTTTTGATGAATTTCAGGTGATATTAATGCAAATATGCTATGGTTGGCTAAGCTTGAGTTAAGCAAACATGAATAAAGAAGGTAGATTGCATGAGGATCACAAAGCATCTCTCGGGGACGAATTTGGGCTAGAATGAAGCAAAGGATTGCTGAAAGAAGTGCCAAAACTGAGTCTTGTAAACTCTTTTACTCATAACTTTTGATACACAAATGATAATGGATTGATTCCAATTGGATTGGAAAGTAGACTTGAAGAGCTTTCCAATGACTAGTCACACGCTGAATTTCGACGAGAGACGAGAAAGTTATGAAGTTTTGAAAATGAGCAGTTTTGGTATTTCTTGCGGGCCCGGCCGGGCGGGATCTTGCCCGGCCGGGCGGATCGCTGTTTTGCTTTTTCTACGGATTTTGACCTGTCAACCGCCCGACCGGGCGGGATACGCCCGGGCGGGGCGATTTTTATGAGTTTTTAAGCGCGTTTTGCGCTGACTCTTATTTTCATATAAATACTTATCCTTTTATGGTTGAAAAGGGACGTTTTCTCATTATAGCTTCAACTTTAGTTTTCCTAAGCATATTTTAATTACTCAAGAACCCTAGTATTACTCTTTGCCATTTTTACATTGGATTTTCAATAGAAGTTTGGATTTCTCAGGATTAATTATTCAATTGGTACTTCTTCTCTTCTCTTGTTATTCTTATTCAATCTTTGATTATTAATTCACCATGTTTACTTGTTTCATCATGAGTATGTCTTCCCTAATTATGATTGAGTAGTTTATTTCTAGGGTTAAGGGGATCCATGAATATTTATGAAGGGATGTTTATAAAGTATTGATTTTTAATGATGTATGTTGAATCCTATTGAATGTATTATCTCTATTCAATCCGATTTGGCCAGATTTGATTGTTATAGTATTGCAATATTAGGTTATGCGCCGAGAGGTATAAACTTGATATTAAGGCTAGTTTCAATAGGTAGAGTTGGTATTAATAAATTGCGACAGCCTGTTAATATCATTCTATGGTTAATTTCGACTCGAGTGAGGAAATCAACCTGTTTAACTGCATTATTCATTATTGATTGTTGTGTTTCATCCTGGAATATTGTTCATTGGTGAACCTACGCCCTACACTCTTTATTATTGATATTCTCGATATAGTTATTGACTAGTTTAGTATAATTACAAACAAACACTCGTTCCCTATAATCTAGATTTGATCGACAATTACGAAAAGAACACTGTTTTCCCTGTGGATTTGACCCTACTTCCCTGACTACTATTTGTTAGAGGACTTTAGGATTACTTTTGATTAGGTGATACGACTTTAGCCTGTCAGTATCGCGGCTTGCTACATGCAAGCCGAATAAAAAATAGTCAATGGAGGCGAGATATTCGTGCCTGGCCAGTGGTTACCCGACTGCCAGCTGTTCAAAAATGAGCACTTCCTCTCGGCTATGGGTCTTAGCACGACCTTCCCGAAGTGTAATCCGCCGAGGGGGTGGCTTAAGGTTTTCGGTCGGATAGCATATGTTTTCCATTTTTTGACTAACACTTTTTGCTTTTTGCAGAACATTCCCGAGCCTACGTAGAGGAGACTGACCCCACAATGGTCGACAAGCTGAACGTGGCGGCGATGAGGGCGGCTCGGATGAGAGCCGAGATAGCTGCCAAAACCATGAAGGTGCCGACCGCGCTAAAGGTTAAGGAGTTATAGTTTGACTATGTATGCCTTTTATTTCTTGCCGAGTGACTTGATTGTTTCCCGATCTGTTTCAGGATCCTGCCAATCCCAAGCCAAGGAAGAGGAAGGAGCGGTCCGCAGATAAGGTCGCTCAGACCGAGAAGGCCGTTGCAAAGGCCAAGGCTGAGAGAGAGAAGAAAGCAGCGAAGAAGTCCAAATCCATCGAGGTTAACAGCCCGAGGGACTCGGACAAGGGGTCGTCACAGCAGGCCGATGGTGCTGACATCTCTCTTCACTCATCGGATTTTCGATCGATTGGGAGTCCCCAATATACTCCCCAATCTCCCCCCATATAGCTCGTTGGGGGACCCCCCGACTGATGTGGTTGCTGCCACAATCCCATTCACGGGGCTGAGTCGGGCCGAGAAGGACGGTCGGTGGACCAGAGCTTTGGAGTATGTATACACTCCGACCGACCGGGAGCATATCAATGTCACTTGGGGCGACAACGAGACCAACGAACTCTTCCGTACGTGGGTCGACGTAAGTGTTCAATGTTTTTGCTCCCGTTAATTGATCAATGTTTTTGCTCATTTTTGCTAACTCATATACTCTTGTTATATCAGTTTTCCGCTTGGCTGGCAAACGTAGCTCGGAACCGAGTGAGCCTGGCTGAGGAGGTTCACGACTTGAATGAGAAGGCAAAGAAGCACTTTGACGAAGTTTATTAGGCTAAGGAGGCCAAGAGAATAGCCGAGGACAAGCTCGATGATGCTCTTAGGGCCATTAAGACTGACCAGGACAACTTCAAGGCCGAGCGGGAAAAGTGGCAGAAGGAGAGAGATGTCCTCGTCCTAGACCGTGACTCTGCTCAGACGGCTAAGGACGATGCGATCGTCAAGCTGAAGGAGGCTGAGTAGAAGGTGACTGATCTCCAGGGCAAGCTGGAGGAGGCTGAGCGGTTGGTGAAGACAGAGGCCCAGTGGTTTGCCGAGTGGGAGCAGACCGAGGCCAGTGAAGTTTACGCCAACGAGGTGGGTAGCAAGGCCCACAAGATGGGTGAAGACGAGGCTCTGGATCGTTTGAGGAGGGTGCTTGTCGAATCACACCCTGAGCTGATTTGGGCAGATGTTTGGTCCGGATATCAGGAGTCCATAGATGCTGAGACTGCTGAAATTCGGGCCAAGCTAGATGCTGAGATTCAGGCTCAGCGCGCTCTTGAGGGGTCCTCTGAGGATGATGACGATGATGAAGAAGCCGAGGGGGTTAGTCGGGGGACTGAGCAGGTACGATAATGCCACCAAGGAGACCGAGGTGGTGGATGATGGTGTTGTGACCCACCCGGGCGTTTTAGACCTTCCCCCTCCGCCCAACTCTTAAACTTCTTGGCCTTGCTCTCTCTGTACTTGACTGCTTTTTACCAACTTTTGTAATGGTTGTCTTCTCTGTAATGCCCGATTAAGGAAATGAAATTATCTTTTGACTTTATTTTTCGAATTGTGTTTGTTGATTGCAATATCGCCCGACTAACTTTATTAATCTGACTGATCTGCATTTGTCTGATTGACTTGTTTTGTCCAACTAACTGAATGCTGGTGAATGCTTGTTTTGAATACTGGTTATGTTGATACTGAAGTTGGTACTGCCTTGACTGGTTAAGTATTTGTCGAATAGGTGTTATTTGGACTAGTTAAGTCAATGTCGAATAGATAACACTTTGACTGGTTAAGTATTTTTTATTACAAAAATGCCCAACTATTTCGACTGGTTAAGTCTAGTAGTTTGACTTGTTACAAAACGTACCGATTAGCTATACTTTTTCTGTTTAGCTATTACAACACCTGCCTCTATTGTAAGTAACATACACTACACATAGAATTTTTTGAGGTTGTCTGCTTTCCAGGGTCGGGCCAGGGGGACACCTTCTGGGGACTCTAGTCGGAATGTGCCTGGCTTGATGGTCTCTGTTACTCTGTAAGGGCCGTCCAAGTTGGGTCCCAACTTCCCTTTCAGGTGTGAGAGTCCGATGGCTTCTACTTTCCGAACGACCCAATCGCCAAGTTGGATTGGTCAAGCCTTCACTCGGCGATTGAATTGCCAAGTGACTCTTTGTTTATACTGAATGGACTTCAGTAGTGCATTGCCCCTTGTTTCTGGCAACAAGATTAAATTGACAGGCTTTTCCTCCTCGTTTTTCTCGAACTCGTAGAAAGTCATTCGGGGTGAGGGGATACCGACTTCAACTGGTAAGACCGCTTCACTTCCGTACACAAGGCTGGACGGGGAGTGTCCTGTTGCCTCTTTCGCAGTAGTCCGAGCCGACCAGAAGACTCCAGGTAGGTCATCGACCCATGCTCCTTTGGCAGCCTCTAAGGATTTTTTGATTCCTTTGAGGACTATCTTGTTGGCCGACTCGGCCTGTCCATTTGTTTGTGGCCTGGACACGGCGGAGAATTTGGTCTGTATTCCGAACCGGGCACAGTACTCCCGTGTAGGGCCACTGTTGAATTACCGACCATTGTCGGAGATCAATACCCTGGGCACCCCAAATCTGGTTATGATGTTCCTCCAAATGAACGCCTGAACTTGCCTATCCGTTATGGAGGCAAGTGGCTCGACTTCTGTCCACTTTGTGAAATAGTCAATGGCAACTATTAAGAACTTCCTCTGACTAGACACTGGGGGAAAAGGTCCGAGGAGATCCATGCCCCACTTATCGAAGGGCAGAACTGCTTGAATTGTTGTCAAGGGAGTAGTTGGTGCTCTTGGGACATCCGAGTGGATTTGGCATGAGGGGCACCTTTTGACCAACTCCTGGGCATCTGATTTCATAGTAGGCTAATAGTAACCTGCTCTGAGGACCTTTCCAGCTATGGTCCTTTCCCCTTGGTGACTTCCACAAGCTCCTTGGTGGATTTCCCCTAGGATGTAATCTCCTTCTTCGGGTGTCACACATTTGAGCAGCGGGTGGGTGAAAGATTTCTTGTAGAGCTGGTCTTCGTGCCACAAGAACCATCCTGACTTATGCTTGACTCGCTCGGCTTCTTTGTGGTCCTCGGGCAGTACTCCGTCTCGCATGTATTTTACTAACTCTTCCATCCAGGTGGATGTCCGATTGAGTACGAATTGTTCCTTGGCATTGATGCTTGGCTGACGCAGTACTTCCCACATGATGGTCCGAGGGGCTGATCCTTCAGCTGAACTGGCCATCCGAGCCAAAGCATCTGCCTGCTGATTTTCCGACCGTGGAACATAAGCGATGCTGAACTCAGCCAGTTTTTTGACAAATTCTTGGGTTTTGGCCAAGTACATTCTCATGTTATCCTCCTTGGCCTCATATTCGCCGGATACCTGACCCGCTATGAGTTGTGAGTCGGATTTGGCTTTAACTGCCGTGGCCCCGGCCAAGATACATATTTGGAATCCGAGGATGAGGGCTTCATACTCGGCTTCGTTGTTAGACCCCAAGAATTCAAATTTGATGGCATACTCCATCTTTTCCCCGACCGGGGGTTTAATCACCAGACCGGCTCCACATCCCGTTTTGGTGGACGAGCCGTCTACTTCCAGCTTCCACCCATTTTGCTCGCCGACTGGGGGCCTAGTTGTGCATTCTGTTATGAAATCTGCCAAGGCTTGGGCTTTGATAGCCCTCCTCGGCTCATATTCCAGCCCAAAGTCTGCTAGCTGATCCGCCCAGTCCGTCATCCGACTGGAATGGTTCCTGCTCTCAATTAGCTTCCTGAGTGGTTGCCCGGTGAGAACCTTAATCGGATGTGCTTGGAAGTAGGGTTTAAGCTTCTGACTAGCCATCACCAGGGCAAAGACCATCTTTTCGACTTCGCTGTACTTAGCCTCTAGGAAAGCATGACTGATAAAGTAGACCGGGTGTTGCTTTTCTTCTCTCTCGGCTATCAGAACAGCACTGAACGCGTATTCCGAAACACCCAGGTAAATAAACAATGTTTCCCCCGGCAAGGGGAATATCAACTTAGGGAGGGTTGATAGATGCGTTTTGAGGGAGGTGAAGGCCTGTTCGACTTCGTCATCCCAGGTGAACTCCTTTCTCTTCAAAGCTTTGAAGAAATGTAAGCTTTTGTCTGCTGACCTGGAGAGGAAACGTCCGAGGGCAGCTAAACAGCCGGTCAGGTGCTGTACCTCTCTTACGTTCCGAGGAGACTTCATCTCCATTACAACTTTGATTTTATCAGGGTTCGCCTCGATTCCCCTTTCATCCACCAGGAATCCGAGGCACTTCCCTCCTTTTACTCCGAAGACACATTTCTTCAGGTTCAACATCATGCAGAATTGCCTCAACGTGCTAAGGGGTTCCCTTAAGTCTGAGGGGTGATCACCTTGGATTTTTCTTTTGACGATCATGTCGTCAACGTATACTTCAATGTTCCGACCTAGTTGGTCGTTGAAGATTTTGTTAACTGTCCGCTGGTATGTAGCCCCTGCATTCTTAAGTCCGAATGGCATCATCTTGTAGCAATACACCCCTTGATTTGTAACAAAGGCGGTATGGACTCGGTCGTGCTCAGCCATTGGGATCTGGTGATACCCCGCATTTGCGTCCATGAAGCTCAGGAGAGCATGACCTGCCGTTGAGTCGACTAGCCTGTCGATCTTGGGCAGAGGGTGGTTATCTTTTGGACAGTCCTTGTTTAGGTCTGTGAAGTCCACACACATTCTCCATGCCCCGCTCGACTTTTTGACCAACACAACGTTGGCCAACCATTCTAAGTATTGACATTCTTCTATGAAACCCGCTTCAAGTAATTTTTTGACTTCAGCCGCTGATGCGGTGTTTCTTTCAAGGCCTTGATGCCTCAGCTTTTGCTTGACTGGCTTGAACCCTTCTTTGATGTTGAGCTCATGGCACATAATTTTGGGGTCGAGTCCAGACATTTCTGAAGCTTCGTAGGCAAAGACATCCTTGTACTCTGTGAGCACCTGAATGATTTATTTCCTTGCTTGGGGGTCCATGGCTTTGCTTACCCTCAAGGTCCGACCGAGTTTCTCGTTGATGATGACTTCTTCATCGTCCTCGGCCGGCTGAGGGCGCTCGTACTGCTTGGGGTTTTCAGTGATGTAAACCCCAAGACCACTTGAGGGCTGATTCTCTTCTCGTTTTCTCTTTTTTGAGTCCTCTTGGACGTCGACCCTGTTCTTCAAGCTGTTAACATAGCATTCTCTTGCAGCTTGCTGATCCCCCTGGATCTTTCCAACCTTACCTTCGTCGGTTTCAAACTGCATGAGGAGCTGATAGATGGAGATTGCCGCTTTGACCCTGTTTAGAGTGGGTCTTCCCATTATGATGTTGTATGGCAGAGGGATGTCCATCACTAGAGATGGCAATGGGTAGGGTCTGGGTAGGGTAAGGCTAGACCCTTACCCATACCCTACCCGTACCCATAGGGTAAATTTTTGTAGGACCCTTACCCATACCCGTAGGGTCCGATAGGGTATGGGTAGGGTCTAAAATGGGTCCAACACAAAAAAAAAATTGCTTACATTTTCACGTGTATATAAAATCGTTAAGTACAATTTTATATATTAATTTTGCAATTAGCATACATAATATCACATATTCACATTCCATAGCAATACATAGTTTTTGCACATCCCAAAAGTCTCATACATCAAAATATAAATAAAGAGAGTCACACTGTGATAGTGAGAGAGTGAGAGTAGAGAAAGAGAGTGAGAGTAGATCGAGAGAGTGACACTGCGATAGTGAGAGACTGAGAGAGTAAGAGTAAAGTGAAAGATGAGCCGTGATTGCGATTTATTTGCGGCTAAGATTCCTGGGTGAGGGAGGGTTTAAGTTTTACTGGAAGGATATGTTTATATATATATTTATTTTAATTTAAAAAAAATAAAAATATATATTTTAATTGGTGTGGGTCCATGGGTAGGGTCTGGGTAGGGTCTGGGTATTTGAGAAGTGGACCCTTACCCTACCCTTACCCGATAGTACCAGGACCCATACCCTACCCTTACCCATAGGGTCCAAAAAATTAAGACCCATGCCCTAATTTTAGGGTATGGCCTGGTTGGGTCTGGGTAGGATCCTAGACCCATTGCCATCCCTATCCACCACTAGGAAGTCAATCAGTAGGCTTCTTCCCTTGCCTTTTTCTCCCATCCGAGTAGGCAACTTTATAGATTTGAATGGGTGTACCGAGTTTCCCCCGAAGCCTATGAGTGGCTGATTGAGGGGAGTGATGTCCCTTTCGCTGTATTTCAACTTCTTGAGGCACTCGAGCGTAATTATATCAGCGGATGAACCACTATCTACTAACACTCGTTTGACTCTGGTGTTAGCCACTTTCAGTTCGATGACTAGGGGATCATCATGGGGTGTGTGTAGGGTCCGACTGGATTCCCCGAAGGTCATTATGGGGCAATCTGGTCGGGGTTGGTGGACGTCAAGCACTTGGTGCTTGAGACTCTGTAAGTGGGCTTTGCGGGATCGACCAGTTAGGCCTCCTGATGCAAAGCCCCCTGCAATGACCCCGATGAATCCTTCGGTGTCCCCGCTGTTCGACTGAACTACCTTTTGCTTGCCTTTCTCCTCGCTGGTGTGTTTGAGGTAGCGGTTCAGCTTGCCTTGGTCCGCCAGATTATCAAGGGACTTTTTGAGTTCTCTGCAGTCCTTGGTGGTGTGCCCGCATTCTTTGTGGTATTCACACCATTGGCTTTTATCTCTCCGAGCGGAGGACGTTCTGATGGGGGGTGGACGGGGAAGCATTGACTTGTCCTTGATGTCCAAGTAGATCTCTCTTCTGTTCTTGCTGAATCGGGGGTCGTTGCCATGGTCATTGAACCTGTCCGACCTACCCCCAGTCTTTTGTTGTTTTGGCTGGTCCTTGTGATTTCCTTCTTCCTTCCTCTTCTTGCTTCCATCATCCGAGTGGCGACATATGTCTGCTGCCTGGATGAATATTTGAGCCTTGCTCATTGCTTCGGAGAAGGTTTTCACTTTGTTTTCTGCCAAGGACCATCTTAGCCGACCGGGTTGAAGTCCGGACATTAGGGCGGCGAATGCCACCGCGTCTTGTAGATCTGAGATTTTCAGGGATTCCTCATTGAATCTTTTGATGTAATCGGCCAGGCTTTCATTCTTCTCCTGCCCGACCCCCATCAAATGAAGACTTATTTTCTTCTGCCTTTTCCCAGCAATAAACTGATGGATGAATAGGTCTTCTAGTACCGAGAAATCAGTTATGATCCCAGCAGGGAGTTCCTGAAACCAGTTCAGAGCTAGTCCTTTCAGTGTTGTGGGAAAGAAGCGGCACCAAGTGGCTTCACAGGCGGTCTAGACACTCATTTGTGCCTTGTATGTTGCCATATGATCATCCGGGTCGATTAGGCCTGCGAATGGTTCAATAGTTGGTGTTTTGATCTTTCCCGGACTGGGCGTCTTTAGTATGGCCTGGCTGAATGGGACCATGAACTTAAGTGCCCCACTATTGATCCGAATGGGTTTCGATTGGGCAGAGTCACCATGCCCCTCCCGCTGAGCAGCTTTCTTGTTGAGGATGTGTCTTGCGTCGTATCCTTTGCTGAGGCGCTTCTCGTTGAGGAAATGCCGAGCATCATCGTGCTTTTGCCCGACATTACCTCGTGGTGACTTGGACACATGAGTCTCTTCTCCCTGTCTAGCAATTCTTCCTTTAGACAGATGGCGGTCCTCCTCCCCTTGTCTGGATCGTTGCCGATCATGTTGACTGTGTTCCCTTACCCCCGATCGTTGCCGGCTAAGCTGACCATGGGCAGATCGGTGAAGGTTTTCCGCCCGAAGGGAAGGGACCAAGGCTTGGTCTTTAGGTTGCTGGAGAGGGCACCCCTGTTGTAGATTGGCCAGCATGTCCATCAAGCTACGTTGCAGGGTTTGTTGTAGCTGAGCGGCTATCAAGTTTATATCTGATGTAGATATAGGCTGGGGGTGTGCATGTTGTAGCTGTTGTGAAGGGGTAGGTCCATTTTCAATAGAATGCTCCTCTTCAGGGTCGATGGTCTGAACGGTTGGCGTTTTGCGAGGTATAGGTGAGGGTGGTCGCTCGGACCTCCGGTGGTGAGATGGTGAGGGGTCTCGTTCGGACCTCTGAGCCTGTGCTGAGGGCTGTCTGGTGCGAGTGCTCTTGGCTGGGGCCATTGCTGAGTAACAATGAGATGAATCTTACTAAGTGGAGGCGAAGTAACTTTGATTGTATCTTCCCCACAGACGGCGCCAAACTGTTTCTGCTAAGAAATTAAGGATTATAATAGGTTGTGAGATGTGAGGTGGACCCCGAGAGCGTTCGCCTGAGCTCCGTTATCTGTACGCCGGAATCCTGAAAAAGAAGGTTAGACTACCCCCGGGGTGTTTTCGGGATCGCCCCTCCGACGCTCAAGTCAGTAAGTGATTGATGTAGAGAGAGAATCTAGAGAGAGATGCTCTAGTTCGTTAGGTGAGAATTGAATACATGTTCATTGATGAGACTGTTGGTAGTTATAGTGTTGGGGATTCCCAGACAGGAAACATTGATTGGATGGGCTTCCTTGGGACCAATGGCCATGTTGCCTTTTCAGGCAATGATCATTTCAGCCTTTTAGAGGATCCCCAAGCTTATGAGATTAGGTCAACTCTCAGGTGGGACCCATTGCTGCCACCTGTCCAAGGCTTTGGGGGGCTTTTCATGTCCTTGTTGGCCTGCTAATTACTTGAGCCCAAACAGTACATATGGCAAAAACAAGGAAAAATCTCTCACTGATACTTTAACTACCCTTCTCAAGTAACAGATTAACCTCAAAAAATTCATATGGAACATAGTTAATAAGTCAACCACAGCTGCAACATGCACTGGCAGGCTTAAGCAATCAATCGCAGCCTGTAGGTACAGAGGCAAGGCTCCTAAATCTTCTCGCACTTTACAAGAGTCAGCATCTCTTGAATACAAATAATTAAAGCCTCTCGTAAAGTGAAGAATCTCCAGAGCAAGTGAATGTTTAAGTCTCTATGACTTATTTTTAGCTCTACTTCTTTTCCTTCTTTCTTTTTAAATATTTTTTTTAATCAACTAAAGCAACTATCCCGTGAATAAACACCAATTAAATTGACAAGATCGCCAAAATGCATAATTGGAATTTAGTCTTCCATTAAGATAGTCATGAAATTGTCAATTTTCTTTTAAACCCTTCAATTGAGTTAGCATCCCAACCTTCAAAACCAAGGTCCAATTTTTATTTATATACAGTGGATACTCCAAAGCACAAAAAAAAAGACCAACAAATAAAATTTAGTGCATACCCAATTCAATTGACAAGATCAAATATAGAAATCATAAATCAAATTAAGATGCACAAGAAGAGAGACAGCGGAAGCATAATGACCTTGCATTGGCAAGTTAGATTTCAATTTCCAAGTATGAGATGCAGAGTTTCGACCAGAGAGACGCGTCCACCACAGTGATATGCCATGAACAAACACCAATTCAGATATTCTGTAGGAACCACCTCTTAATCAATAAATGATAAGAAGAATTGCAGAGTAAAGAGACAAACCAGTGCAATTGACAAGAAGAATTGCTATTGACGAAAAGATAGCCATTTTGCAGGTAAGTGATGAGAACACGAAGGGGAGGCAGTTGAATAAGTGGTGACTGCTTGAAGATTAGTTGAGAGAGTTGAGGGCATTTTTTTTAGGGAAAGAGTTGAGGGCATTTGAATGTTTTCTTCTATATTTTCACAGCAACCATGAACGCGGGAATTTTGATACAAATTTCAGCCTCTTTTTTTTGAATGGGTATTTCCGCCTCTTTTTTGGTACTAGGAAAATTAGATAAAAGTCCACAAAAAAAAAGGATAGACACAATGTTTGCTTGATATTTTATCATTTTCTTCAAAATACTCGGGAATTTCCTTAGGGATTTTCATAGGGGATTTTCAAGTGTCAATTATATTTTAACTTGAAATTTGTTTAATTTAATGAGAAATGAGGTTTCAATTGCCTTGATGTATTTCATAACTAGATTAAGGCTCTATTCTTTTAGACTGAATTAATAAAAATTCAACAATTCAGTTTAGTTTAGTTCAAACAAATTCAGTTCTGTTCAGGAAAATTCAGTTGATCAGTTCAGTTAGTTTCCTCTCACAGTTTTAATTCACTTCAGTTTAATTCAGTTTAGTTTAGTTCAGACAAATTAAGTTCAGTTCAATTCAGACAAATTAAGTTCAGTTCAATTCAGACAAATTAAGTTCAGTTCAGCTCAAAAGAACAGAGCCTAAGTAATACTAAGTTATGGTAACTTCATTTAACTTAAAATGAGCAAAAATAAAGTGAATATAATGTGCACACTCGTAGAATATTATATTCTTTTCTACAATACAAAAATTAAATACTCTAAGACCTTGTTTTTCAACTTATTTTTGCTTACCTGAACTTATCAAAACTATTCTAAACTTATCTTTTCTTATTAGATTGTATTTAATAAATTGGTACTCAAACCTTATTTATGTTTATTTTTATTAAACTCAATTTATTAGACATTATTAGTCCTTATTAGATCTTATCTGAACCTGCCTTAACTAATTTTGAACTTAACCAAACTTATTCTTTCTTATAAGAACTGAAAATAAGGTGATGAATAGAATAGGGCCTAAGTTTGGGTTTTAGACTGTTGTCATTTTTTCCCTTCAACTGTATTTGTTGTTTGTGTATATTTCTATCTGCATAATATTGAATAAAAAATCGAAAAGATTTAGGTGAGACCATCTCAGTACATAACTAAGATAAGTTTTTGCCAAATTCAATTTACATGTAATTGTTCTAAGTTCACGCATAATTGTTAACAGTTTATAGATATCTATTTTGTTACTTGTTTATGCTTCATATAGATATATATATAATAACAAGTATGGTAATTTGATAACAGATAACAAAAGAATATATACATTTTAACCCCACTAGGGAACTCCTTGGGAGTGATGTTTCCCTTACCATCCCCTCTCCCTCCCAACGAGTTTCACCTACAATGCTGGCTGGTTATACCTGCGAGAGGAGTCAGTTCAGTAAGGTCTTTCATTTTACCTACCTAAAGTAAACAAACATGAGTTAAAGTTTCTTCAAATTAGTTTTGCAATTACCAAACTATTAAATTGTCAAAATACCAAAAGATAATAACGTTAATTCAATAACTAATATCACAATTCACCCTTAACTAAGCATTAAAAGTAAAACATAACTTTTTTTCCCTCAATTTACTTTGTCAACCTTACTAATACCATGTTCTCTCCACCTCTAGAAACTAATATTATTAATCACTATAAGTTATGACTAGTAAACTCAGTTTGCCATCACTAGAGATTAGTTTTTAAAAAAACTCAATTTAATCATTAAAAACTTATAATTTCATACAACTAATAGGAGCTATTTAAGTTCAAATATAATTAAAACAAGTTTTCATATCACTATAACATATAATCAATTCAAAAGACCTATGGTATCAAGTTTTACCAATAACCGTGGTTCAAAATTCTATGTTCGAGATAAATGGATTTCATTAGTTAAGATTACTCGATTTGTAAAAGAGTCATGTCCTTTTGACCCTGAATGATAATAATATCTTGCATATGGTTACTATAATTTATGTAGGTCATGTCATGTTCCCCTTATTTTCATTTATTTTGTGAAAAGCAAATGAACGTGAAGTTGGGATAAGTTGTACGTTTGGAGAAGTTTATAATATCATAATGGTGTACGTGTTAATTCTATTAATCTGATTTTCACTTAGTTGAAAATTATCTGAACTTAAATGGACTTAAGGACTGTTCTATTCAGCTTAGACTTAATTGAAATTATCTTAATTTATCTTCACGTATCTGAATTCATTTAAACTTAATTATAACTTATCTGAAATTATTTGAATCTTATTGAAGCTAATTTTGTTAGGTGTTATGATTTATTAGAATTAAATTTCAACTTATCAAAACTTACTAAAACTTGTTTGAAATTATTGAAACTAATCTAAACTTATCATAATTTTTTTTCTAATTTAAGTTAAAATAAGTTGAACAAAACATTGCCTTATTAGAAGTTATCATAACTTATTCATCTTGTATATGTACTTGGGTAGCAATTAGCATTTAGTTTTCCAAACACTTATGTGAACTTATTTTTTTGAAATAAGTGGAAATAAGGTGAGCAGGATAAGATCATGGTTCAATTCCGACAACAAATTGAAACTATGATGTCTTCTAGCAACTGACAGTAAAATTACTTGTTTCAAGTGGCAGCAAATTGTAATTTGTTGCCATAGTTTATTTCTAAAAAGCAACAAATCAAAAATCTGATATTATGTAGCAACAAATAGTAAAATGACTAGTTTCTAATGTAAACAAACCAAATATGGATTGCCATAGTTTGTTGCTAAAACTAATTCAACAAATTTATTTTATTTTCAATTTTTTGGTAATACAAGATGTTTATTGTATTTAGTGACGAACCGTAAGACAATTTGTTTATAGACGCATCAAATTAAAAAATCGGATGCCATTTTCGCAACAGCTAGTAAGACTACTTGTTGCCAACAGCAACACATCAAAATTTAGTTGTCAGAGTTTGTTGCTAAAACTAATTTGAGGATATCTGTTCCTATTTCAACAACAAATAATATAATTACTTGTCTCTTATGGCAACTACTTAAATATTTTTTACCATAGTTTGTTTCCAAATAGAAACCAATTAAAAATATGATGTCATCTAGCAACAAATAGTAAAATGACTTGTTTCAAGTGTCAACAAAACAAGTATTCGTTGCAATAAAATGGCAACAAATTAAAAATTTGATGCCATCTAACAACAAATAGTGAGACACTTGGTTTCTAATAGAAACAAATTAAAACTTCGTTGCCATCATTTGATTAAAAAAGCACTACTTTTGTAACAGGCAACAAAAAAAGTATTATTTGTTGCTACTTATCAACATTTCAAAAATCTGTTGCCAAGCTACGTTTCTATAATGCCCTCATTTTTGTAGTAGCAGGGATAAATAATAATATAACAACATAGCAGACTACTTTTACTGAACTAAACTCCACAACTAATAAGTTAATTAATTTAGATGGAATAGGCAATGGAATGAGTTGTTCAAACCAAACCAGTCTTCAATTTAGAAGACGAAGTACGGGCGCGACTCCGTACTCCCTTGACCTACGATATCGAGGAACCTTTTAAATAAAAATAGGACACGATGATCAATCCGGTCCCAAGAAAAGCCATGGGCTACCACCATGTACTCCAACTCATACTAGTCTAACACTTCAGACGTGCACAAGTCTAAAACTATTGTTATTCACGTTTCACTTTACATGATTAATAATTATTCACTTGTTATGACTCACAAGTAGGACAAATAATATAATCATCAAAGATACATAACTTCCATTTTTATCTTAGGATTAGATAAGGTGATCATCAACTTAACAACCCAAGATTAATTCCAATACTAAATCCATAACCTTTATTTATTTGTTGAACCAAGGCAACAACCAACTAACCTTTCATAGGTAAATAACCAACTTACCAAATAAGACCCTCGGTCCTCATAAAGTAATTAAATAATCCAAAGGGAACAGCATGATCCAATATCAACATTAATATTAATCCCTCATGTGAATTAATAAATAAAGTTCCCAAATCTCATATGCTTGCATCAATCATCCATACAAACATAATATAATCACAATCAACATGCTTCACACAACAGTATAAGACATGGAAATCCAATCGAATATAAATCACATATGAACTAAAAATAATTCCCTATACATGATACTACATAAATCCCATCCTTAGGACATGATCCTAATCCAACCAACACATAGGTTTGTACGTACCTTGTGTAGACAAAGTTCGAGGCCACTTTAACAAGCTTAAAAGTCGCCTAGAGAGAATTGTCTGCCTAAGAATAATGAACATAATCACAAATCAATTCTCTATAAATTTTCAGCAATATTAAAATACATTAAACCCTCTTTAAAAGTATTTAAAACCCTTTTTTATCATTAAAACTTAATTATTAAAGCCTCCTAGTATAGTACTACTATACTAGTTGTTAAAAAACCCTCAAAAACTCATACTTTGATCATAAAAACTCCATTATAAGATCCTCATAAAATTTCCAGCAATTAATAATATAATAAAACCCTTTTTAGACATACTTAAACATAATTAAAATCATAGGAATACTCAATTTTACAAACTATAATATACTACTATGATTTTTCAACTCATAAAACCCTAAAAATCAATGCTTTGATACTTAAAATCTTAATTGCAACATAATCAATAAATCTGAATTTTAATTACTTCATTACATAAACTATATAATCTTAGATATATATTTAAATCATCAAACTACAACTTTAAACATAAACATATTAAAACAATCCTTAAAAATATAAACTTTGCATTGAATAAAACTTGAGAAGGAAGAAAAATAACCAAAGCAAAGAGAGGGAGGAAGGCGCCGGAAAAACAGGAGGAACGGCGGCGGTGGTCGGCGGCTGCTGTTGCCGGTCGGGCGGCGGCGGTGGTCGGCTGATGGGGAGGAAGCACCGAGAGAGAGAGAAGAAAAGAGAGGAAAAAGAAAGAGAGAGAAAAAGAAGAGGAGGGCCGAAATTAGGGGAGAGGAAGAGAGAGCAAAAATAAGTGTGTGGGAAATTTTTTGGGGTTTATATAGTTACCCCTTTTGGGCTTAGGAAAAGGTGTTTGGGCTAAAATAATATTTAATGGTTGGGTGATTTGAGTAGTTGGGTTCCTCTAACTCAATTTAAAATCCTTTTTGCTAAACCAAAAGGTGTTTTAAGCTATTTAAATAATTTTCAAAGTATGACTAAATAAAATGTTTGACTACTTTAAATCAATAAATAGTTCCTTTGACTTTCAAATTGTCAACCTTTCAAGAAATAAATCATTTAAACATTAAAATATATATAGTATACATTAAAATGCATTTATAAAATTCATAAAATTACGGGGGATTACACCCATGGTGAACTTGCGGATTGCATAGAGTTTCACTATCAATATGTGATTATCATGGGTCGTAAAAAGAAATCATAGTCTTCTAATCCTCCAATGACTCGTCAAGCTCAAAGTTTATTAGCAAAACAAGGACAACAACAAGGAGTTCAATCTCCTATGGGTAGTAATGGTGGAATTACTCCTCAAGCAACTCTGAGAGGTGTGACGATGGAAATACAGGATGTAATTAATGCTAATTATGCTATGAACCAGATTTTCACTATTGATCGACAGAAGCAAGCTGGAAGTGGCAAGCAAAAGGAACAAAATGTTGAAGTTATTGTTCCATTGATTTCCTCTATTGATGAAAAGGAAAATCAAACTGGTGATGAAGCAGAAATTGAAGTGCTAGGGGAAAATGAGGAAGAAATAGTTTCGGTGGGCAAAGATATTGGAATTCCAGTGGTGGAGGCTCAAAAGACTAAAGAACCTAGTGGTCAAACCTGGTCTTCACTAACTGCTGAGAAAAAACTCACTGCTAAGGGTATGTCTCTTAAATTTGTTGCTCCTTCTGTGAAAAATGGGAAAGTTGTTACTCAATTAGATAGAAATGAAGTGGTTAAACTGACTGATATTTGGGCAAATGCTATTGTCCTGTATGTTGTGGGTCATAAACCTTCTATTGGAGCTATAATAAGACATATTGCTGCTGAATGGAATCATGTTAGCAAGCCTAAGGTATTTTTACATGAGGATGGATATTTCATTGTGAAATTTGAAACGCTCGAAGATAAGAATGAAATCTTATTCTATGGTCCTTATACTTTTGATAGTACGCCTATGATTACTAAGGCTTGGACTCCGAATTTTAATTTTCATGAGGAAATTATGAGAGTAGTTCCTCCATGGATTAGGTTTCCTAATCTACCTTTGAATTGTTGGGGATCGAAAACATTGAGTAGAATTTGTAGCATGATAGGGGTACCTCTATATGCGGATGAATGTACTACTAGGCAAATGAGGGTGTCATTTGCTAGACTTCTTATAGAATTAGATGTTACTAAGCCTCTACCTAGATCCGTGGCTATTGAAGGTGATAATGGGGAAATTGTGGAGCAGAATATTATGGATGGATCCCTCCTTTTTGCCAGAAATGCCAAACTGTTGGGCATGATTGTGCCAAGACTAAACAGCCAGATGGGGTAAACACTAAAACTGTGCAAAAGTGGGTACCTAAAGTTGTTCAACCAGTGGAAGAGGCTAGGCCAGTAGCTCAGAAGGAACCTGTGGAGGGGGTTGCACCAGTTATTGAAAGATAGAAAGAGAAAGCTAATGAAACTGCTGTGCAAATGGAAGAGGCTAGAACTGAACCTGGAGAGCAGAACACCAGCACTCCTTGCCAGGTCATGGTAGGGGAAATTGAATGGTCAGTTGTAACTGGTAGAAGAAATAGAGGACCTAGTCTTGAAGTGACAGGGTCTGGTTCTATTGTTCATACAGTTGGAGAGGAGGGACAAGCTCTTTTCATTTCAACATTACATGATTATTAGCTCATGGGAATGTAAGAGGACTAAATTTTCCTGCAAAAGCAGTAGAAGTAGAAAAATATATTAGTATGAATAATATTACTGGGTTTGCTTTGTTAGAAACCAAAGTAAAAGATACTAATAAGGAGAAAATTAGGAAGAAATTTGGTAATACTTGGAATTGGGCAAATAATTATAATTTCTCTTATAGAGGGAGAATATGGATTGCTTGGAATAATGCAGCTCTTACATATCAGGTTGCTCTTAAGATTGATCAAGAGATTCATGGTTGTTTTACTGATAAAAGACTGGCAAGAGTATGTTTGTAACTTTTGTTTATGGCTTGCATACTGTCGAGACTAGAAGACCTCTGTGGGCATTATTGAAGCAAATCAATGATACTATGCAGACTGAATGGTGTGCCTTAGGTGATTTCAATGTTGTCTTGTCTAGTGAAGATAGGCTTCATGGAAGGGACATTAATTCTCATGAAACTCAAGATTTTGAGGAGTTGCTTCAGAATAGTGATCTGAGTGAGCTTAGGAGTTGTGGTTATTTTTACTCTTGGAGTAATAAAAGTGAGGGAGAAGCTAGAATATTCAGTAAAATGATAGATGCCTGGTTAATATTCAATGGAGGATGGTTTATGTTAATGTAGTGGTTGATTATAAAAATCCAGGAATTTCATATCATTGTCCACTTTTAATGAAGTGCACCTCTCAACCTCATAAGGGCGGGAGGCCTTTTAAGTTTTTTAACTACATGGCAGAGCGTGAAGGGTTTGATGCTATTTTAACTGCTGAGTGGGCCAAGGCTGGATCAGGGGTTGTGATGAGTCAAGTTTGGAGGAAGCTTCAAGATTTAAAGGGCAGACTAAAGCAGCTTCATCAAAAAGATTTTGCTAAGCTTGATAGCAGAATTGATCAGCTTAGAGAGTAATTGAATATTATTCAAACTGAGCCAAGGATGGATATTGTTAATTAGGATCTGCAGAAACAAGAGGCTGATTGTTTAGCTTTGCTAAGCAAGTTCTATAAAATTGAAGAGAGTGCTTTGAAGTAGAAGTCAAGAATTCAGTGGTTACAACTTGGAGATGCTAATAATAATTTCTTCTTTCAAGCTATGAAAGACATATATTCTAGAAACAGCATTGAGATGCTTTATGATGCTCAAGGTGTAACGCCCGACCCATCCAGAGTCGAGTCTATCGTCACCAATGCGCATCCAGGGCCAACAACTGTCCTCAATAACCAACACAAGTTCTTCCGGTGCATTTTGTCCTCACACATGCGCACCCCAAAAAACTTCCCAGGAGGTCACCCATCCTTGGACTACTCCCAGTCAAGCACGCTTAACTGTGGAGTAACTAAGGAAATGAGCTCCCTAAAAGAAAGATGCATCTTGTTGGAATAAGTAGCCTGCTAGATCCCTTTAATGCAATCATGAGGGGTATTACATACACCCCCACTTGAGGACAGCAACGCCCTCGTTGCGCCTGAGGACTCCAAATATTCGGCCACAACGACCTATGGGTCGCCCCAGCCTGGAAACTAATCACATATTAAACACGGAGCCGGTGATATAGCCCCAGAATCCTCCCCCGCTAGGCGACTAACCTTGGATTAATTATCCACACGATTAGCACGCGGTTGCAGGGTTGCTCTGATACCATTTATAACACCCGACCCATCCAGAGTCGAGTCTATCGTCACCAATACGCATCCAGGGCCAACAACTGTCCTCAATAACCAACACAAGTTCTTCCGACGCATTTTGTTCTCACACATGCGCACCCCGAGAAACTTCCCAGGAGGTCACCCATCCCAGAACTACTCCCAGTCAAGCACGCTTAACTGTGGAGTAACTAAGGAAATGAGCTCCCTAAAAGAAAGATGTATCTTGTTGGAATAAGTAGCCTGCTAAATCCCTTTAAAGCAATCATGAGGGGTATTACACAAGGTAATCAACTAACTCTTGCTGAAGATATTCAGAAGGAAGTTATGGACTTTTATAAGAATTTGATGGGTTCTGCTGCAACCTGCCTTCCCTGCCCTGATGTTACTATTCTTAGAGCTGGTGTCCAGGTGAGACCTGATGATATCTCAATGCTTATTCAGCCTGTTACTTACAAAGAAATTGATGATGCTTTATGTTCTATCAATGATAGTAAGGCTCCTGGAATAGATGGGTTCAACAGTTTCATTTTTAAGAAAGCATGGCTAGTGATTAAAACTCAAGTCTATTATGCTGTTATGGAGTTCTTCAATCATGGAGTCTTGTCAGCTGATGTAAATTGTACTTTGATTACTCTGGTGCATAAAATTCCTAATCCTACTTACATTAAGGATTTTAGGCCCATTGCTTTCTGTTATGTGCTTTACAAATTGATTGCTAAAATTCTTACTCAGAGAATGCAATTAATGATTGGTCAAGTTGTTGATCTTGCTCAAGCTGGGTTTATGCCTAATAAAAATATTTCTATAATATTTTATTAGCTACTGAGCTTATAACAGGCTATAACACTAAACATGTCAGTCCAAGATGTATGCTAAAAGTTGATCTAAGGAAGGCCTATGACTCTGTTGAATGGCCCATCCTTAGAGTTGTTCTTAATGAATTGGGTTTCCCTCCCAAATTTGTTGCTTGGATCATGACTTGTGTGGCTTTAGTGTCTTATTCTATATTGGTAAATGGGCTCCCTAGTCCTCCTTTTTCTACCAAAAAAGGTTTAAGGCATGCCTCCCTTCTTATTTGCTATTTGCGTGGAATACTTCTCCAGATGTTTAGGTAAGCTGAAAAACATCTTGCTTTTAACTTTCATCCAAGATGTGAGAAGCTGGGCATCACACATCTCATGTTTGCAGATGAGTTACTGCTCTTTGCTAGAGCTGATGATAGCTCAATTCAGCTTATTTTTGAAGCTTTCTAGAACTTCTCTGCTGCTTCTAGATTAGATGCTAATATTAATAAGAGTAACTTCTTTATTGTTGGGGTTAATGGCACTGAAGCTGGTAGATTGCAGGCTTTGACTCAAGTTCCTTTTGGAACTATTCCCTTCAGATATTTGGGTGTTCCTTTGGCTTCTAGGAAGCTATATTACAATGCATGTAAGCCTTTAATTGAGAAGGTAGTGGCTAGGATTAAGAGTTGGACTATCAAAAAGCTATCCTATGCTGGGCATGTGCAACTTGTTGCTTCTGTAATTCAAGGTATTCAGCTCTATTGGATTCAAATCTTCACACTTCCTAAGAAAGTGCTCAGAGAAATTCAAAAGCATTGCAGGGTCTATCTGTGGACTGGAGCAGATTCAGCTTCAAGGAAGGCTCCCGTGGCTTGGGACACTCTTTGTGCTCCTAAGGTGTGTGGTGGGTTGAACTTTAAAGATTTATTTACCTGGAATAAGGCTGCAATTGCTAAGCTCTTTTGGGCTTTATTCGAAAAGCAAGATAGACTGTGGATTAAGTGGCTTCATGCTTACTACATTAAGCAGCAAGATGTGTGGCATATAAGAGCTGAAATGCCTCCCAAACCTTAGCTGAACAATTCTTGATGCACAAGACACGTAAACGAGGCAAACTACTGACCATATTTAACCCAAAACTAATGTTTTATTTAAAGGAATGTTACCGTAGAGAATAAATCCAAACTATAGTGGTACCATGTAGAATCCAAAAAACAATTGGGTACCAAATGGAAAAGCCTAAAGTACGATGGTACCAAATGGAATTTCCCTTTATTTAATCACTTCTCTAATATATTGGAAATAAAATTAAGTCAAGTGTTTAATAAAATAAGCTAAGTTAGTATGGTTGTAGAATAAAAGAAAAAAGAAAAAACTTCTAAAAATGAAAAATCACCATACACACATTTCATCTTCTTCCTCAAGCTCCATCTCCTTGCTCCCCAAGGCTTCTAGAAGACCTTGCTCCCCAAGTATTCTTCATCATTAAGCCTCCATTAGTTTAATTGAGTTTTATTCCTAAAATCACTATAAATAGCATGCCAAGTTCACTATTCATGACCACTTAAAATTCAGAAATTTCAAACACTACTACACCCAACCACCATTGATTCCGGCCGCCAACACCACCACTAAGACCACCCCTCTGCCGCGACCAGCCTGCTCCGCCGCCTGCCCGCCACCGTCGGCACCACCTTCGCCTCCCCCGTAGCACTCCTCCTTACTTCCTCCTCCTCCTCATCTTTCTCGCTGCTCCTCCTCTCCCTCCCCCTGTCTCTCTGCTCGCCCCCCTCTGCCGTCAAGCCACGTCCGTGCCACCTGCTAGCCGGAGACCGATGACCCCCTGCTGCCCCTCTTTGTTGCCTCGTTGAGTGGAGGTAAGCAACCTCTATTCCTTGTTTATTTTAATACTAATGCTATGTTTAGTCAAGACTAATAGTTTTACTAATAGCCTAAGTTACTCCATAGGTATAGTTTGAAATCCTTGATTCAATAAGCTAAACTTAGTAAACATATACTTAACTTTATTAAACTTGAGTTTTGGGTCAAATATACTAAGGAGGCTAAGTTAGAGTCTTCATTGATAATTCTTTATTTTATTAATCTCATTTTATAAACTTAGTTAATAAAAATTGAATTATGCAAATGTTTGCTAAAATATGTATTAATAATTATGTTTGTGCTCTTGATGAACTAAACATTAATAAGATATATTAGTAAGTTAAAGTAACACTAATTAAGTACACTTGGATTATAAATATAATGTTAGTAATCTTATTCTAAATAATGAGTACTTGTAGTTTCACTTTTCAGCTTAATGAAATGAATCTCACTTTTTAAGTTGTAAATTAAGTAAGTCACTAACTAGTAGGAAATATCACTAGTACAAGTTGGAGTTTAATAATTAGTTAGATAATCACTTTAGTATTAAAAGTCTAATATGAAAGTTCTATAATCACACCTTCAAGTCATTAAATATGAATTTTTATGAAACTTATAACCAGTGATTATTAGTATTTAATTTGGACTTAGAACTCATATTGAATGTGTCATATAGGACCTTTTAACCAATTTAGTCTAGTCATGAATTATAGTTTACGTAATAAATAGTGATAATAAGATTCCATAACCATTAATTACATAAACTCTCTAGTAATTCATATTAAAGTACTTCCTATAGTGGGCACATGATGGAAATGGATCGGAGAGTTTAAATCTAGAATAAAGTATTAATAAGCCGCCTTTATTAATTCTTGAATATATTAGAAAGGAAAAGGGATATTACAAGTCTCCCCCGACTATCAAGTATAATAATCCTGACTCGAGGTAACGTCTACTGCTAACACCCGCGCCCTTTCCAACTATGTTTTATGACGCTTTTACATAATGTTTTGATGATATGTATTTATGGATTGCGGGGTATGAAATATTTTGCTAAATTATGTTTTTTTTTTTGGGTACATGGGTAATGTTAGGACACCCTTCTCTCAAGGGAGAACCCTAACGAATCAAGTAAGACAAATTTTTGTAGCTCAGGATCAGTGGATACATCCATGTCAACCGAGGCAGCAGGACTATTGTGACCTTGTTTTGATAGAAGATCCGCTACTCGATTTGCTTCCCGAAAAATATGCTAAATAGTGTGAACTCTAAATTGACGAAGCAGATGTCGAATGTCATCAATGAGAGTTTGGATGGTCGAAGGGCAACCATAGTGCCCTTGTAACACTCTTATAACAACTTGGTTATCTCCTTCAATATATAAATCTTGGATATTCTGATGAATGGCAAGAAGAAGCCCATTTCGTAATCCCAGGCTTCAGCAACAAGTGCTGAAGTTTGACCAAAACGATATACTTGAGCAGCCACAAGTTCGCCAGTAGAGTCACGGATGGTCACACCCGCAGCGGCTGATGAGCCAGTAACTGAACCATCGAAATTTAACTTGAAACATCCAGGGGGCGGCGGCTGCCAACTGACCACAAAGGAATTGTGAGACCTGCAAGAAGGAAGAGAAGAGATAGTAAACGAAACATCTACCATCGATCGAGCATTCCATTCCAAATACAAATGCTAGGCTCTGTAATAAATACGATTGAAATTAAGCATATTATTTTCAAAGACAATTAAATTGCGTTCCTTCCAAACACTCCATAGATTATAACAGAATAATTGTAAGGCTTTCGGGTAGGAACGGAGACACACAAGGCTTTGAGCAAGATCTTGGGGCACTATATTATGAATTTTTTGTCTTATACATTGAGAATTCCAATATTGACAAATTGATGGGCAAGAGAAGAATAAATGGCTAATAGTTTCATTAGCAGAATTACAAAGAGGGCAAAGAGTATCATTAGTGATTTGTCGGTGTCCTAAATTGGATTTTAGTGGGAGACCATTTTGCAAGCATTGCCATAGAAATATTTGGATCTTTGGGGCTACGTCAATTTTCCATATCCAATGAAACGGCCAAGGAATGCTTGTAGATGGTGTAATTCCATGAGCGAGCCAGGTAGTCGTTTTGACCGAAAGTTCACCCGAACTAGTCAGCCCCCAACAAGGAATATCCGGGGTGGGATAGCAAGGGATAGGGATTCCCAAGATAATGTGGACTATATGTGGTGGGACCAAATCATTTAAAAGCTCAACATTCCATTGTCTTGAAGGAAGAATCACATTATTGACAGTGAGTTCTAGATTAGCAATAGATGTGATTTGGAGCTCTAATAGTTCAATGATACTTTGATTTGCACACCAGTTATCTATCCAGAAGTAAATATTTGTACCCGTTCCAATTTTCCAACGTATTCCTTTCCTTAGAAGATCTCGAGATCGAAGGATGGATTTCCATATATGAGAGTCATATGGCTTTTCTTTGTACTCAAAGAAAGAAGTATGTCGGAGATATTTTTGGCGCACAAGGGTAGGCCAAAGAGAGTGTTGGTCATAAAGGATCCTTCAACCCATTTTAGCTAAGTATGCTTCATTTAGATGAGCCATTTTCCTGAAATTCAGTCCACCATATTTTTTAGGGCGGCAAATTTTCGACCATGCCACTAGCGGTAATCCTGAAGAGTTCATTGAGGAGCGCCAAAAGAACTTTCGATTGATGCTATCAATTGTAGAGCATATTTTCTTAGGCACCTGAGTTGTGGCCATAAGATAGGCTGGAGAAGATTCTAGGTGACTCTGAATAAGCACTGATTTTCCTGCTTTCGAAAGAAAATGATTGTGCCAAGAATTTATTTTATTGTCAACTTTTTGAACTAAGTGATGAAAATCACTAACCATTGGTTTATAACTGGAGAAAATAACCCCCAAATATCTTCCTATAACAGCCTTCGGTGTCATATTGAAAATACCAGCAATAGTTCTTTGTCTACAATTCGGGATGTGTTTTGAAAATATGATTGACGATTTATGAAAATTTACTAATTGCCCTGAATTAAGGCAGAAGGAATCTAGAATATCTTTTAGGCGGTGGGCAGAAGCCAGTTTAGCTTTACAAAATAATAATCCGTCATGAGCAAAAAATATCCCTGGAATTATTTGAGAATGTGGAGCGAGTTTAATTCCGATTCCTGATTTTGAAGTTTTTGTTGCATAATCCAGTTGTCTACAGAGGATGTCTATACATAAAATAAAAAGGTACGGCGATAAGGGGTCACCTTGGCGAAGGCCTCGAGAAGGTTGGAAAATATAAGTAGTATCTTGATTTATGACAAGTGAGTAAGAGACAGTCGAAATACATTGCATAATCCATTTGATCCATTGGTGATGAAAATCATAGCTTCGGAGGGCATGGTCTAAAAAATCCCATTCTATACGATCATAGGCTTTTTCCATGTCTACTTTAAGAGCGAACCAACCTCTTTTACTTTTTGATTTATTAAAAATATGAAGGATTTCTTGGACAATGAGGACATTATCATGGATTAGCCTTCCGGGGGTGAAAGCATTTTGGAAGGGGCTGATAATTTTAACAAGTATTGGTCGAAGACGTTCTACCAAGATTTTCGAGATAATTTTATATAATGTGGTGCACAAGCTAATAGGTCTAAACTGATTTGGCTTTTTAGGTGTAGCTACTTTAGGAATCAAAGAAATTAACGTATGATTAACACTACGAAGGAGGAAACCATGATTGAAAAAATCATGAATGGCTTTACATATATCCGAACCTACAATATCCCAATATTTTTGGAAGAACTTAGAGCCAAAACCATCAGATCCTGGAGATTTTGTGGGATCAATGCTAAAGATAGCATCTCGAATTTCTTTGTCTGTAATAGGAGCTGTTAACTGGAAATTGTCAGAATCAGACACAATAGGAGAGATACAAGGCGTGGATATAGATCGAGGAGACCGGTGAGCGGTTTTAAAACGATCTTAAAATTCAGAAAGAAACGCGTTCTGGATATCATTCGGGGAGTCAACCCATTGATTCAAATGATTTCTAATACGCAAAATCTGTTGTCGTTTGATCTTAGCTATAATCTTAGAATGGAAAAACGAAGTGTTACGATCTCCTTTCGTCAACCATTGCTTTCGAGAATACTTGCCCCAATATTTTTGGGTAAAAGCTAAGAGGCGTTCTCGTTGCCGAATTAGGCGACCTAAGTGTTGTTCAATATGAGGATGGCTAGGGAACTGAAGTAATTGTTGTTGGACATGTACCAATCTAGAATGATTTTGGTCAAGCTTTTGTTGGATGTGACTGTAATTTTTTCTAGCCCATAATTTGAGGTCTTGTTTAATGAACTGAAGATTTCGGGTTATATTATAAAAATGCGAACGTGAATGTCGTCGGTACCAATGCTTGTTAATAATTTTTTGTGTATTTGAATCATTAGTACATGCATTTTGGAATCGAAATCTGGGCGGCTTATGTTGCCTTATTCGCGATGTATCTAATATCATGGGTGCATGATCAGAGCAGGTATAAGAATCATAACGTAGAATTGAATCGCGATAATATGCTGCCCATATGGGGGAGGCTAGGTAGCGGTCAAGTTTTTCATATATGTAATGATCGTTATATCTCTTTTTCCAAGAGAAGGAGTTCGGAGGGCTAAAAACATCTTGTGCCTGACACGAGAACATGAAGTCAGAAAGAATCTGACAACGGGTAGGAGTGGCATAAACCCCTCCTTTTTTGTCACTGATGTGCAAGCGTTCATTAAAATCTCCTATAAGGCACCATGGGAGGTGAAGAGTGGAGAAGAATTCTGTTACCTCAGTCCAAAAGGGAGCTTTATCCATATTTTGTGCAGGAGCATAAATACCAGTGAGCCAAAAAGAAAAATACGAGCATTTTTCTTGGACTATGAAGTGGGCTAAGCGAGACGATGACATTTGCGGTGTAATCAAATAAGATTCATTTTTCCATAGTACCCAAATTCCACCACTATGTCCAAGCGGATCTATAATGAGTATATCATCAAAACCCAGAGTAGTAAGAATCTTCTGCCGATTTATTTTTGAACTCATGGTTTCAATTATGATCAAAACATCCGGTCTGTATTTTCTAGTGAGAAACAGCAGCTCACTAAGGGCATTCTGTTTCTTAGCACCTTGAATATTCCAACTAATAATTTTCATAGATAACTTCTATTTAAATCACTATTCAATTGTCGACATAAGACACAAGCCGCAGTAGGCATCACATAATGTTGGGCTAGGCCGAAGGCCAATGGCGTAGAACTAATGCAAGGAAAATAGAGAGTTCCCATAGATAAACATAAAGGTAATGGAGTTACAATTAAATTATGTTTCTTACGAAATACATATATCCATCGTGCACACTGTTTGCTAAGTCTTGATAGTCGATGTATAGTTTGATAATATATGAGTCTTCCAGCGATGTTGCATTGCCTCCAATAGTATTCACAATGTTCAAGCATATAAAGTTTCAAAGACACCAAGTGTCGAGGCAGGCATCGAAAGATGCTGGGCAAGGCTATGCGCCAGTCCCAAGAGTGGAATAGAATAGTAACAAATTGACATTTACTCACAGACTTGTGGCAATTAATACAATTACAATCAAGCTTATATAATAGAAAGGGGAGAACAATATTCATCCAAGGCCATGACCTTGCCATGAAATGAAGTGTACACATTAGTATCTGCAATACAGTTATCCAAAAACTATGATCTAAAATTGGACATCTATTCATCAAAAAGGACACCCATATATGAGAGTCTTTCCAAATGTTAATATGACAACATGTAAACATAGCCTTATTTAATTTCCCCGGCTTGGAGTAGACCATAAAAGCCATGGTGTTGCATCGAGAGTGTATATGCAGGCTAGTACAAAGACTCACAGCATACTTTTTCAGCATAGAAACCCACACAACTAATATACAATCAGACCAAGCTAATACATCTTGACCTAGAAGTACATGACATAAGATTGAACCAGCATGTATAGTCATAGATGCCTCCAAACATTGCGAACTAAACAGATGGACACAAGTGTAAAGGATGAAGAGGTTGCTAGTGTAGCAGGGCTGATGGAAAAATGGTACAACAGAGGGGTCAAATTGAATGCCATAAGAATACAAGGACAAAGTAGAAATTAAACAAAGACTCCATAAGATGCTATCATACTCAGACAAATTCCATGAAATTCGACAGTATACTCTCACATACATACAGAAACTAGAATACCCGCAAAGGGATTTAAGTATATTAGAGAGCAATTTGGAATTAGCAAGGGTTTCATTGCAAGTCAGGAAAAAAGGTGCCAATTTATAATTAATCAAGATTAAGAAAATTAATAGATGGGATAAGGTACTTACCTGGACTGCAAATTAGTAGCGTCGGATAGAAGTGGGTCGGAGGCGGCGGAGATAACGTCGGCGCTGGGTAATTGGCTGGGTGAGGCGATTCATCCTCTTCATCACTTGAGGTTGGCCGAGATCAGTAGCGCAGGTAGCATAGCAGGACTGGATCGAAACCCAGTATCGTCGTGTAGAATCGGGTCGAAAGAGGCGGCCACGACGTCGGTTGTGGGTAACTTTCTGGGGGCGGTAATTCCTCAGCTTCACCGCTTGAGGCTTCTCTCTCTTCCTATTCTCTCTCTAGAGTTTTCTGGATTTTGCTAAATGATGTTTACAATGATGATATGATGATAAATTGGTTTTCATGATGCTTAAGAGATGTTTTATGACATAAATGTAAAAATCACGAAACATGATAAATGAAAATAAAAGATGGTTCTTGGCAGTACTTTATGTGCACCGTAAGTGTCACCTTTGTTGTGACCGCCTTTCAGATATGGGCACCGCAAGTGTCACCTTTGTTGTGACCGCCTTTCGGATATGGGCACCGCAAGTGTCACATTTGTTGTGACCGCCTTTCGAATATATGATATGGGAACCGCAAGTGTCACCTTTGTTGTGACCGCCTTTCGGAATGATGTTATGGGCACTGCAAGTGTCACCTTTGTTGTGGCCGCCTTTCGGTTTAATGATTATGATGTTATGATGTTGTACTTGCCAAGTTACCATTGAGAATGATGTAAGATTATAAAAAGGATAATATCTCATAATAGTTGGACTTTTATTATCAAATTATATGTTTATGAAATGATGTTTGCGATATTCTCTTCTCCCTGTTTTCAAATAAAATGAGTTGAAATGAATTTACGTTGTTAGATTAGTATGTTGCTGAGCTTCGGCTCATGACGTTTTGTTTTTCTATTTTAGGTACCGATGGGGATGACGGAATGGCTTAGCAGTGAGGAATTGCTATTAAAATAACTCAAACATTTATCATTTTGTAACTTAAGTAATTAGTTAGTTTAATTAACATTAACTCTATTTTATTTTAATTTATATAATCTAGTATGTTTAAGTTTTAACATTATTATATGTTAGAATTCTGAAAGTATATGTTGCCTTGTATTTTCCTAACGGAAAGTACGGCAGTAACGCACCGACCAAAAGCTAGGTCTTCCGCTGCTAATAATCGAGATTAATTAACCTAATAAAGATGCTTAGAGGTCGGAGCGTTACAGAACATATTAGACCCTGGATTTCATGTCAATGGGTTTTTAGGAATAAAAAGAGTTAAAAGAGTAATAGGATATAAATATGAAATTTTGTTATTTTTTATAAATAATAATAAAATTTAAAAAAAACTAGCTTGGTGAAGGTGTAGGATCAAAATGAAATTCATGAGAATTAATAATAGTTAGGTCATAAACTTAAGGAAATATGAGGATATCAGTAAACTAGAACATTAAATGAAATAAATACGAGCGCGAGTGTTAGGAACACGATGTGATTATTTTTGCACTATCTTTCTGATGATGAAGATGTTATGGTAGTTTATAGAGACGTAATGTCCTTAAAAACATTTATGCATTAGAAAATGGCGTCAAGCGAAAGCAAACCGACTAAGGGAGGAAACGAAAACCACGGATTCGAGGTTATGCTAGAGGAATTGAGGGCAAGACTTGATGCGCTACAAAACCACTCTCTTCTCAGAGGTGTCGCAGAAGATACAAATGGAATCAAATGAACTTGATGGAAATCATAATGATGAAGATTCTGCAAAGGAACGTGTTTATCTTGGAACATGCCTTGAAGATTAATGAGCTGGCTCGACTTGGTCCTGACCTAGTAACCGCGAATCACCAGAGTATGAATCGTTGTGAAGGAGGTTGGAACTTGGATCTTCAAGAAAAGCTTGCTGCACACATGAGTCGTTCCTACAATGAACTATATGATAGAGCTATGAACGTCGAGAGGAGATTAAAGCTGCAAAAGGGAGTATATGAGAATGAAAAGGGGAAAGGGAACTCTCAAGGGAGCCAACCCTGCAACGGCTTAAAAAGACAAAACACAGGGTACATATGGAACAACAGTAGTCAACAACGAGATTCTCGATGCAACAAATGTGGTAAGAGAGGACACTTAGAAAACGATTGTCGCCACGGAACGGGCCAATGTATTGGATGTGGTAAGCGAAATCACTTGGTCAGAGATTGCCCCATATCAAACTCTCGGACGCAAAACAAAAGCAACTATGGCCCTGGAAGAATTGAAGGAAGCGATCAAAACTCCGACAACAATGGCAATAAGAAGAACCCTACACAAGGATCTCAACAAGATGGAAAAGGTATACATGATGCAACAAACTGAAGCTAGAAAATACGACGAAGTCACCAATGGTACCTTCTCCAATTCTTCTATTGATGCCTACATCGTATGGTTTCGAATACGAAGTGGATTATCTATTAGCATAGCCGACAGACTTAGATTGAGTGCATAACGTCTTCCATAAATCATTGTTGAGGAAGTATATTTCTGATCCAAGCCACGTAATTAGGCACGAGCCCTTGCAATTGGGGAATGATCCATTGTATGAAGAGGAACCGATTGAAATTCTCGATCGTAGGGAAAAGCAACTCAGGAATAAGACAATCCATATGGTCAAAATTTTATGGGCTAACCATTCATCGGTTGAGGCCACGTGGGAAGTGGAAGATCAAATGAAAGCAAAATACCACCACCTATTTGCTTATATGATTTGATGTAAACTTTTGTTTTGATACGTGAATGAAATGCATGATTTCGAAATGTGTAATTGAGTAATTTTGATGTTTGAATCTTTATATCATATGTGCAAATTTCGAGGACGAAACTTATTCTAAGGGGGTGAGGATGTATATATATAATAAGATACAAAGAGTCCAAATGAAATAAAATAAAGATCGCAAAAAAAGGCACGCAGGCCCCATTAAGCCCCAAATCAAACTAACCAAGCGTCCAAGCCTATCACTAAGCAACAAAAAATCTAAACCCAAAAGAGCTGACAACAGTCTAAAACTCACACAATGATAAGATCTCATTTAGAAGCCCCACACCAAACTAACCAAGCGTTCAATTGCAAGTGTATTTTTCTAAAAAAAATCAAAATAGATAAACTTTGTTTTTTTTTTGTAAAATCATATATGTTTGCGGTTTACGGAGCGGTTTAGGTTTACAAAGATTCAAACCCAACCCAAACCGTAAACCGCGGTTTGCGTGAAATCACAAACCAACCCACAATTCCGAAACCACAAACCAACCCACAATTCCGAAACCACAAACCAACCCAAACCGTGAAAAAACGGTTTGGGTTGCGGTTTGGTGCAGTCCAAACCGCACTCTGAACAGCCCTACGTAAAATGAGCAAAAATTTAAAATGAGAAAAACGTAAAATGATCATAAAAGAAGTTATATGAGCAAAAACGTAAAATGATCAAAAACGTTGTGAAATGAGCATAAAAATGTCAAATGAGAAAAAACATAAAATAGGCAAAATATAAATTGAGCAAAAATGTTGTAAAACGAGAAAAAATTTCTTAACTTGAGGAAAAATGAGTGCTTATCACGGTTCTCACAATAAGGGTGGTTCTCATATGAACTTAAACACACACTAAAATAACTAGTGCACCGCACAAGTTTCAGATCTAGTTAGTTAACTTAAATATATACGAAAAGGCCTACTCTATAAGATATTACGTGAATTGTGATTATGTGAATTGATATTTGGGTCTTGCTTTAAAATAATTTTCAGAACAAATAATAAAATAAAGTTTGTAAATTAATTAATGAAATTGATATAATATTATACTACTTCCGTCAATTTATGCAAAATGTTTCTAGTTATCAATAACTAGGCTCCATTCTTATCCTTTTAGTAGTAGTGGCTTGTACAACATTCTAAGTAGCCTGATATGATATTAAATAAGAGCACCAAATATCACCTCCTCGTGAGTTATCTTGTGAATTCTGCTTCAAATATGAGAATGGCTAAATAGTTAGGTAATTGTTAGATATTTAAATGTAAAATAATGTATAGTGAGAATTTTCGTAAATTCTCTACACTTGTAATGCACCATTTTATATCTTTATTTCACATTAGATATATATATTTATATATATTCTTGGGGGTTTTTCCAACTTGTATCATGTGTATGCAGTTTAAGGAAAAGATAAGATAAAGTAAATGTAAAAATTAATTAAAATAATTTAGAACATAACAACCGAAATCTTCCCTTTTACTCGTAAGTTACATTAATTATTTTGTTAGTTTAAATTTTTATCTTTCTTAAATTGTGTGCCCAATAATTTACGGTTTTTTCACCATATACCCATGACTAATTTTTTTTTGCACCGTATACCCTTTCAACTTTCCAAATTCACCATATACCCCTCACGTTTCAAAAAATACATCAACATGCCCTTTTGACTAACGGTGTTAGACTTTCGTTAGTCATTAGGCCCTAATCCTCCCCTAACCCTAATTAACTAACCTAAATCAAACCCTAATTCTAACCCTAACCCTAATTTAATACACTAACTTGAGCCCTAACCCTAACCACTAACTTGGGCCCTAACCCTAACCACTAATTTGGGCCCTAACCCTAAACACCCCTTACCCCACTGCACCACCACCCCGTTACCACCACCCCATCACCATCACCACCACCCCGTCACCACCACCACCCGTCCCCTTCCCCGCCGACCACCCCCTTAACCACCACCACCCCTCCCCCTTCCCCTTCACCCGTCACCACCACCACCCCCTCCCCATAACCCTTCACCACCACCACCCCTCCCCTTATGACCCCATCCCCCTTCCCCTTCACCCGTCACCACCACCACCCCCTCCCCTTAACCCTTCACCACCACCACCCCTCCCCTTAACCCATCGACCCCCTCCCCCTCCCTTTCCCTCGTCACCACCACCACCCCCTCCCCCTACCCCCCCGACCCCCCCCCTCCCCTCCCCCGCCCTGGCGTGCGAACCCCTCCCCTCCCCTTCCCCCGTTTGCTCGAACCCCCTCTCCCTCCCCTTCCCCGCCGTGCGAACGCCGCTCCCCGCCCCCTTCCCTCGTCGCGAACCCCCCCTCCCCACCACAACAACCCGGATGCGAGAAAATCGAACCCCCTCCCCTCCACAAAGAACCCGGATGCGCGAAAATCGAACCCCCCTTCATGCGTTTTTTGTTCTTCTCCGGGGAGTTTATAGGGGAGGGGAAATTGAGTCGGGAGATGCGAGGGGGGGTGGGGGAGAGGGCTGCGGGGAGTGGGGAGGGGGTTTCGGGGGTGTGGGGAGGGGGGGGGGGGGGGCTGCGGGAGTGGGGAGGCGGGGCTTCGGGGGTGGGGGAATGGGGTGGGCTTCGGGGTGGTGGGGTAAGAGGGGAGTGGGTGGGCTCTTGGGGTAAGGGTGGGGGAGTGGGGTGGGGTAAGGGGTGGAGTATTAGATTAGGGATTAGGGCTAGGGTTTGGCATAGGTTTAGGGTAGTTAATTAGGGTTAGAGGGGGGATTAGGGGTTAATGACTAACGGCGTTAGCCTTCTGTTAGTCAAAAGGGCATGTTGATGTATTTTTTGAAACGTGAGGGGTATATGGTGAATTTGGAAAGTTGAAAGGGTATACGGTGCAAAAAAAAAATTAGTCAGGGGTATATGGTGAAAAAACCGAATAATTTAAGAATTTACAAATGAAAGAAGTATTATATCTAAAACCACACATTTACTATCTATACAAATATATTAAAAGGTGAGGTTGAGGTGGTGGAGTAGTGGCATCGCTTCCCACCTCATATCCCTGAGGTCTAGGGATCAAACCTCATAGGACTCATTTGAGGATTTCCCCTTATCCCCCCTCAAGTGAGTTCCCTTCATCTTACCTTTATATATATATATATATATATATATATATATATATATATATATATATATATATATATATATATATATATATATATATATATATATATATATATATATTAAAAGGTGTTCCTATCAAAGGAACGGTGCCACATGACACTCTGCTCAAACTTCTAATACACATGTTTATAATCTCATTTAAACTATTAACAATATGTAGTTACTAGGATTCGAATACATGACCTTTGAAATAAAATGTGAGAGCTTAACCACTAATCTACTACAATTTCAATGTTTAATTTTTCAAAGTAAAATATAATAAAGTCTTATAATTATATGTAATCATAAAGACATAGACAAGCTTTTTGATATCTAACACTTTTATTAAGAAATTACTAACAATCTCTTACCCTAATTCCACTGAAATTGTTATTTTTATCCCCAATTTCTTAGAAGTTTTTTTTTTAAATAATTTATCACACCGTAACGTCCATTTTTTAATTTTGCACTAGACAAAATATGAAAAAAAAACTAATAAAATCAAGTATGAGATTTGTGAATAATAATATATTTGATAATTGTAACTGGCTCGTGGCATCGCCCGAGCCAAAATACTAGTTATTACTTAAAACGCGTGAACAAGAATTGTAGTCCATTATGGGTCGCTCCCCTCCCTCTCAAATGCTTATATCTATCAACCTCTTCTATTACTTGTGACTTCTCACTTCATAAATATTATCCAACAACTAAGATACAACTCGTAGCTCATGTTCTTTTGAGCTTAATTTTAGTAAATATAATTTCAGTTCAACAATATTAATTTCAATTCAAAAAATAATCTCAACACGTTTCTGTCCAGCACATTAATATTATTACTTATAATATGAATTTTATTATAATTTGTATTATTAAAATTATTATAATCATTAGTGTTATTAATATTGTATTTTTTATTGTTATATTTGTTATATTAATTTAATATCATCTTCATATTTTTTTTGTTATAATTAATATTTTTTATCATTATGATATTCTTAATATTATCATTGTTATTTATATTGATATTATAATATTTTTTATTATTATTAAATTTATTTATATTATCATTATTATTATTATTATTAAAATAATTACTATATTACTTCTATTATCAATAATATTTTTTTTGTACGTAAGATAAAGTTAGGACAACCTTCTCTCCAAGGAATGACCTAACGAATCAAGAAGAACGAAACGGTCAAAGGTTGGTTCGGCTCCAACAATGACGTCAAATGTGGTAGCAAAAATATAGTGGCTTTTTTGGAGAGATAATTATTGCACTGTTGGTTTCATGAAAAATGTGATCTATAGAGCAAATAGTTAGCTAATGGAGTAACAATTGGATGTCATTGATGAGAGTGTGTATAATCCATGAATAGGAATAAAGGCCTTGGAGAATTCGAATCATCACCTAATTGTCCCCGTCAACATAGATGTTCTGAATATTGAGAGTTTGAGCAAGAATGAGACCATTACGCAGGCTCCGGTCTTCAGCAATAAGAGTTGAAGTGTTACCAAACTGATAGGCTAATTAAGGCTGCCAAAACGTGTCCAGCAAAGTTACATTATCATTAGTAATATTATAATTAATATATGTATTATTAGTATTATTATGTATAATTCCTATAATAGTATTAATTTAGGATTATAATCACATGTCAATCGATGTATTACAAATGCTTATTTATTGTTGAATATTTTCATTTTTAACTTATTCTTATATGCAGCCCTTAGTGTTGCATATATCATTTCTTTATTATTATATTATTTTTATTACATATTATGATTAATTTTCTTTTCAGTTTTTCAGTTCAGTTCATTCAGCAAATTTCAACTCGGAAGAAGAGGACCTTACTTGTAACAAAATACCAACCCCAAACGATACATACTTTTGCCTTATTAAATGACTCGGGGTATCAATTAGGTTCGATAACTAATATACAAGTTAAAAGTTGGGAAATGATTTTCTATTTCCTCCAACATCTCGTTATCAATAAAACTTCATCTGTCTGTTTTAAATACAATATTTGCCTTTTTGGTGATTGAATTAAAATAATCAAATGCTGCATACAAAAATACAGAGATAGTACTACCTTTGTTTCTAAATAATGGTTACACTTTGACTTTTGATACTATTTACAAATTTCAATTTCATTATCATTTGTGATTTACGGGTTAGGAAAAATATAGTCATGTGGGGTCTTACCTGATTTGTTTCAATACATATTTTAGAATATCAACTTTTTATAATTTTTACAAATATAAAATTAGAGATACTAGTATAAGTGTAACCTACACAAATATATTAAAAGGCGTATCAGCGGAATGGTGCCACATGACACTCTTTGATGTATGTATGTGTGTAGCTACTATGAGTCAAACACATGACCTTTTAAATGAAATATAAGAGTTTAACCATCAATCCACTACAATTTCAATGTTTAATATTTCAAAGTAAAACATAATAAAGTATTGGAATTATATGTAACTATAAAGACATAGACAAGCTTTTTGATCTCTAACACTTTAATTAAGGTAGTAACATTCTCTTATCCCAATTCTATTGAACTTGTTATTTTTATCCTCAATTCCTTAAAAGTTTTTTTAAATAACTTATCATGTCATAACGTCCATTTTTCAGTTTCGTACTAGACATAAAATTACAAAAGTTAAAAAAATCAATTATGAAATTTATGAATAATATATTTGATAATTATAACTGATTATTATTTAGAAACAAAGGTAGTAGAATATAAACGAAGACCATACTGAGTCAATTTGGTCCCTAAAGTTAATCCAACGGTCCCTCAAGTTAATCTAACGATTGATTGATCAACTGTTGCACACTTGCACTGCTTAATAATTAATTAGAAGTATATAGCAAATCAAGTAGCTAGAAATGCCGTGGGCATTGAAAGAAGGTTGAATCGATAACTGCCAAGGCCTGATCATCATTTTTAAAGTATATTCTTACAACTTTGCATTGACTTCAAACTTCCAAAACTCGCATATCTAGAATGTACTTGGTACAGAACAAAGGGTATATTCGGAGACAAATTTTTTTTTTTTTTTAAGGGAGGAGACAAGTATAGCACTACTGTTATCCTATACCAAGGACTCTTCGGTCCAATGGTATCACTTCCTATCTCCCACATGGGATACCAAGGTTCAAATCTTGGTGGAAGCAAATTTCATGTTGTTGGGTGGGGGGGGGACAAGAATAGCACTACTGCTATCCTATACCAAGGACTCTTCGGTCCAATGGTATGACTTCCTATCTCCCACATGGGAGACCAAGGTTCAAATCTTGGTGGAAGCAAATTTCATGTTGTAGGGTGGGGGGGGAGGGGGGTGGGGGTTGGGGCTTGTTGGGCCTCTAGGTGAGTGACCCTGTGCGAGGGCAGCCCAGAGGAAATTCTTCTTACCATGGGATCCCGAAAGGGGGCCCCAAATAAAAACTACTGCTATCCTATTTTGTATATTCAAAGGAATCTATCAAATGTACAGATTAATTGACTTAGAAATCTTGTACTAACCTCGATTTTCAAATGAGTGCAATATAGAGAAATGACACACAAGTACAAAATCAATGTATTTAGAGAGAAAAAATTGGGTACCACGAAAGAACAATTTAGTTAAAATAAAGTCGTTACATTAAGGGGGTGTTTGGTTGGAGGTTTCAAGAAAGGGAAAGGGAATAAAGTTCCTTATTTCCCTTTATGAGTGTTGTCGGTGCTTTTTTCAAACCTTTTACCCCGTTTTTAGTTTAGGATTACCCCACATACCCTTGTACCCAAATGGTTACCTGTACAATAAGCAAGTTTACACGTGATGCTTGTGAAAACAAATACAAAGTTCATTGTATCTTTTTTTTGTTTTTTATAAAACCAATAAATTAGAGATGTTGTAAATGTTTTTGTTAATTGAGGGTATAATGGTAAAAGAGGGTGGACACTAAGTCCTCCCCTCTTCCAATATATGATAGAGATTAGCCTTATATGTGCATAATGTAATTACATAATCACTTTAAAAGACAATAACAAACATAAATTGAATTTTGATATTATTGTCCTTACTTATAAGTGGTAGATAATTTCTCCAAATAGTACCTTACTCTATAGTAAGTAATAAATTTTTCGAAAAATTAGTTATGGGAAGTTTTTTAATTTGAGTTCAATTATGGTAATGGTATAAAAATTCCTCATTTTAAGAGTCTCTCTCTGGCTCTGCCTAGGGTTTGAGTATTGTTACTTGATAGTTCAAGGAGCGAACCCTTCTTAGGGTCTGGATCACAGCCTCCATGGCTGACGAGATTATTGAGAAATATTCGTATATGCGAATTACAGCGGAGGAAGACCAAATTGTTGCTCTTGATGCGGATGGAACCGAGACAAACAATGACGAAATTTCCTTATCAATTGTCGGTAAAGTTTTTACGGATCGCCCATACAATTTCGAGGCCTTTAAACGGACAATGAACCAGATATGGGTTGTGTCTAAAGGAGCAATCTTTCGCTCCATTGAGAATGGTCTCTTTATTGTGCAATTTGCGCAATCTAGGGATAGGACTAAAGTACTGGGTGGAAGTCCTCGGACTTTCGATCAGAATCTTGTGCTTATGAGTGAGATACAGGGGAGTGTTCAACCGTCTAATATATCTCTGACTCAGTGCCCCTTTTGGGTCAGGATATATAATCTTCCTCTGGATAGCCGAACGGAGAAGGATATCAGGACTATTGCTGAGGCTATGGGGGATGTTATTGACGTCGAAAGAGATGATGTATTATGGGACAGATCTGCTAGGGTTAGAATCATGTTGAACATCACCAAACCTTTACGTAGAATGCAAAGGATTCGTAACAAATTAGGTGGTGTCTCGATTATTGAATTCAAGTATGAAAGGTTACCTACCTTTTGTTATGCTTGTGGGCTGATTGGGCATATTTAGAGAGATTGTGTTGCGGTTCCAAAGGAGGAGCAAGGCTCGGAAAAACAATGGGGCTCATGGCTTCATGCTTCCCCGCGTCGAGGTAGAATTAAAATGAAAGAGGAGGCTCGGAATTTTATGAATTGATGCAGGACTCTAAACTTCAATTCCCTTCTCCAAAAACGTCACCTGTTAATAGTTGTGATATTAACAATGAATCCCATGTTATTGTAGCTGCTAGTACTGTGACTAATGATCTTTGTGTGGCTTCTTTGGATCATGAAATAGTTGTTAATAATGTGGAGCAGAATTGCTGTCACGTGGATGTTGACGAGGGTGGACAAAAGAGCGAGAGGGAGAATGAAGGGGTGACTTCAAAGTGTGCGATGGTGAAAGGAGATGATGTTATGGGTGGGGTTTATTCTGTGGTGGAATGTCAGAAGGGTGGTTGGGATAATAAAGATGCTAGTAGTAACAATTCATATGCTACTGACCCAAAATCTGAGGCTATAGGAGTACAATTTGTTATGGGGCCAACCACTGCTAAGAAGGGGGTAATGAAGTCCCCTAAAAAACACCAGCGCTTAAAACAAAAAGGGGCTCAAGTTGTACAAAAGCCATAAAGTGTTATAATGGGGTGCAAGGGGAAGGTTGGTGGGAAAAGGAAAGAGATTGATGAGTCAAGCTACATGGATGAGGATGTGGAAATGCAAGCTGTTTACGACACAAATAAACGATCTAAAACTGTTGAAACTACTGTGATTCATGGTAGTTCCTTTAAAGTAGCGGAGATGGGCGTTGAACCATCCCGCGAAGAGCCATGAAAATATTAAGTTGGAATTATTTTGGGCTTGGCAACCCAAAATAATTATAGCCCTCCATGACAGGTGCTGGAGGGATAGACCGGAGATGGTTTTTTTGATGGAAACAAAAATTGATGATAAGAGACTGGAGAAAATTCGAAGTAAATGTGGGTTTTTAATTTGAACGGGATGTGTTTTAGTAGTGTAGGTAATTCTGGGGGCATAGCTTTTTGGTGGAGGGATATTAATGTGGTGGTTAGTTCTTTTTCAAACCACCATGTTAACGCTGAGGTCCGTAATCAGGATGATGAGGTTGTATGGAAGTTAGCAGGGGTTTATGGGTGGTCGGAGGCTACTAATAAACACTTAACTCGGGAACTGATGGAAAACTTATGGGGGGCTTGTAGAGTGCCGTTGGTAATTTTTGGTGATTCCAATGAAATTACTGGGCCGTCGAAGAAGGAAGGTGGTCCACCTAGAGGGGAACGACAAATGAATGCTTTTCGCCATGCCATCCATAATTTACAGTTACGTGATTTGGGTTTTAGCGGTAGTGTTTTTACCTAGAGGGGTGGGTTAACGGCTTCAACTTTTGTTCGGGAGCGTTTGGATAAATTCTTAGCAAATGCAGGATGGTGTGACCTGTTTCCACATACGGAGGTATTCACCTCCCTATTTATCATTCTGATCACTCCCCGATTATTCTTAGCAAAACAGAAAATGAGCAGAGGCAAAGACAAGGTAATAGATTATTCAAGTTCGAGTCTTTGTGGTTGTCGAAGGAAGAGTGTGGGGAAGTGGTGGAGAGTTCGTGGAAGGGGTGTCTAGGGGATTCAGTGCCGAGCAAGATTGCTCACGTGTCTGAGTCGTTGGCTCAGTGGGCTTCGATCACGTTTGGTGATGGAAAAAAGAAAATAAAGAGTGCTGAAAACCGGTTGAAGCAAGCCAGTCTCGTTTTCCAGATGCCAGGATTCTTGAATAATGCAGAATTATTAGCTCAGAGCTAGACGAACTTCATCGTATGGAGGAGTCCTACTGGTATGCCCGTGCAAGGACAAATAAGCTTCACGATGGTGATAAGAACACCAAATACTTCCATCACAAAACAAGTCAGCGGAAGAAAAGAAATTATATTCAAGGGTTAGTTGATGATGATGGAACCTGACATTCTCATAAGCAACAAGTTGAGTCTATAGTGGCCAAATTTTTCGAGAATTATTTTGCTACTGATAATCCGCAACATGGTGAAGAAGCTTTGGAGGGAATTATGCAGGTGGTGATGAATGATATGAACGCCGTGCTCGATAATGAACTAACTGGGAATAAGATCCGAGATGCGCTCTTTCAGATGCACCCAAATAAAGCACCCGGACTCGACGGTATACATGCACTCTTTTTTCAGAAATTTTAGCATATTGTAGGAGGTGATATTATTCAGTTTGTGAAGGAATGGTGGAGAGGTAACGTTGATATAGAAATGGCGAATAAGACGTGCATTGTGCTTATCCCTAAGTGCAATGACCGAAAGACAATGAGTGAGTTCCGCCCGATCAGTTTATCTAATGTGTTATATAAGATTATCTCAAAGACTCTGGCAAACAAGCTGAAGCCTTTCCTTCATTACATTGTATTTAAAAACCAGAGTGCTTTTGTGCCGAAACGTCTTATTACTGATAATGCTTTGGTGGCTTTTGAAATCTTTCATGCTATGAAAAGGAAGGGAGAAGGAAGAGGTGGTTCAATTGCTTTAAAACTGGATATGAGTAAGGCGTATGATCGGGTTGAGTGGTCTTTTTTGGAGCGTGTTATGTAGAAGATGGGGTTCAGCAGTGAGTGGATTAGACGGATTATGGCGTGCCTGTCTAGTGTTTCTTTCTCTTTCAAAATCAATGGCAGCATCACTGGTTGTGTTCTCCCTACGAGAGGATTACGTCAAGGTGACCCTATCTCCCCTTATTTATTTTTGTTGTGTGCTGATGCTTTTTCAATGTTACTCACAAAAGCAGCTAGAGAAAATGCTATTCATGGAGCGAAAATTTGTAACAGTGCACCAAGAGTGTTCCATATTTTCTTTGCCAATGACAACATTCTTTTTGCTAGAGCAAACTTGCAAGAATGCTCTAAAATTGCTGATATCATCAGTACTTATGAGAGAGATTCCGGTCAGAAAGTCAATCTTAGCAAAACAGAGGTAGCTTTTAGCAAATGTCAATGCTAGAAGACGGCAAGAAATTATTGATACTTTGGGTGTCAGGGAGGTAGCGAAGCATGAAAAGTATTTGGGCCTTCCGACAATTATTGGAAGGTCTAAAAAAGCTGTCTTTGCAGGACTAAAAGAGAGGTTATGGAAGAAACTCAATGGGTGGAAGGAGAAATTTTTGTCTCGCGCAGGGAAGGAGATACTCATAAAAGCTGTTGCACAAGCAATCCCAACATACATGATGTACTTTTTCAGGTTACCTGCTGGATTCATTGAGGAGATTCATACTCTTCTTGCATGTTTTTGGTGGGGTTCGACAGATTCAGGGAGGAAAATGCACTGGCATAGTTGGGAATCGCTTTATATGCCCAAATCAATTGGGGGGTTGGGTTTATGTGACTTAAAGTGCTTCAATGAAGTCCTCCTAGCCAAATAAGTTTGGCGTCTGCACCATGACACCAACTCTCTGCTGCATTGTGTTCTAAAACCCCGCTATTTCAAAAATGAAGAAGTCTTAGAGGCTAGACTTGGGTATGACCCGAGCTACACATGGAGAAGCATTTAGGGCGCAAAATCATTACTGTTAGAGGGCCTCAAATGGTGTGTGGGGGATGGTGCAGATATCCGGGTTTGGGAGGAAGCTTGGCTTCCGGGTGCACTGTCAACTCGTGTACCTACACCTAACATAAACAGCAATGCAGACCTGGTGGTTGCTGATTTTATTGATTTTGAGCATGGAAAATGGAAGAGAATCTGATCCGAGCCACTTTTACAGAGGATGACTGCTCTTTAATCCTTGATATCCCGCTATTACAGTCTTGGCCGAGGGACAGACGATATTGGTGGCCTTCTTATCATGGTGTCTATTCGGTAAAGTTGGGTTATTGGCTCGAAAAATTGGGGAGTTATCGAGCTTGGGAGTTGTTAAATGGTGCGTATGAAGAAAAGAAATGGAAGATGGTATGGTCCATTGAAGGCCCTCCGAAACTTAAGCATTTTATTTGGAGGGCGTGCAAGGGTAGTTTGGTTGTCAAAGGTGAGCTTAAAAGAAGACACATTGCTCCAGATAGCATTTGTCAAGTGTGGGGGGCTCTGGAGGAGTCTATTGTTCATGCTTTGTTTGAGTGCAAGTATGCTGTAGCAATTTGGAATTCTAGCCATTTTGGGAATCTAATTGCAGAGGCTCCTACATCATCTTTTGTTGATATCTTACAATGGGTGGCAGGAAAGGTGGATAAAAAGGGCTAAGATGTTTTGCTTCTTTGATTTGGGTTGTATGGTTCTGCAGAAACGAAACAATCCATCATAACTCAATTTCGGACCCTATTTAAGTTGGTGGTGGCTTCTCATAAATGGTGTCTGATTCGGTGGAATACACGAATATGGTGAATGGGCCTAATTCTAAGGATGTTGGTCCCTCACCCGCATCGTGGGAACCGCCTGATGTGGGCTGGATAAAGGTAAATACAGACGCACATATGGCTGAGGGGAACACCATTGGATTAGGTGTAGTGATTCGTGATGCTGGTGGAGTAGTTCTTGCTGCTGGATCAAGGAAGGTACAGGCGAGGTGGAGGGTGGAACACACCGAAGCTGTTGCTGCAGCTTTTGGAGTGGACCTTGCAATGAAGATGGGTTGGCAGAAGGTGGTGTTGAAATGTGATGTTGTTAACGTTGTTCATGCTATCAGTAAGAAGGCAAATGGATGCTCACGAATTTTCCTGTTTTATGATGAGATTAAGATGTTAAGTTGTAATTTTGTTTCTTTCAAATGTTGTCATGTTAAGCGCGAGGGAAACACTTAAGCACACCTTGTAGCAAGGTGAGACTTTGTTGGATACGAATATGTATGTTTTAACTCTTTCCCCCAAAGTTTAATCACTTTGGGGGAAATTGATCTTCTTTAATAAAATCCTCGCTAATTTCCCTTCAAAAAAAATATAGTAAGTAATAAATTTAATATTAATAGTATGAAAAATTCGAGTTACTATAATTACATCTTGATGATAATAAATAACCAATATTTACTAAAACAAGTCATTTATACTATGTAAAATTAATGCTCCATATGATATAATAAACTCTAAGAAAATACTACAATAATGTTAACCAGGATTTTTAAGACCATCACGACTATGTGGCAGATTAATTATATAGCAAAAGTGGGACCATTGGTAGGTAATTAATCTTGTTAAAAAATTATAGTTTTGATAAAAATAAGACTGTTGAAATTTATCTCTGAATTTGAAAAATTAGTTTTGAAAATATGAACATGTAATGAAATCAATAAAATTAAAACACAGATATGAATAACAACTTACTTTGATTGAACTTGAATAAACCTTTATAAGGGTTGAGTAATATGAGTAACAATTATTTTTGAGCGTAAGGCTTTTGATGAAATTTTGTACAAGGAGGTATTTTCTTTCTTGATTGTTCTATGTATTGCGTTCTATCTTCTCGTCTAACTACATTACTCTAGAGTGTAATTCAATTGTACATTAGCAGTCTAAGAGTTTATCTGATATAAATCATAAAAGTTGCGCCGAACACCGACTAAATTGTTGTATTTGCGCCGAACACCGATTGAGTTATTGTATTTGTGCACTAATTTTGGTTTTTGGTTGATTGATGATTTTGTCTGCTTGTATAACCTTTGAAGTAGTAAAGTCTTTTGTTTTTATTTGCTTTGCCATCTCCGGATGGAATTGGTTGTAGTGAGATGTAACCTTGTCCTTTTGCTTCTTCTAATTGTAATTTTTGTCGTTTTGTCTTCATGTGTAGTACACAGAGTATTTTGGTATCTTCAGGTGTATTACATCAGATATTCAGGTGGCTTACCTTGTGTTTGATGATGATGAGTCATCGTTTGAATACCTTCATGGAAAATGTTAGTAAAATATGTCCCTTATTTTTGCCTAAGTGATAATCACTTAGCGGGATCTTTTATTTTAATGGCCCTAATTTTTGCCAGAAGATCCTGCAGGCTATTATTTTTGAATACTTAAAAAGGAATTTTTTTTTATCGCATATAAGGTTCTTGAGCACAAGGTCCTCCAAATGGGTCATCAGGTGGGGAATGGACTGATGAACCAGATGAGTCGTCTGAATTTTGAATTAAAAGTTGGGTCTGTCTTTTGAGAAGTTTGATTTCTTTTTTGAATATCTCAATTTCAGATTCTTGAATTTCTAGCTTGTTTGTTTCCTTTTCTTTTCGTGGCGTTGGAGGCTTTGGAATATTTTTAATTGCTTTGATAAGTTGATTATCTGCAACCATTTGATTCTGGACTGTCTTCAGTGAATAAAATTTATCGATGGCAAATTTTTCTCACAACTTGATTTTGAATTCATGTACTAAAGACATAGGGAGTGGTGTTGGGTACCACTGAATAATGTTATAATACCAGCACATTGTCCATGGAACATTGAACTCTTTTGTGAAATAAGAGTTATGTGGAATATGGGGTATTGGTTTGTACATGTGTGGAGAAGAATTCATAAGATTTTTTGACTTCCGTCGTCCAGATTTGCTGAGAGCTTCCATAGTAGAGCCACCATTCATAAAACCATATGGGGAATTTGTTTGGACATTGGGGACAAATATTGAAGAACTATGAATGATTGAATCCTCTGAATAAAAATGCTCGAAACCATGCCATTTGATAGTCGATGTAAATATATTCTTCTGGTTGAAAAGGGACTGAGAATTCTTTGGAAACATAGCAGATACCCATTCCGTCTGAGGAATAATTTTCTTAATTTTGCATTTTGAATAAGCTATGAAATTACCTTTTCCGGTGTGCTCAATTTCGACGGACTTAATGTCAACAAGTATGAATTCATGGAACCTTTGAGTTTTATAAGATGTTTCAGGTCGGTATTGACATACATTGGGAAAAGAGAATTAGTGAATTTGATAAGTTCTTGTGGAGTTTCTCTAAAACGAGAAAGGAACATGTGTTCTTTATGTGGTTTGGTAATATATTTGTGGACTCCAGAGTTTGAGGATTGAGAACTTTGAGTGTTTGTTTTTGAGTTAGTGCTTTGAGAAGGATATTTGACTGCTTGGGAATAGGATAGAGGTGGAAAATCAGAAAATGCTTCAAGATTATCTTATGAAGATGTTTCTCCCTTGATGGGTGGAGCTTATGAAATCTCATCACATAATCTTCTGGTTTTTGAATACCTTTCCTTTTATCAAAGTCTTGATTCATTTTGTTTCCTGTAATATTTGAATTTTAATTATTATTACCTTTCCGTTGTAAAAATTATCTTGTTAAAAAATCTAGAAGAGAATTATTTTCTCCTTTTATGAATTCTATTTGAAAAATCAAAAACTGATAGTATAGCTTGCCATCTGGCGAATATTTGTTTTGAAATAATATTTTGAACATCCTTTTGTAATATCTCTTTTGCTGATTTGCAATCTATTCTTAATATAAAAAAGGTTTTATTGTAAAGATAACCTTGAAATTTTGAAATACAAAGGACAATAGATAAGTTTTCCTTTATAATAGTTGAATAGTTTTTTTGAGATTCAAGCCATAAGCCTAAATGAAATCTAACTATTTGTTCATTTTTATTTTCAGGTTATCTCTATTTAAGAACACCTCCATAGCCCATGTCAGATGCATCTGTTTCTACTATCATGAATGCATTGGGATTTGGGAGACCTAAGCATGGAAGAGACTTGACTTTTTCTTTTAGTTTTTTTATTATATGTGTATGTTTAGGTGACCATGCGGGACGAGGATTCTTACGCAATCTTTTGTAAAGACACGAATAATATTGTCTTAAATTAGGGATAAAATCTGAAATATAATTGAGGCATCCTAGAAATCTTTGTAGTTGAATTTTGTCTTTAATTTCATCTGGAAATTTATCAGGTTATTCTACGGCTCTATTAATTGGTTTTATAGTATACTCTGGAAAATATCATGTCCTGAAAATCGTATTTTACTTTGAAATAGCTTCATTTTAGGAAATGAGACGGCTAAACCATTCTTTTTAATAACATGTAAGAAAGTATTAAGGTGCTTGAAATGTTGATCTAAGGTATCTGAAAATATTAGAACATCATCAATATAGACTATTATATTTTGAGTATAAGGATTAAAAATATCATTCACAATATTTTGAAATTCAGATGGAGCATTTTTTAAACCAAAAGGCATTACGTTCCATTCATACTGTCCAAAAGGAACATTAAAGGCAGTTTTATATCTGTCTTTTTCTTCTATTTAATTTGCCAAAATCCACTTTTCATGTCAAATTTTGAGAAGATTTTTGCATTATAAAGGCGACTTAATAAATCTTTTTTATTAGGGATTGGGTACCCTATCCATTGTAAGACTTTATTAAGAGGCTTATAATTAATTACTAATCTAGGAACTTCTCTATCCTTTTTTTTGCTTGATTCATAACATAAAAAGCAACACAACTCGAAGGAGATTTAGATGGTCTAATTAACTTTTTATCTAATAAGGTTTGAATCTCTTTTTTACAAAACTCTAACATTTCTTGATTCATTTTGAATAGGTCTTGCCTTAGTATGAATAGCTTTTTCTGAAAATTCTTTTTCATAAGGAAGTGAGACCATATATGTTTTTTCCTTTCCTAAAAAGCAGTAGGAATATCTGCACAAACTTCATCTTTAAATTTTTGTTCTAGATCAAATATTTTCTTTCGAGTATATGGGTTTTTTTTAATTGTTCTTCTATTTTTAAGTATGACATTTCTTTTTGTAAGAGAGATATTTGAGATTCCTTATTAATTATTGTATTTACTTGTTGAAATATGGATGAGGATTGTAATATAGCTAAATCTTTTTGATATATACTGGAGCGAGAGATTGAAAAGATATTTTCTTTCCCATAATATTAGTATAAACACCAGTACGATCAACTGAAAAGGGTTAAATTTGAGTAATAAAAGGAGTACCAAGTATTATTTCATTATTTATATCTTTTACTTGAATGAACATATTTTTTAAACAAGGAATGATCAGCTCTCCTATCCAGAGTAAGGCTATAGTATTCAAGTGAAAATCATTACCTATTTTAAGAGAAATAAGAATATACCATTTTTGAAAATTTATTCCATCTATAACCTTTATTTGATCGTCATTAGGGTCTTGAAGTGAAATTTGAATAGGAGGTAAGTTTGAAGTAGAAGGTTGATCCTTTTGAGTACTATTTGTAACTAATAAAGCTATTCTAGTTTGAAGTTCTAAGTCTTTAGTTTTGTATTCTAATTTTTGTTCCTTAATCTCTTTTACTTGTAATTTAAGGGTATTAACTTCAGTTTGTAAATCTTTAGTTGTAATTTATTTGAAAATATTAGGAGTTGGATATTGATCAAATATTTTTGATAAGGTAACTGGTTCAGTTCTAGTGGGATTTTCTTCCTTACGAATAATGTCTTTTAATTTCAAAAGATATTCTTTTTTATATCCGTATCATTAATCTTACCTATAGTTCAAATAAAAATTCTTTCTCATTATTATTATTTTTTGTAATAAAATTAAGAGAAGAAAAAAAAATGTCTACATATTATTTAGGTATAGTCCAGTTTTGAAAATCAATCGGAAAATATATCTCCTTATTATGTACTATTTTCGAGTTACTACTATCATATGAAAATAATTTCCTGCAAAAAGTAGCCATAATCGTCGTAAAGTAATATAATTTTAGTGCATAAATCAATTAAGTAGATGCATATAAATGGGACCAACGGGACCACCCTTACCAGGACCACCTTTTCTCCTCTTAATGGCTGACCAACGGATTTAACAAGGGCTAACCAACGTCTGACCAACACTTAGTGCAACTTCTTAATTACTAAACTCACAAAATTATATACTATACGATGTAGGTAACTTTTAGTGAAAAGTAGTAACACTATATAGTTAAACTAAATTTAGTACATATAAAGTTAATAGATTTCCTCTTAATTAAACAAAACATAAGCTATCCTAATAAAATATAGTAGCATGTATTATGAATAGCAAATTGTCACAAGTTATACGTAACATTGAATTCATATGTGCATCAAATTAGCTAAAAAACGAAAATCACTAAATGACGAAATAGGAACCCAAAATTTGTTTTTATCACAATTAGTAGTACTAGTATGAGTAATTATACTGGTTTGGATTTAATATCGGCAGATCCTACCCCCCCCGACTTTTTTGGCTCGGATACAAATGACATATGAATATCATCTTCAATAATTATTTTTAAACTATCCAACTTAAATAAAGATAAAGCAAACCAAAACCTAAATCACATAAAGCGTGAAATTTATATTTGATGATTAAAAAGGGACCTCAAAATCTCTAATGGAGAAGTAGAGGACATTTGAATGAGTACGACACTAACTGATCTAGATAAGTTTAGGTAACCCATCAATCTAATACTCCCTCCGTTTTTTTTTGTTCTTCTTGTTTGAAATCTTGACACTATTCACAATTAGATAGAATCTTTTAAATTATGTTCAACATATGAGAAAAAATATATTCATGTGGGGTCTTGTTGATTCGTCTCAATGAATGATTTATTAATATTTAACTGTTATTTTTACTAATACACAATGAAATATATTTAAGGTCAAATAAGTGCATTGACAAACGTAAAGTCAAAATAGGAAGGAAAAACAACAGAAGGAGTAATAAAAAATTAAAAAATTTAGTTTTGTTAAAATTAATTGAGTGACAAGCGGCTTGATATGAATGCGGAGTACCTAATACTCACTATCTAACAAGTAATAACAAATGTTTGTACAATACTTTTATATCTTGATTACTAATAGGGATGTCAGATCGCTTTAATGGTACAATAGTTAACCCAAACAAATTAAGCTCATATCAGTTTAGTTCATAACATGTCGTTTTATCAAAAGGGTTCAGCTTAGATCATATTAGAGACAAGTAAAAAAAATTACTTTTTTCCCAGAAACAGGTAAACACATTTCATTTTTCGTGGGGAACAAATTAAAATAACTTACATTTTCCAGGAAATAGTTCAGTTCAGGCTCAGGTGATTGTGGGAATATCGAAATTAGGTTCAAGCCAAAACGGATCAGGTAATAAAAAATGTGAGTCTCATCTACTGTTTGTTAACTTTGTCTCTCTATGCCTTCTCTCTAATCACTTCACTCTCTAAAATATTCTCATAAAATAAATTGTTGCTCAGCATTACGTGTTTGAAAAAACCTCTGGGCCCTATTTAAGTATTGATTTTGTCCTCATATTTCAACCTAAACAATATAATGTACTAAATTTTAATATTAACATAATGGTGTGTTTGGATACTATGATTTCATTTGAAAATATAGACTTGGGTCAAGTCATGTGTTTGAATAATTAAGAATTTGAAATTTGGAATTGACCCGAATTCTAGGTCAATTTAAAAGAGTTTATTACATAGGGAATATGAAATTATAAAATCATTTATATTATTTAAAATTTCCAAGATTAAAGTTATCTGACTTACCAAATTATCTCACCTCTCCATTGTCTCGTCATCACATCTTAATTCACCATTCTCTCTCTCTCTATCTCTCTCTCTCTCTCTCTCTCTCTCTCTCTCTTTCACCCCCCTCTCGCTTTTCAACTCTCTCGTCGCCTTATCTCCATTAATTAACCACTAGTTTTGAAGCATGTGCGTTGCGCGGGTTATTGTTTATTTTATTGTTTTGCAATTTTTTTGTTAACATTGTTGATTTTTTTGTTGTTGTCAAGTGAGAGTTTTCAACACCATTGTATTTATATACTTCCTCCACTCTTTTTCTATTGTAACAATTACCACTTTGGGTAGTTTCAGCTATTGAAACCATTCCACTTTTGGTGAAAAAAACAACTATAGTTGACAATATTGCCTTTACTTTTTGTTAATAAAACCATCATTAATTACTCAAATTGTCTCATAAAGTTGCATTTTCTTTTATTTTCTTAAAAACCACGCCCAACCCCATTGTTGCAGTAGAAAAAGATAGAGAAAGTATTTGTCATTATACTTTAATTTTTAGATTTGTTATTATGATATATAAATTTTATATTTTTAATGTTCAATTGAAGATTGTAGCTAAGTCTATTATTAAATAGTATCCTAATAATTGGTATGACTAACAATAGCTAACACAGTTTTAACATGGAAAATACCCAAACGATACTTTAAGAAAGTAGAGGGTAATAATTTAATAGATGCATGACATAAAGAATAGAGAAAAAATATGAGTTCCAGCCATAACTCAACTTTTAATATAGCACATAAACACTAATGCGTATAGAATAGAAGATGGGAAAGCCAAAAAGAAGATCATAATGATGGTATTATGAATAAAATAAATTAAATATAAAACTAACCTCTATTAATACGAAAATATTATTTAAGAGAAAAAAATAATATCTTCATCAATCATGACCATATCAAGACTTATCAAACTTACCCCTTTTTAATGATATGCGACCTCAAATAGTCTAGAAACTCGAACCTTGATTTCCCAATTAGTTTTAGTAGAATTAAGTTTATTGAGAAAAGAATAAGATCATGACATATAGATATATGAAAAAGAAAAAACATAAATAATTATGTATATAACAAATATTCTAGGAATAAAATAATTAGTCAATTGCATAATACCTCTGCAATGTTGTTGACAAACTTTCATTTGATTTTTCATGTAATGTCATCGTGGTATGCTCAAAACTACAGATATGTATTTTTTTTATTTTTATATAACTCAATTTTTTAAAGTTTGATTTTGAAAGACATAATTGCTATTGTCACATATAATACGCTATTTTTATAGTTATTTTTATATGTATTTAAATTAAAGAATAAATAATATGTTATTGTTCATCTAAATAAATATATTTTCATAAGTTGTAAAACTATATTGTATATGGAAACATATTTCGATCACTCTCCGTTGGTAAGAAATTTATAATATTGCGAATTATGTAGCAAAAGTTATATTCAATTTACATAGTTGAATAATTTAGGTTGTTTATTTAAAATTAGAGTATAATCTTCACTTATTGAAAACACCTTATATGTATTTATATCTATGTTAAACACTATTAAAAAAATTAAAAATTAAAAAGAATGACATGTCATGTCATGTTTAGGTGCAGCTCTCTCTAATATTCTAAGGTTTTTTTAAAAATCATATTCTAATTTTTTCATCATCCAAAACTCTAATATATATGTAACTGTATCAATATAGATTTTAATTCTTGTTGTAACAACAAAGTTTCCTTAATAAATTTGATTGTAATACTAAATTGATTTGGTTCGGTTGAGTAAGGTTGGTGTTTGGGTCTTCTAAAGTTTTAAAAGAACTCTACAATGTAAAGTTTGAGCAATATCAACCATTGAATAAAAAATCAATGGCTCATATTATCTTTCCAAAACCCCTTCTATTTTTTCTCAACAAAATACACCCCTTATTTCCCCTCTTCCACCAATATGAGCTTTTGATTTTAAAATGTATGGTTCATATACAACTCTACCTTGTAGAATTTGATAAAAAAAAAACTCTAGAGGATTCGAACTCGTAAGGCTGAGGTTTTGAAAGATTATATATATGTTTAATCATGTAAATTGGACCTATGATAAAATGCTATAGTCACATATAGTACACTATAGTTATAGTTATTATTATATTTATCTAAAAGAAAGACTAAACAATGCTTACCATTCATATTGTAAATGGATCTTATTTTGAAGCATATTTCAAGCACTCTCAAATGGTAAAAAATTATAGTGTTTTGAATTAGGTAGCAAAATTTATATTCAATTTACATAATACAATAATTTAGGTTGTTTATTCAAAACGAAACTCTAATTTCTCGTTATGCAAAACTCCTTATATGTATTTAAATATGTGTAGAACTCTATTTTTTAAAATATTAAAAATAAAAATTAATGACATGGAAATTCTACGTGACGCTCTCTATTTCATAAGTTGTAGAACTATATTGTAAATGGATCTTATTTCGGAGCATATTTCGAGCACTATCCAATGGAACAAAAATTATAATATTCTAAATTACGTAGCAAAAGTTATACATAATTTACATAATATAATAATTTACATATACTCCTTATGTGTATTTAAATCTACGGTTTTCACCATATACCCCCGACAAATCACGAAATTCGCCATATACCTTCAATGTTTCAGATATTCACCATATACCATTGAGTTTTCAAAACTGTGCACCATGTACCCTTTTTGCTAACGGATGTTAACTCGCCGTTAGTTTTATTTACGATTTTGCCACCAATATCCCCTAACTCTAACTCTAACCCCTAACCATAACCCTAATGCCTAATTAACCTAACCCCCAAACACTAACCCTAATTAATGTAACCCTAACAAGTTACCCTCCCCCACCACCCCCGGCCCGGCCCACCCACCCCTCCCCCACCCCTCCACCCCTAAGCCCCCCTCCCCTCCATCGCCGCAGCCTCTCAACCCTCCCCCCTGCCCGGCCCAACCCTCATCCCCTACCCCAGGCCCCATCCCCTCCACCGTCGCAGCTCCCAACCCCCTCACCCCCCGCCACCCGCCCTCCCTCCCCCTCCCCTCCGCCGCAGCCCCCTACCCCCGTACCCCTCCCCTCGGCCATTGCCCCCACCCCCTCCCCTTCGATTTCTCTTTCCCCGACACCCTCTCCTCTCACACCTGCGCCGCCGCTTGTCGGTGTTTCTCTCTCTCTCTCCCCTTAGCGTTCGCACCACCAAAACAACAACGGCGGGGGAGGCGTTTCGCATTCGCACCACCAAAACAAGAACAACGGGGGAGGCGTTTTCTCTCTCGTGTTCGCACCACCAAAAACAACAACGGCGGGGTCGAAACATCAACAAAGCAACGACGGGGAGGCGAAGTCGGAGGGGAAGGGTGGGGCCGGGAATTCGAAGAGAAGGGGTGGGGTTGGGAATTCGAGGGGAGGGTGGGGCCGGGGAATTCGAAGGGGGGGGGTGAGGGGCTGGGGGAAATCGACGGGGAGGGTGGGAGGGTCGGCGGTGGAGGGAGGGGGTGGGGGTTGGGCGGGGTGGGGTGGAGGGGAGGGGAGGGGGGTGTGGGGGCTGGCAGGGGGTTAGGGTTAGGGGTGGGTTAGTGTTATTGTTTAGGATTAGGGTTAGGGGTTAGGGTTGGGGATTAATTATGGCAAAATTGTAAATAATTCAAACGGTGAGTTAACGGCAGTTAGGAAAAGGGCATTTGGTGAACGTTTTCGAAAACTCAGGGGTATATAGTGAATATCTGAAACATTGAGGGTATATGGTGAATTTTCCAATTTGTCAGGTGTATATGGTGAAAAAATGTAGAACTCTTTTTTTAAAAAAAAGAGAAAAATAAAATTTAATGACATGGCAATCCTACGTGGCACGCTCTATGGCCTGATCGAAATCTTGAGGAGCTCCCTATGCTCCCGAAAAGTTCCTCCTTTATATGTATATATATACATATATATATGTATATATATACATATATATATGTATATAGATTTCTCTTTTCAACTATATCGTCGTCTTATCTCTTTTAAAACTCTCTTCCCTCTCCCAACGCTGCTGACGTGTCAGTGACGCTTCATTAAAAGGGTGTTCCAACACTCGACTTAGCATCAGCGTGTACTCTTTCAACATTTTTGCCATGACCGATAACACAATATCTTTTTAATATTATGGATGATATTTTCCGCAGAACTTGAAGATTAAAGGAAGAGATAATTCTTTTTTTAAGGTTTAGACTTGTTTAACTTTGTTGGTTAAATATAAGGAAAAATTGTTTAAGATCTACTTAACATCAATATAAAAAAAGTATTTTAGAATTAAAATTCCAATGTATTGTCAAACAACACATTGACACTGAAATTATGGATTTACAATCACTTATTTTTCCCAAACAGATAATTTGGGATTGAATATAGGGAGTTCAATTTCTAGAATTGAAATGAAGAAAGGTCACATACACCACCTAATGTAATTTAATGAGCTTTTATTATAAATAACATTTCTTGTGTTGAGCCAAAATAGCTACACTTTGACATTTTACGGTTACTAATAAAAAAATTAAGCCTAAATATCTTTAATTTATGTATTTGTCTAAATTATAAAAGTTGATATTTCATAATTATTTATTGAGACGAATCAGTTGGATTACAACATGATTATATCTTCCTAACATATAAATCACAAACAATGATCAAAACATAATATATGGATAATGTCAAAATACATCTTACACATCTTTCTAAGTTCTCAAAATCTTATTAGTTCGTTCGCTAATTAACCTATTTTCCTCTCTAAATTTGGCTCAAGTATATTCGGCTTTCAAAATATTTGGATTTTGGGACCTAACCGAGGACCGAAAATTCAAAATTTTCAAAATGTTGACATGATTAGAAAAAACTGGTCTGATCATGGTTTGAATCGTTTGGACCTATTTTTATTTTTATTTTAACTTTTAAATTATCGTACGGTTTATAATCGTATTTTATTTAATATTTGGAAAAAGATATATATTCATAATATAATATTAATTTTTTGATATTATCTATAAAAATAGATAAAATATAGTTAAATTAATTTTTATAAAAAACAAAAAAGAAAATACGTCCAACTGATCTGGACTGAAAAATCAAAACTTGAAAAAACTTGGACAAAAAATCGGTTTATTTTTAATTTCGAATTGGAAGATTAACCACCCTAATTACTAATTAGGTCCCCAATTTGCAGGTTCGCCCTTAGGCCTCTTAAATCTCGGGAACAAGGTTGAGTTGAGGAGAGAGAGGAGTGGGTGGGTTGAAAGTGAGGTGGCTAAGATAAGAGAGGAGGGTTGGATGGGTTGATTAATTAATGTTGTTTAGGTTGTTAGATGATATATAAATTGATTAAATTATTGGGGAATTAAGTGATGACATTTCTGTGAATAAAAAGAAGAAAATTTTCCATTTTGACCTTTGTTGCACTTATTATGACATTTCTTAAAATATAAAATATTATACTTATTAAAAAGAAACAAATGAAGCATATGTTAACTCGGGGTAAAAGATAAAAGTAATCTCATCTCTTGAATTATTTGTAATAAGGTTTACTTCTACAGTCGACAGTGGCGGATCCATGATTTGACCCACGTGGGTTCGAAGTTATTCAAAAAAATCCGAGATAAATTGATGATAATATTCAATACGTTAGTAATTTTACTTGTAGTACTTGTTTAAGCATTGAAAAATATTGATGCACAAAAGCACAATTAAAATCCTATTTTTTTGGGAATAACTTTATATCCAAGTACCTATTTACAAGCTGAAAATTGGAAGGCAAAAAAATTCAAAAGTAATGTATCAAAGGTAACAATTTGGGTTTTAACTAAGCTTATAAAAGGAAAATATGATATTAATAATCCCAACTTTGAGTTATACAAATATATTTTCATGTTTTGGATGCTTCTCAAAACAATCGAAGCTCTTTTTGTTCTTTTGCCTTCACTAATGCATTTCGGGCATATTGTAGTATATAGGAGAATGAAGAATTCAGATTTTGTTAAGTTACCACTTAAACTTGGGAGTTTATCAAAATAATCCAAAGTTGAGATTATTTTTAGAAAATGGGTGAAAAGGGAATTATTCAGGTAAATGTTTCCAAAAATTAAATTAAATTGTACAAAATGCTCTACAAAACTTAAAACTAAAAGAAGACCGAACAAACTTCAAAAGTAGAGTTGTTTGTAAATGAAAATATGAAATATAAGGAAAGAAAAAAAAAGTAGAATTGTATAGCAAGAAAATAAAATAAAAATTGAAAACCAAATCATCCCGGGATGATGTTGCCATCACAAGGGAAAAAAAAGGAAGAGGTACCAAACAAAAAGGAACCAAAACACTTCTTTAGAGGAATTGAACCCACGTCCGCGTTTCTAAAGGGCCTAAAGATCTTTACAAAATCCATCAAACCACTGTGCCAGAGATTACCGACTGATTCAATGCGGTGTGCAATTATTTTTAACGTTTTATTTTTTGCTTTTTCATCATTTTCTTTTTCTCTTTTTTTTTCCAGAATATTGTGGGTTCAGTTGAACCAACGCTGAATCCGCCCCTGACAGTCGGTAAGATATAAATCTTCACTTCTATAAGAAAAAACTTTTTTCTGATTGGTCGCTAGACTCATACTATAATGTGTTATGTGATAAAGACTTATGAATTATCAAGTAGCAAAAGAATAAAGACTTAATAATTCAAAAGAAAAAAAATCCCTTTTGAAGTTGTTCTTGTCACCCATATCATTACCAGTTTACAACGAAATGGAATAGTCCAGATGGCCTGAGATGTTTCAATAATATTTTTGTTTTGTTTCCTTACAGAAGAATATAATTTTGTTCTCATTCACTCAGAAGGACCACTGCTGCACCGGTTTAAGGATGTCGAATATGATAGATAGAGCCTCTGATTTACTATTACTAGTTATCAAATCTATGCGACACATGAGTTAATTATCATACTTTCTCTGTTTTTTAAGCTTTCTTTTCTTTTATAGCATATTAACACTAGCCTTCTATGTACGCGATGCGTGCGTTGATTATTTTGGCGATTATTCATAAATTTCATCTAAATATAATTTTGAAGGATGTAATTTATAATCATCATTAGTACTCATTAATAAATTATTATGTTGTATAAATACAAAATATAAAAATTACTTATGAAGAAGTTGTTTCAATATGAAAGCAAGGACAGAAGATTGTATTTAGCGTTCAAAAATTGTGATGCGGATTTAGATTTAAAGTTCTATTGTCAAATCAAATTTGTGAAAGATTTTTCTTTCGTTTGATTGATTATCTTGTCTTTATGTCAAAATTTCTTTAAAGGTTTTTATGTCAAGTTGTTTTGTCATTACTTACTTTGTGAGAAATTTTCCATAACTTCTGTTTTGATTGCATATTACTATGCGATGGATTAAAAAAATCACACATGATAGGATGCGATGGTATTGAATTGACATATTTGACCTTCTCATTTATTAGTAATGAATGTACAGGGAGGTTATATTGCTGTAATTTTGAGTAAACACCGCATACCCTTGTTTTGGCTTATATAATATGGATGAGCTTATTTTGTTTAATTATCATTACATATTTCTCCTAAAATGTAAAATGATAAGATTATCTTAACTGACACAAATGAGAACTATGATTCCCAAAAAATAAAAGGACAAATTATACTAATTGACACACATGACAATTAGAAATTATTACGATAAGATTATTGTAGACACATAATCGTGTCTCCCCATTTAAGGATCCGATGATGAAACATACTGTGGTTTTAATTGGTCCGATCCAAGGGCGGCAGAGCAGTCTGAAAAGCCATTTAAAACTATTTCGAAAAGTGTTAAAGTCCTATTTTAAAGCCCAGTTAATTATTCATGATAATTAATTGTATTTTGAGTTCAATCCTTTGAAAAGCCCAATTAATTATTTAGTAATAATTAATTATTTTATTTTAATAAATAAATATTTTCAAAGATAATTTTTATAGTTAAAATCAGATTTTATCCCGTAAAATCAGATTCCTGAATTAAAGGATAAAAGAAAATCTTTTAAAACACGTTTTAAAAAAAGGTTGGCGAAGGCGTGTCAAAATCCAGGCAGGTGCGCCAGGCGCACAACCGTTTCTTTCTTATCTTTTTCAAAATGCGTACCATGTGTACGCTTTCTACTAGGCATGTCGCGTCATGCGCGTGACACGTCAGCCTGCGCCAGGCGCAGCTGGCGCGTGAGGCGCAGTGTCGTTTTCCCTATAAATAGGCCTGATTTTCGTATAGATTAAAGAACGGATTTTTCACATTAACACACTTCGAACTTGACGAATACTTTACGAACCTCTCTACGAACTACAAAACTTCCCTACAAAATTCATACCGTTCGAATACAAACACATTCAATCTACATACTTTCATACACTCAGATTTTCAGGCTTCACGATTACTCGTCCCGAAGGTTGTCAATCTCGCAGACCCAAGCCACGGTATAATGCTGATGGTCCTTAAACAAATTCTCTATTTTATATTGAAGGTATTCACTGTTTCTTTCATGATGTAGATCTTTAATATAAAAATCGTGCCTTTGTACATAATCCCTTTTCTTTACTTTATTTTATATTCATATTATTATTATTCATATCTATGTATATTATATGCTTGCCAGATTGTTCTATGCATACAATATGATTGTCCAGCTTTATTGCTTTTATCACCCACATGTTATCCCTGCTAATCAAAGATCTGAAAAATTGTTCCAACTAATTCAAATTAATTTGGACAACCTGCTAGGTTCCCTGTAAATTGATTCCATAATAACTTGTTACTAAATAATTAGTCTTTTTATGTGTTTCTTGAACCTACCTAGACTAAATATTTTTAGGGTGCTTTAAAACATTATATGATTATTATTGGGCATAAAATTTATAATGAATCGATATTTAGTAGAGGCCAACTCTGGGCGAACTTGGTTCATTATGACCATATTCGTACCCTCACCCCCGAACTCAATCTTTGGTTCATTTTGACCATTTATGGAGTCAGGACAGGGAAATCTACATTGGATAATTTGTCCCTACGGTTTTCCCATATCCAATTAGGTTTATGATTCTTCCTAAAAAGAATTGTTGGCGACTTCTTTCAAAATAATTTTCAATAAAACCTTTACAATGGAGTAGTCAAATCAAATACGTGCTCATCCCGCGTAGGCGAAATAAAAACACGCCTACAATTATCCTATTTGTTTTCTCAGTATTTTTATTTGTTAATGATGTTGGTATTGTTGTTGCATTTAAAAGTTTAGGTAGAATTAAAATTTTATGTCTTTAGTTTTGTAATTGATTTGAAAATTACTTTACTTATGTTGATTTATTCTTCAATCATAAACTTTTCCTTTCACTACACATATTTTTATGACAGTTTATTTTAGCAACTTTGATCTTCCTTTGATATGCATATTTTAAATTAGGAAGGGCTATGATTAAGGAAAATCTTAATAGGTAATATTTTTTTGTTGAATTAAAGGTTAAAAAGTCTATTCATAGAGGGACACTAGAGCTCCCCCCTTGGCTTATATAATTGAGATATGAGTTTCCGGTTTAGTATTTCTAGTTATCAGATATATGCGATACACGAGTTAATTATCATACTTTCTCTCTTCTTTAAGCTTTTTTTATTGTAACATAAGTATGTACACTTGTCAATGTAATGGCATTGAATTGACATATTTGACCTTCTCATTTATTACCCCTTTTTTGGCTTAAATAATATGGATGAGCTTATATTTTTTAATTATCATTACATATTTCTCCTAAAATGTAAAATGATAAGATTATCTTAGCTGACACAAATGAGAACTACGATTCCCAAAAAATAAAAGGACAAATTATACTAATTGACACACACGACAATTAGAAATTATTACGATAAGATTATCCTATTTGTTTTCTTGGTATTTTTATTTGTTAATGATGTTGGTATTGTTGTTGCATTTAAAAGTTTAGGTAGAATTAAAATTTTATGTCTTTAGTTTTGTAATTGATTTAAAAATTACTTTACTTATGTTGATTTATTCTTCAATCATAAACTTTTCCTTTCACTACACATATTTTTATGACAGTTTATTTTAGCAACTTTGAACTTCCTTTGATATGCATATTTTAAATTAGGAAGGCCTATGATTAAGGAAAATCTTAATAGGTAATATTTTTTTGTTGAATTAAGAGTTAAAAAATATGTTCATAGATGAGCACTAGAGCTCCCCCCCTTGGCTTATATAATAGAGATATGAGTTTTCGGTTTACTATTACTTGTTATCAGATATATGCGATACAGGAGTGAATCATACTTTCTCTCTTCTTTAAGCTTTTTTTTATTGTAACATAAGTATGTACACTTGTCAATGTACAACTCGAACTATGAATAATTTTTAGTTACCTCTCAGTAAGTATTATAAAAAGTTGATATTATATCTTGAATAATACTCCCTGCGTTTCTTTTTAATCTACACACTGTTGCCTTTTCTATTATTGGTAATATGTCCCATCTACTTTATCTTCTTTTCCACCCATATCATCCATTTTTTTAATATTTTAACCTACTTATTAGTTTCTCTCTCATACTTTTGTACTTCCTCCTTGGTTCTCCCCCAAATTAAAGTGAGTAAATTAAAAAAGAAACGGATGGAGTATGGATATAATTTAGGGCATGTTCTCCCCAACTTATTTTCAGTTCAGTTCAGTTCAGTTCAATTCAGTTCAGTTCAATTCAGTTCAGTTCAGTTCAATTCCTAAATTATTATCATTACTATTAATTAGTTATGATTTAATTCAGTTCAGTTCATTTCAGTTCAATTCAGTTCAGTTCAGTTGTTTTATGCCGAAGAGAACAGGTCATAAGACTTCACATCACTATATTTTTCCTTAGATAAAAAATTACAATAGACGGTGAAAAGGTAATGTGTAAATTATTGTTCAATTTTGACTATTAATATTATAAAAAATCTATAGCAAACCATAAAAAGTTGATAATTTGAAGATATATATATTAAAATAAATCTAAAATATCTTAGAATACTAACATTTGTTTTATCTCACAAAAATTATGGTCAAAGGATGATATGTGAATTGTAAATAGTGAAATAATTTTGCACTTATTTGGGACGGAGTGAATAGTATAGCAATAATTTTTCCCTAAAGGAAAAATTGAAAAAAGCGGTCCCAACTATGGGTACTGACAAAAATAGTCCAAACTTGAATTTAATATTGTTTAGTCCCAATTTTAGGGGGTCCTTTACACACGTGGTCCAGGGTCACAGGTTACCTGCTAAGCTGTTAAAAACCTCAATTTCCTTTTTCGAATTCTTACATTAATTGTTCTTTCTTTGTCTATCTCCTCCCTCCCCTGCCAGGCTGCCACCCCCTCCTCCTGCCACCCCATTGTTCGAAACGAAGGCTTATACTTCTATTCCTTATTCTGCGCTTCTTACTCGAATGAATCAAGATTCCCCATCATTGTCGGAGGAATTTCCTTTCCTTCGCATGGGATCCGCCAAAATTCGAGTTCCTTAACCAAAATTTTGAATGAAAGCCGTCAGATCAACACCAAAGAATTCCAGGCGTCGTCCTCTCCGCCCATGATCATTCCATTCCAAAGTTCAGAGATAATCATTCATTTTATCTACTGAAACATTTATAAAAAGCTTACCTTTCTTATTTTCTGAATTTGGGTGAGTCACTATTTTTTTGGATTAGTGACAATATTTTTCTAACAGACCCACCTAAAAGATGGAGGAACTACAAATCCAGGTTGACCAAGCAGCTAATGTGTTAAACCATGATTCACAGTCTTGCAATAGAGTTTCAGCCAATCAATGGTTGATTCAGTTTCAGCAGTCTGATACTTCTTGGGAGATTGCCACGTGTCTCCTTACCTCTTCTTCCCTCCTTCCTCCTCTTTTCTCTGATTATGAAGTCAAATTCTTTGCAGCCCAGATTCTCAAGCGCAAGGTTTCTCTACTTTTTTCTCATTTTTCTGCCTTTTTTCATGGGCAACTTTGCTTTAATTTTAACCTTTTAGTTACATGGGTAATTAAATTGGTGTTTGTTTAATAATGGGTTTTGTGGAATTTAATGGGTTGACTTAGGCCCTGTTCTTTTGAACTTATTTTGGCTGAACTGAACTGAACTTATTTTATTTTGGCTGAACTGAACTTATTTTTGCTGAACTGAACTTATTTTTACTTATTTTCGCCGAACCGAACTTATTTTTACTTATTTTCTTTGAACCGAACTTATTTTACTGAACCGAACTTATTTTTTTTGAACCGAACTTATTTTTACTGAACCGAACTTATTTTCTTGAACCGAACTTATTTTTGTTGAACTAAACTGTATTAACATAATATTATCAATACTTATTATTATAATAATCAATAAATATTAACATAATATTATCAATACTTATTATTATTATTTTATTATTTTATAATAATAAATAATAAATAATAAATAATAAATAATAAATAATAAATAATAAATAATAAATAATAATAAAAATAATAAATAATAATAATAATAAATAACAAATTATAAATAATAATAAATAATAAATAATATAACAAATAATAAATAATAAATAAAAAATAATAAAAAATAATATTAATAATAATAAATAATAAATAATAAATAATAATAAATAATAATAAATAATAGTAATAAATAATAAATAATAATAATAATAAATAATAATAATAATAAATAAAAAATAAAAATTAATAATTAATAAAAAATAATATTAACAATAATAAATAATAAATAATAAATAATAATAAATAATATTAATAATAATAAATAATAAATAATAAATAATAATAATAATAATAATAATAAAAAAAATAATAATAATAATAAATAATAATAATAATAATAATAAATAATAAATAATAATAATAAATAATAAATCATAATTAATAAATAATAAATAATAATAAATATAAATAATAAATAATAATAAATATAAATAATAAATAATAATAAATATAAATAATAAATAATAATAAATAATAAATAAATAATAATAAATAATAAATATTAATAATAATAAATAATATTAAATAATAAATAATAAATAATAAATAATAATAATAATAATAATAATAATAATAAATAATAGATAATAAATAATAAATAATAATAATAAATAATAATAATAATAATAATAATAATAATAATAATAAATAATAATAATAAAATAATAAAATAAGAATAATAATAATAATAATAATAATAAATAATAAATAATAATAATAAATAATAAATAATAAATAATAAATAATAAATAATAATAAATAATAAATACTAAATAATAAATAATAAATCAAAAAATAAAAAATCAAAAAAATAAAAAAATAAAAAATACAAATTCATCGTTATTATAATTATAATATTAATAATAATAATAACAATAGTAATAGTAATATTGAAAACAAAAATAATAATTACAACATTAGGAAAGACTAAACTTATTTTCTTTGAACCGAACTTATTTTGGCCGAACCGAACTTATTTTTGCCGAACCGAACTTATTTTGGCTGAACCGAACTTATTTTTCTGAACCGAACTTATTTTTACTTATTTTTCTCGAACCGAACTTATTTTTACTTATTTTTCCGAACCGAACTTATTTTCTTTGAACGAACTTATTTTTACTTATTTTTGCTGAAAATAAGTCCAAAAGAACAGGGCCTTACTTTTGTGGAGAAAATTGCAAATGCATGTAACTAATGTTTTAGTGTTCTTGTTGTTGCTGTTGAGAATTTTTATCACAGCTTTTCGTGGGCTTAGAGTGAATGTAGTTACAAGATTCAAATTCTCATCGAACATCAACAAAAAATTGAGAAGAGAGGTAAGAGGAGGAGGAGGGTAGCAGAGGAGGGGGTCAAGGGTGTTTCGAGTGGTAGGAGAGGGGAAGGGGTGTTTTGGGGGTGGCAGGGGAGGGGGAGGGTTATGGGGTGGCAGAGGAGGGGGCAGGGGAAGAAGGAAGGAGGAGAGAGAAAGAGGACGAAGAAGAAAAAGAAGTAAAAAATTAGGCAAGGCTACCTGCTAAACAACTTGCTGGAACTGCTTTTATAAAGGACCCCGCAAAGTTGGAATTGAATAATCTATATATATATATAAACCTAGAAAAATGAGCTGAGTTGTCATCTATTTAGACATCAATGCCATGTGTCATGACCGCAATCATTCTCCATTTGATTTTGCCACGTGTCATGGCTTTGTCCATATGCCACATGTCACTCCATTGAAAAAAATTAAACAACTGCTTGCCGTATAAT